>VXBO01001462.1:0-11805 GCA_013400135.1 Rhinoptilus africanus | reverse complement strand
GCGTCCCCTCGCCCAGGTGTGGACCAAAGCCCCGAGGCTCTTGGCTCACCCTTCCTCCTCTCCGCTTTGCAGATACCACCGTCCCCGAGCTGCTGGAGGACAGGCAGGAGCGCTTCCCGGTCCCGAAGTCGCAGGTGAAGTTCAACCTCCGCTCCTGGCCGGATGGCGAAGAGGACGGTTGCCCGCTCGCCGTCGGCCAGCACGAGCGGCTGGAGGAGTGCAAGTTCAACGTGACGGCGAAAACCTTCTTCATCATTNGGAGTCCCCATTCCTGGAGGGATTTAAAAGCCGGGCAGACGCGGTGCTGAGGGACATGGGGTAGTGGTGGACTCAGCTGTGTCAGGTTGATGATTGGACTGAACGATTTCGGAGATCCCTTCCAACCCAGATGATGCTACGTTCCCGCCTATGGAACGGCTGCCCAGGGAGGTGGTGGAGTCTCCGTCTCTGGAGACATCCCAAACCCGCCTGGAGGCGTTCCTGTGCCCCCTGCTCTGGGTGACCCTGCTCTGGCAGGGGGTGGGACTGGATGATCTCCAGAGGTCCCTCCAACCCTATGATTCTATGCAGCTTCTCACCAGCTGCACCTGAGGTCGCTGGAGCAGCGCGAGTGGGTTGTGAAACCACCCAACTCATTCACAACCGCCCAAGAGCACGTCTACGTTGGTTGGCCTCGATAATCTTAAGGGTCTCTTCCACCCTCCACGATTCTGTGTCTGAATGAGGTGGATGTGGCAGAGGGACCTGGAGATCTTCCCCAAAGTCCAGCTAACTGGCCACTGTGAAGGTGGCACTTGGCCTGACACGCACAGAGACTTTGCGTAATCGTAGCTGTGTGTCCACAGGCTTCACTTCTGCTACGTGGTCTCCTTGATAAAAAAAAGAGAGGGCAGGCAGGCTTTATCGAGCTTTCTTCTCCGGCATTCGATGGGGCCGAGTGCGTGGCACCAGGGGACTTATCACCTCTGCCAGGGTTTACGCAAAGAGCGGTGCCAGGTCTGGAAAAGAATTTCGCAATCCGTCAAAATTTCTGAAGCTCTTGAGAAAAAGAGCAAGAAGGTGGCACTTAAGGAACGCCTCCCCCCGCCTCCTGCCTTAAAAGGCAAGGCGGCTAATTACTCAAATCTCTCCAAAACCTGTTTTTGCTGACACCATGACTGCAGAAGTTGTGGGGCTTGGAGAGAAGCAAGCCTACCAGCTGGAGGAGAATATGTAAATGATATCCAAATAACTGCGAATGGGTAATCGTGCTCCCGGGAGCTGGAAACTACCCTCCCAATCTCTTTCTAGATGAGTGGTATGTTCGAAACCTGGCTGGGCAGCTTGGTGTCGGCTCTTCAGGAGCGGGAGAGGGATGCCAACGTGGTGGTGGTGGATTGGCTTCCGCTTGCCCACCAGCTCTACACTGATGCCGTCAACAACACGCAGAGCGTCGGAAGAAGCATAGCGAGGCTGCTCGACTGGTTGCAGGTAACGCCGAGTTAAGCCCGGGCTCTGTTGTAACGCTCCGGTGAGGGACTGTTGCACAAGGGAAAGCTCACCAGCTCCGGCGCTCGCCGGCGGGAAAGGCGCTGGTGTCATCCAAACCCCAAAGCTCGGTGGGGCGATGGCTCACAGTGAAGGTGCCGCGCTCAGCCCCGGCGCAAGGAAGCGCCACGGCGCTTTTTCCTGGGAGGTGCCGCTTGGCAGTGTGCTCAGATCGGCGACGTCGAAGCGGCCTGCAAGTTGAGGACTCCTTCCCTCCTGTCCGAGCAACGTGAATTTAAGAGTTGGGCATTCCAACTCAACGTTGGCTTGGCAAGAGGGTGGAAAAGGAGAAGGAAAAGGCCCACGGTGCTACACCGGAGTCCATGGCCAGTACTGAGGTCTGCTGGGGACCCCGGGAGGAGGCTGCTCCAGATGCTCCTTAAACAAAGAGTAGCACAAGTGGGGTTGGAAGCTGGGAACTGTGGTCGGGGGCAAACCACAAGCGTTCTCCAAACCCTTCAACTTGTCTCGACAAAACAAAGAAGGAAGCGACGCTTTTTCTGCCCCCTCCCTCCAACCTCTTCTTAGAATTGGACTCGAGTCTCACAGATAGGAGCGGTGCCAGGCGCCCTGAAAGACAGGGGAGGAATATTATCTAGATTTATTTCTTTTTTTTTTTTCTTTTCAGGAGGACCCGCTCTTCCAGCTTGAGAACGTCCACCTGATCGGCTACAGCCTGGGTGCCCACGTCGCTGGCTTCGCTGGTAACCACGTCCACGGGACAATAGGCAGAATTACAGGCGAGTGGCGCTTTTTTTTTAAGCAGTCTCTTACCTTTCTGTAGCAGCAGAGGGTTTCTCCGAAAAGGCTCGTTTCCTGCCTTGCTGGGAGGTTGTTTTGGGCTTGCTCAGTCAGAAATGACGAGTTTCCTCCCTGCGGCAGCAGCGAGGAGCACGACTCTCTTCATCTAAGAAAGTATCTTAATTTTGAACCCCAAACGTAGAGGAGGATCAATGAGAACACCTTTCAGAGATCAACCTGATCTTGAGTATTTCTAAAGTTAAACGCGGGTTCAAAACAAGTCCAGCTCAAGCCCTTATTATCCAGATATTAAGCCTCGGAGTGATATTATTTCTGTAATTATAGCTCATAAATTAATGACAGTGAAAGGTATTGGGTCCCATGGGATGTTTGGTCAAAAAAACCCACCCCCACGCCAGCCTCTCATTGCGAGAGTGACTTGACCAGCGTGTTTCTAACCCCGGATGGAAGCTGATTTCAACGCGTGAAAACCTGGGATATGGTAGAAGGGGTTGCGTGAAGCATTTCAATGTGACGCTGGCAGTAAGAATTCCTCAGAGCCTCCCAAATATTTGGTTAAGCAGGAAAAAAAAAAATAATCACCAAATACTCAAGTTGGGGAATGGCTCAAGAGCTCAGCTTCAGGTTGGGGGCGAGGCTCAGAGGTTAAAAGGAAGTCCCAATCCCATCGTGGGATCTCGGATGCAGGGATTACCTCGTATTAATCCCTCCATATGTCCAACCTTAAAACAGACTAAAGGTAGCCAAAGGCAGCTTTGGCTACCAACAGTCTCTGTGGGGTGCTAGACCTCTTCTGGTGTTCAATCATAGAATGGTTCAGGTGGGAAGGGAACTTAAAGCCCCCCCAGTGCCACCCCCTGCCCTGGGCAGGGACAACTCCCACCAGCCCAGGCTGCTCCAAGCCCCGTCCAACCTGTCCTTGACCCCCTCCAGGGATGGGGCAGCCACATCTGCCACCTCTTGAAATATCTCTTCACTGTGACCTAGCAAAGACTCACTGCTTCCAAATCTGAAGCCATCGCTGCAGAGCAAACTGGTGCTGCTACTGGGTTGTATTGCACCAAAAATGGTACGGGACATCTTCATTTGTCCCTCGGTGACCCCGTGGTGAAGAGAGCTCGGGGGACAGCATCTGTGACAAGGCAGGGACTGTCTGCGTAGCACCTGGTTAGGAGGGCTCCCAGCAGCAGGCTCCTGGCTGTATTTTGTATGAAATAACCCAATTTCTTACCTGGTGTCCTGCGTACTCTCCAACACCAGGTTTGGATCCGGCCGGCCCTATGTTTGAAGGAGTGGACCCTAGCAAGCGTCTCTCCCCCGACGATGCAAATTTCGTGGATGTCCTTCACACCTACACAAGGGAAACGCTAGGCGTCAGCATTGGGATCCAGATGCCTGTAGGCCACGTTGACATCTACCCCAATGGGGGGGACTTCCAGCCCGGCTGCGGATTAAGCGATGTCTTGGGAGCAATCGCCTACGGGAGTAAGTTCTCAGGACTTGTTTTGCCTCTATATTCAGTGTAGATCCCTCGCAAATAGACTCGGGTTGATGTTGGGGGACAAGCTGATTTACAAGAGCAGAGAAAACTAATTTTTCCTTCTAAACTGCTTGAATTACCGGAGAGAGTTGCTATAAACTAGACCTGCTTTTAATTCTGAAGCAGCATGTTCTCGCTCTAACACCCCATCATAAACTATGGCCTTACGCTGGGTCTAGAATCCTCTTTAAAGCTCTTTTCACAGTAGAGACTAAGTGAACGGCCCTCTTCAAGTATCTGCCACTAACCTCTTGAATTTCTACTGTTTGAAAAACGTTTTAAGTTTGGCCACGCTCAACTCGGGTTGGGCTACAAAAAGGCGTAGCTCACTAGATCTTTCCTGGGGTGATAAATGCTTAAACCAAACGTATCCCTTGCAACTCCGCTTCTCCAGCAATCGGTGAAGTTGTTAAATGCGAACACGAGCGCTCTGTGCACCTCTTCGTGGACTCCCTCGTCAACCGAGATAAACAAAGCTTCGCGTTTCAATGTACCGATTCCAGTCGCTTCAAGAAGGGCATCTGCCTGAGCTGCCGGAAAAACCGCTGCAATGGCATTGGCTACAATGCCAGGAAAACACGCAACAAAAGAAACAGCAAGATGTACTTAAAAACAAGAGCTGACATGCCGTTCAAAGGTAGGCCATCCCTCTTAGAACGAGAATAGTCTCATCTCCAAGAGCAGACTCCCAAAGCCAATGTTGGGAAAGATATAGGGGTGGAAGAGTAGCGTCACCTCAAAGCAGCGCAGCACCAGGCATTACTTTTTTCCCTGTTACCCGCCTGCATTGCTGTCCTGTGGCGTTACTGTCCTCCTTCCTCCATGTACGATCAACAGGGCTCTGGCCATAAGGCCACTCTGCCTTTTGAGCAGGACTACAGCTTAGAGGTGTCCTACTTGCAAGGCCACCACAACCTTAGAGCAGCATAAGGTTTGGGGAGCCCTCTCCAGAGTGGATCTGCTGCTGGTTTTGTGTAAAAGGCAGCTTTGTAAACACTAAAGGGCAGGAAAAAGATCAACGATATCTCAATAAATAGAGGGTCTAGCCTTTGCCAGCCAACGCTAGGTCACAAAGGGCGGCGCTGAGCGATGTTGTCTCTCAACCAAGTCGCTTCCAACTGTGCTCTCCTTGTTTCTCTCCAGTCTACCATTACCAGATGAAAATGCACGTCTTCAGCTACAAGAGCTTGGGAGAGGCTGATCCCACTTTCTCCGTCACCCTTCACGGCACCAATGGAGACTCTGAACCTCTCTCCTTAGAAATGTAAGTCAGCTGGCCGGTTCTAGCCAAGGAGGCCACTGGGACTAGAAAAGGTGGCATTACTCTTTTTCTTCTGGTAACACCTGAGCCTAGCAGTCTCGCTTCATTCACCATTCAAAAAAATCTCCATCTAGTAATTTAATTATCATTTCTTGCTGAGAAAGCAATTTGATGTGCCCCATCCACTATATATTAGCCTTCATGGCTCATTGTTGACGTACTTTGTTTTACTTACCCACCCCCACCCCACCCATTTGGATATAGTCTGAAAGCACCCACACATCTCTGGAGGCATTGTTGACCTCCTTTAACCTCTCCCAGAAGAAACACAAGGCTTTAACACCTTTAAGCTATGGAAGGATGGCGGAACCAAATACATGTTGCACTGAACCAGCTATCCCAGCTCACTTTCATTAGTCTAATCGGTAATTAGCCAGTGACAGTTGGCTGTGGAGCACCTGATAAGCTGCAAAGGGCTCTTCAACTTCTTACATGGAATGAATGAGCGTCTGGCGCGCTTCCATAAGGAAGAAACATCGAGTCTCTGCTTGTCTTTCAGGCTTGATCAAATTGGCCTAAACGCTACTAACACCTTCCTGGTCTATACAGAAGAGGACATGGGTGAACTTTTAAAAATAAAGCTCACCTGGGAGGGAACTTCTCAGTCGTGGTACGATCTGTGGAAAGAGCTGAAGAGCTACTGGTATCGGCCCGCGAAGGCTTCCCAGGAACTGCACATCAGGCGTATACGCGTGAAATCTGGGGAAACGCAACAGAGGTAATGATTGTGTTAGGCTGCACCCGAGTTAACTCAAAACTTCAATCAAAAGGAGAAACATCCAGCACCTAGGAAGAAGAGCTGAGGTTTTGAACTTAGTCGGTATCCTGAACCGTCTTTCGTTTTTAGTGTGACGAGCTAATGCTCTCACAGTGTAGGAGAGGGGGTTACGTGCCAGCACGAGGTTGCAAATTAGGCTTTTAGCAAAACTAGTCACTGCGGATCGGATCCGAGATGTTGCTTTATTTCGATCCTGTGACACTGTCTTGCCTGCCCTCGGGGACTAAATTAGCCTGCTTCAAAAGGGTTTAGAACCTACCTGAAGGCTTAAAGTACCGACAGCGCCAAAAATACTGAAAGGCCGATGGGCACGGCTATTATTTACAAGCACAATGTGCCGATTTGGCACAAGGTAGACCTAAAACCGCAACTGATAACATGGTACACCAACTCCTTAAGCATTGTATTGCTCCTACTGAGCTCACTGTAGTCGGAAAGCTACCTGAGCAATCCATGAGAAGTAAAGCCGCCAAGCGTCGCGCCGCACTCCCAAATTGCGTGGTAATGGAGGTAACCCAGGTCTGTCAAAGCACAGCAGTCGATATTGACAATTTCCCACATTTCTTAGAGCTTTCAATAAGCATCTCCCATCATATGTAAGGTATCCTGCAGCCCAGTTTCTACAACCTCCGAAACGCAGGGGTAGCAGAAGCGACGATCCCCAAATAAAATATTCAAGTAGGAAATAAAACAGCCATTCAACAGGAAAATGGTGCTTCGGGATGTTCCACAGGAAGGCTGTCAAATCAAACAACTCGTCCTAGCATTCGCTACAATCCATATTCCATGGTGTTTGTTCATCGTGGAGACCACGATGAACAGAATTGACTTCTGATTCCTCCTCCTAGGTTTGCTTTCTGCGTGGAGGATTCCCAGTTGACCAGTATATCGCCCGGCAAAGAGCTCTGGTTCGTGAAGTGCACAGAGGAATGGCAAAAAAGGTAGGGAAAATCAGCTAAGAGAAATCCTGCCTGATGCCCGTGGGCTGTGCTGGGATGAGTCGAGCCAGGGTTTGTTTTTTTTTTTTTTTATTTAGACTCCTGGATCTTCTTTTTCTTTCCAAAAAAAAAAAAAAGTTAATAAATTCTAGCCCAAGATGCCCAGCTATTAAACTTAATTTTCACATATGCCTTAACGCTCACTAATTAGGGGATATTATCCTCACTTCTCATCTTGGTTTGTCATCTTGTACCTTCACATGTGTCTCGTACCTTCACTACCAAATTGGTGTAACACAATCCTTGGGCCTAAAGAACCCGTCTGCTTGCTGTCGTGGTAGATTCCAAAAATAATGAGGGGCTACCAACACCCAAGGTCCATGCAATAGCGGAGAGCTAATTAGAGGCATCTATTAATTGCCCCATAAAACAGAGGAAAGCTGGGAGTGCAGGGGATTGCCTCCAAGGTTGTTTCAACCTGGCAGAAGATCTTGAGCTGCTAAGAAAGCTCTTGATCGAGTTTGGGCTCAACTACGTGAGCAAGACACGGCAGAGGACTTGCCACGGCGTTTCAGTACTGACTCCTACCCCTTCATCTCCTCTGGCGCAGGAGAGCGCAAAGCCAGCCGTCGCTGGAGCATCTCAGCCCCGCTGAACCTCTGTGGGACTTTCCAGACACCTAGGAGCATGACTTCCAGTAAGTCTGGTCCCAGCAGCGCCAGCTTGATTGCTTCAGACTGCCTCTAGTCATGTTTTGAATTAATTCCTCTTCGTTTGACTAAACGATGGTCTCCTCCGGATGAAGCCCTTTTAGCCCCTCTTAAGTTTCAGTTTGTAAACTTAGAGCTTTGGCGCGTCTCATCTGGAGACCAAGCGCCTGTTAGGGCTAGCGAAGCCCCGTGGAAGCCGTGCTTTGCGAAACCTTCTTGGGCAGCAGAGCTCTGCTCAGGAACGCGAGCGGGTTCCGGGGTCGGCGGAAACCAGCAAGCTGTGCCACGGGCAGTAGCAAACAATTCCAGGAATGAAACCCCCATGCAAAAAAACCTCGTTGCTCTGCCACAAGCCTTGAAAGATGAAGTAAATCCTGGTGCAGGTACAAGAAAAGGCAGTTTTGATAGACTGCTCAGCGACCCCCCTAAAAGAGAATCAGCTCCAAACCACTGTGGTTTCTAGGAAATGATCCTTCACGAGCGATGACTTGCTCTTCAGCTCTCCGCTCCCGCCAAGTCACTGGAAGTTCAGTCTCCTCCTCGGATATCGAGGCTGGAAACATCTGTCCACCCTGAAAGGATCCCAACGGGCAGAGCCTAGCGTCAAGACCTGTAATTTCCGTTCGCAGCCTCCTTGCGTGCATAATGGCTGCTGCAGGCTCTCACGGAGCGGCTACTGGGCAAAGCGCCGCTTTGACAGAATAAAATACCAACCCGCACTGTCTCAACCTGTTCTTGGTGTCCCAGAGTTTCCTAGGAATTCTTTATTACTCCACTTCTACATTTAACTAATTTTTTTTTCCCTCTCTGCTTTTTCCAGGTCTGTCTCAAATTTGCTATGAAGACTTCTCTAAAGACACGCAACCGAGCAACCTTGATGCACGAAGACCACGCAGGTGGCAAGATGCTCTTGGCAACAAACCTGGCTTGGTAGCACTTAAAACAACTAGCTCTTCAGGACCAAACGTCTTGGATCGGATGCAAGAAACCAAGGAGCAACTGATGGACCGCCGGTCCTAGCCGTAGAATAACTAAACCCGAAATTCTCCCTTCCCCAAGGAGCCTGGTTTGTGCATTTAACCTTACTTTGACCTGTTACACGTTGCATTCCCTGCCCTGCCTGCGTTAACCGGGACTACGGATGAGATCTTCACAGATCTAGACCTCAGCGATGATCTTCTGGTCTGCCTGCCAGCGGAGTTGAGAAGATAACCATGCTAACCGCCCGTCAGGCTCTCGGTGATGGAGCTGCTAAGAACAAATTAGCACCTAGCGTAGGAGTTACCATGGCTCCAGTAGCACTATGGGCTGTGGGAAGTCAAGACCGGCACAGGTCAAGTAGAGGAAGGGTGTTCAGGGGAGGGGTGGGAATAAGCACAATGCCACTTAACTTCAAGTTGTCCTTTGCTTGCCTTAAAAATAATCCGTTCTGTGTCTGGCTGATGCTGAAATCTCCCATGTATCACCTTAGAAGAAGGTAGCGCTTTGTCCTCCCCGTACCTAGGGCAGAACGCGGCGCAGAGGGCAGGTGATGGGGTTGGCGGCTGCTCCTCGCTCCCCAGGTTTCGGGGAGGAGGAAGCTACGAACTGCGTCACGTCGGCAGAACTTTGCACCGGTCCTTTTAAACTACTGAGAATGCGTTCGCCTCTGTTCGGCTGCTGTTGTAGGAAGTACCAGCGTAATTAAGACCTTATTTTTACGCAAAGTCTTTAACTGAGCCAAACAGACAACATCCTCATCGCCACAACATCCCAGTTGGATTCCCTGGTGCCAGACGAACTTGGCTTTGCTCGGAGTTAGACAGACTCCCTTACGGCCCTCCTGTTTGCTGCAGCAGAGTGGACCTTGTCAGAGGTGAACTAGATATTTTTTTTTTTTCCCGTTTTTGTCCTTTTTTGGAGGGTGACTTGGTGTAACAACTCTTAAACTTTTGGCAGGCCAGAAAGGCAATCTCAAAAAAAAAAATGGTGTTGCCACGTGGCACACTGAGTTCTGAAGACTTAGCGAGTCCTTCTGAGGCCTGCAGTTCTCCTGAGTTCTTGTAGAGCTTCAATCCAACCAAAGCAAGCACATTTGGAGATTTTTTTTCCCCCCCATGGTTTTTTTGCAAAGGCTTCAATAACTGAAGCCTTTGGTAAGTATCTGTGACTTGTCACCGTGCCATACTTAGAGTGGTTTCAAAGCCCTATTTGTATATTGTGGTTTTTGTATGACTTAAAACATAATTTATTTCTCATATTGTACATATGTAAAGTTTTAAACGTTTTGGGTTTGAGTAACAGTTTTTCTAAGCCTTAAAAGAACAACAACAAAAAAAATAAAGGGCTTTGTAAAAATCACTGAAGCCTTGTGATTGTTCTACCGCAAGCTTTGCCATACAATCATCTGGATTGGGATCATCAAGTCCAACCATCAACCCCACTCTACAAATTTCTCCCCTTGTTCTCTCTGCAAACTCTGCAAAGTTCTCTCCCATCGTGGCCATGCCTTGCCACAAGGACAGTCTCTGGCCGTCTTGTCCCCCCTCCCGCAGGTCACCGAGACCAGCAGAAAGCGGATGGGAAGGCAGAGCGGCAGCCAGGGAGGTGCTGGCACGTGGGTGCCCTTAAACAGCACCCTCCTTCCACCTCCTTTCCGGGCTCTGCTGCCCAGGTGGGCTTGTTCCCTCCACCCACGTGGCACCACCTTCACGAATGGACCAAAGTCATTCACGTTGTAGCTCCTGAGATGCCCCTCGTACAACACTACGGGTTTATTTCTAGCTTTAGCCTAATGGCGAGACCACAATTTCAACAGCGCACAAGAGATCACCCTCCTCACTTTTTGGCAGAGTAACTATTACAAAGTCCATGTGTGGGCAGCAATAGAGGGTTTTTTTTGTCTTCCCCCCAATGACGAGATGACATACTCAAGCAGGGGAGACCACCAAAACCATTAACTTGTCCTTCCCACCCTGTTTTCTTTCAACTATAGCGACATCACCACTGCTTTTGGCTGGGGAAAAGCAAGACTTGGTGTTACTTGCTCCCTATGGCTACTGCAGTGACCACAGTGGACTCCGGGAAGTCCATCGCTGCTGTGTCAGGCCAGCCAGGCCAAGTTAGGACAAATTTCCTCTTCTCTGTTGACTTCCTGCGGTATTTTTTAATTCCTGAAACGCTTCACCTTCACCTGACTTCAGTAGTTAGCCAGTCGGTGAATCCTTTTAAGAAAACTTACCCAAATCTGACCATGAACCGACTTCCCCAGCAGCCAGGCCATCGAGTTTAAAGAAACCTCTCCGCGCTTTGCCTCTCCCCTGACAACAAGAAGTTGGTGGCACAAGTCCAGCGGCAGCAGAAGGACTTTGCAAACAAAGTAAATACCTTCAAGCCGGGGAAGATTGACATGAAATTACTTAGTTAACCTTCTCCTATGAAAAGCCCAGCAGAAAGACCTTGAGGGGCTGGAGCGTGTCCAGAGAAGGGCAGTGGAGCTGGTGAGGGCTCTGGAGCACAAATCCTGTGAGGAGCGGCTGAGGGAGCTGGGGGGGTTCAGCCTGGAGAAAAGGGGGCTGAGGGGAGACCTTCTCGCTCTCTGCAGCTCCCTGAAAGGAGGGGGGAGCCAGGGGGGGTCGGGCTCTGCTCCCAAGGAACAGGCCATGGGACAAGAGGAAATGGCCTCAAGTTGCACCAGGGGAGGTTTAGGATGGATATTAGGAAAAATTTTTACACTGAAAGGATTATCAAGCATTGGAAGAGGCTGCCCAGGGCAGTGGTGAAGTCACCATCCTTGGAGGCATTTAAAAGCCGGGCAGACGTGGTGCTGAGGGACATGGGGTAGTGGTGGACTTGGCAGCGTTAGGTTGATGGTTGGACTCGATGATCTTAAAGGTTCCTTTCAACCTAGACAATTCTACAATTCTAAGACAAACGACAGATGTTCTCTCAGAGAAGAGAGAGAGGATGAGATAGAGACACTTATGTGCTGAAAAGAAACTAAACTACTTTAACTAAATACTACTAATAAAAATAAGAAAAAACGATACTATTATGAAGAAAATAATGAAATACATACAGCACATATAAACCCAATATCAGGCTCCCAGGACGAGGATCACATCACCAGCCTGCCCTGGGAACCCATGTGGGGAAATCCCAGGACGCACATCCACGGACATCCCTCCCCAGGCATCTGGCCTCTTGCACAGCAAATGTGGGTTCCCAAATCCGTTATTGCTGCTGCACAT
>VXBO01001460.1:47465-58294 GCA_013400135.1 Rhinoptilus africanus | reverse complement strand
GGTGGGGGGGACGGGGAAGCGCCAGCCGAGGGGGTGGGATCTGTACAAACTGATTAAATGCAATTACGGTGCGTGACTACGCCTTAATTGCCTGCTTTCTGGGTGGCTTTGTCTTGGCAGGGCTTTGTTGAGGCAGGAAGGTGTTACCGACCGCCTGGCTGTAATTACACTGATAAAGTCACACCAAAAATATGCCGGGACCCTCCGTCTCAAGCAGGAATGGCTTTTTCCAGTTTGATTGCAAGGCTTCCCAGCCTGGCCGGGTGGTGCCTGCCAGGAGTGACTCAGGACTGGTGTCCTCAGGGGATGGATGCTCATCCCACCCATCGCCTCTGCCGGAGCGGTCCCACAGCTCCCATCCCTTGGCCACCAGCACCCTCCCAGCCGGCATCTCCCTGCCCGGAATTCTTGAGCTTGCCGTAGAATCATAGGATGGTGCAGGTTGGAAAGGACCTTAAAGATCATCTAGTTCCAACCCATCACGCCTAGGTCACCGTTTAGGAATACATTCTTTGCTGGGAGGGTGGGGAGGTGCTGGGACAGGTTTCCAGAGAGGTTGTGGCTGCCCCATCCCTGGAGGGGTTCAAGGCCAGGTTGGACGGGGCTTGGAGCAGCCTGGGCTGGTGGGAGGTGTCCCTGCCCAGGGCAGGGGGGACACTCAGGGGGCTTTAAGGTCCCTTCCAACCCGAACCATTCTGTGATTCTATGGTTTTAACTTTCCTCCATCCCTCTGCATGCTCAGCGCCGTTGGGGACATCGGGACATTCCCGCTCATGGCTCTCCATGAAGAGAATCTCCTGTCCACAAAGCCAAGGCCGGGAGGGAGATTGTGGGTGCCTACAATTACCCCCTCCCGCTGCACCACGCGGGAGCTCACCGGTACGGCCGAGGAGGAGGAGGAGAAGGATCGTGGCTGGCATCAGGTAGAGAGGCAGCACCCCGATGTCCTTCTTCCCTGTGCCGTGCCGGCTGGCCGGATGGGGACGGAGTCTCATTTCTGCACTGCGGTCCTCTGGCAGATGGGTGTCCAGAGGTCCCTGAAACATGCAGACAGTGGCGTTAGTGCCCAGGAGAGCCTTTGCCCCACCGAGGGCCATGTGGGACCTGCAAACAAGTGCCTCCTCGGCACTTGCTGGAGCAGCGACCAGGAGTCAGCAGGAAAATAATTCAGGTTGGATTTATTGAGGGCAAGAGATAATTTTTTGAGTGGTAAGATGGAGCTGCAGGGCCGCATCCCACCCACAGGACAAAAGGGGAAGCGGCGAGAGCCTCAGGGCTGGGCAGAAGGATGGACCTCAGACCCACCAGGACACCCGAGTGGTGAAATCAGAGCCTTCACCCAGGATCTTCAGCCCCCAAGATGTCCAGGGTACCATCCTGTTTGCATCCACGTGGAGCTTGTCCTTCTCTTGCTTCTACAGGAGGTTACAAGCAAACCCCATAGCACATGCATACCACGCACCCATACTGGGCGTGGGTAAACTGAGTCACACATTAAATCCAGGTAGAATTGGGAAGGAGCTCCCAGTCCACAAAAGCCTGAAAGGCACCTCCTAAACCACGGGGTGTGGACGTAGTACTCCACCAAGTCATGTCATGTAACCCGCTTTGGAAAGGGATGGTGCTTCACCTTGCCCCCAGCCAGGCTGCCCACCCCATGCCCCCCCCATCTCTGCCAGTGACAAACACTCAGCTAAAGCCCAGCCTGGACACGGCCATGGACAACCCTCTGCTTTGCCTCGGCTCCTCTCCCTCCACTGCCCTCCTCCACTGGGCTCCTGGAGACCATGCCCAGCTCCTGCTGCGTGAGGAGGGAATCTGCTCCATGGCTCACACAGCCTCCCTGCTCCCAGGGGTCCTTCCTGGTGCCCAGCCTGTGCTGGGGTCCCACCAGGCAGCACATGGCCACATATGGCACTTGAGCTACCAAAAAGCCCTGCACGGTGCCTTGCACCCATTTTTCTTCATCACTCCATGATGAAGTAACGCACCCAAGAGCTCTCCTGGGCAGCTCTAATCCCTGGCCACCCATGTTCCCCGAGACCTCCATGCCAGCCACCCAACAGGACACGTCCCCACCACGGCTGGCTCATTCCCAGGGGGATTTACCCAGAGGCCCCCCTTGTCCCCTCTCTTCGTCACCCCGTGGGAAAAAGCAGGGAAAGGCATTTCTGTGGGAAGACAGAAATTTCCGGGGTTTGGTAGGACAACCTCATTCACCTGGGGGACGGAGATGCAAACTCCACGGGGACAAGATGGCAAGCAAGCAGGGGACTGTCAAGGCAGAAGACGAGGAAGAGATTAAATATCATAAACTCTTGTTTTCCCTTCGTTTATTGCTCCCGTCAAAAATTGCTGCCAAAGGGGTGGATCCCTAGCTCTGTTTCCCTGGCACCCTGTTGGGGAGCGGGGTGGGGGCTGATCCTGCTCTCCGTTACACCTCTGGGAACCCAGACCGAGGTCCCAGCAGTCCCAGCAGCCGGCCTGACAGCAGCACTGGGCCGGCAGCGCGTGCTGGTGGAGGAGTGCCATCGTGAGGATGCTTTCACACGCCGGCTGTAAAGCCAGCCTGGAAATCTCAGCTGAGCAGCGCCCTAAAATTAGTCCCTCCAGCCCACAGAAGGCTCAGCATCTCCTGAAGGGGTGGGCACCGCCTGCTGCTGCTTGAGGCACCTACTGACGGTCAGAAACTCGGGAAAGGGTGTTGAAATCCACCGTGTTGGTGACTAAACACCCTCCTTGTGGAAAATCCTCATCCAGCCTTTCGCTGCTCCTGGTTTTTCTCATGTGGAGGCTCAGGATGGGAAAAGCTTCCAGGTGGGACCATGTGCTGGTGCCGTGTCCACCCAGCCAAGGTCCCTTGGGTTGGGTGGGCTCCCAAGCCTCCGGACCACACCTTGGACTTTGTTGCCCGCACTAACCAGAGGTGGTGGTGGACGGAGGCTTTTTGTGTGCAGCAGCCAGGGATGATGGCAGCACAGCGCTGGGGGCGCAGGATGGAGCCCCCGCGGGTGGGATACGGCCCCGTTACACCTCCCTGCTCTCCCCGCTCAGCTCCTGCTGACCAAGCCTTGGGAGGAGACCTGCCAGCAGACAGACGGCTCAGTGATGGGGGATGAAAATCAATCTGCTCTCTAAGGTGGTTGTTTTCAACGCTCCATTCATCCTTCCTGCAGCACCGAATAATGTCGCCTTTTGTCCCGCCGGCCCTCCCCGCTCCCCGCTGGGGCAGGGCTGACAGACGGCCCCTCTGCCGCCCTGCCCGGGCCAAACCCCCGCACCATGTCCTCCTCCCAGGGACACTGTCAGCGTGGGCCACTTTTGTGCCGGAGCCAGCGCGTTCCTGCTCCCTGGCAGGGTGGCAGCCGGCGTTAACCGCTGCGGTGCTGTGCCACGGCCGACCCCAAATAGGTAAAAACCGACTTTGCTTCCCTCTCTGGGCTTTTCCACCTGCTTCTCCATCCTCACCCCAACGCCCGGGGTTTGGCTGCAAACTGGCCCCCCTTTCCTTGCGCCCAGGGGTGTTGGGGTCCTCTGAGGTTGCCTATAGATTAAAAACTGCTTTTAAACCGTAATAAGCTGTCGGGGCACTGTAGCAAAGCACAGCATCCCTTTTACAGGGTTGGTGAGTTTGGGTATCTGAAACGAGCCTTCAAACGAAGGTCTTTCAAGCTGTTCGGCGTCTTGTAAAACAAAGCCCAACTGCACACCCGGTGGCAGGAGCAGCGTTCCCCGCATCGCCCCCATCCCGCACCGGCGCTGAGCACCGTGTCTGGTGCAGGCACAGAAAATCCCTGCTTTCCCCCCAAAGAACACGCGCCACGGCAGACACGCCGCGCCCAACCAGCTCTTTGCTCCTCTCGCCTGGACACCAGACCCCAAAGGACCCTCAGTCCCTTTGGTTCCCCCTGGTCGTGGCTGGACTGACCCCCCTGCTCTCTATCCATCACTTCTTCCACTTTTCAATTATTCAAACAACTTCCTGAGAAACTACAGTCTTTCAGCCGCCACCGCCCCGTCAGATCGTTATTAGTAATTACTACGCTGACCTAAAAAAAAAAACCATCATAAATCCACATACCTGTTTTGTATTTTCTTTCCAGTATAAAGATAGGGATATTTAATCCCAGAAATAAATACTGTCTTTTGAAGGAAAGAGCTAGCTAGTTAGTTAAAAAAAAAAAATCAAAAAATAACTGTTGAAAGGAATATTCCCGGGAGAGAGGTGATGGAGATAAGGCAGGAATTTTTTCTTTAGGTGAGATTTTGTTTAGTAAATTTAAAAAAAAAAAAAAAAGAATAGAAAAATAAAGGAGGATGAGAAAAAAGATCTCATCCATCAACCGAAGAGCTCCAGCCCGTCATCTCTGTGCACCTTTGAGGTCGGGAGGTGGCTGCTGTCAGCTGGGTCACAGCTCTAGCGCAGGACGGCAGCCCTGCATCCCATCCCGGGGCAGATCATCCCGAAAGCAAAGGAGAAAGAGAAGGAGGAGGAAGAGGAGGGGGAAGAAGAAGAGGAGGAAGGATAAGGAGAGAGGGAGGAAGAGAGGGAAGACCTCTAAGGAGACATGGCGGGGAGGGAATGGCTCGGGTTTCAGGAAGGCAGGCAGGGACGCATCCTTAAATTGGATGCTGGCAAAGCCGGGGCTATGCCTCAGGGGAAGGGAGAGCTATTTCAGAGGATTTGGGCTTTTCGGCTCCTTCCCACCTCCCTCCTTGGCTTTCTGAGTGCCCACCTGGAGAGGAAGCCAGCAATAACCACCTGCCTGGGAATATTTCTGTCCACACCTGAGCCAGCACCAAGATGTGGCAGGAGGGGACGGTCCCAAACCTCCTGCCCTTCCCAGGGGACCTGGGGACAGCTTGCCGGGGTACCAACTCCTCCTGCGAACCATGGTCCTCCCTGCCTGTTCCTGGGCAAGACATTGCCTTCAGAGGTCCTTTTTTTAAGGATTTTTCCCACCTGGCCATCCAAGGCGGCTCTGCTGAGGACATTAGAGAGACCTCCATCACCTCCTGTGCTGCACATTCATGCCATCTCCTTCAGCTCCCAGCATCTCTCTTTATTTTAAAAATAAGTGTGTGTTTAACCATTTTTAGCCATTATAGCCTTTTAACCATTTTAACCATCGCTGCAAGTGAAGGCCTGACAATGGGAGAACTCGGGTCTCAGGCAATGGGAACAGGACCCCCAAACATACTGGGTTTCCCAGACTTGTGAATTCTTAAGCCTGGCGCGATTTTGGCTTTGAACAAGTCGATCTTATGATCAACAGGATCATAAAGCCCTGGCTCTCACGGGAGGCAGCTCTTGCTGCTGGGTTGCTCATTTGCCCCTCCACAAAGCCCAGATCTTTAAATGCCCTTAAACTCCTGGGCTCCGTGTTTTAACTCGGTGCAAAGCAGGCGCTGGCTACGGCTGTCGCTAGCTGCACGGTTACCCTCTGCCGTTACCTTCTTGTAGGGGTTCAGTAATTAGCAATTAGGCATTTACTCTTTGTTTCCGGGCAAACTTCTAATTAGCTGGCTCATGACTGCAAGTTTCAAAGGTGCCTTTTAAAGCCTGTTTTGCCTAAACTTTGACAAATTCCCCGCCGTCCTGGCAAACTGCCCGGGCCCGCAGGCTGGGAATCATCCGCTTCAGCATCGCTCCGCACTCCCACTCGGAACACCAGGAACGTGAGCCTCCCTAAACGCAAACATGCAGGGGTAAGGTTAGGAGCCTGGAGATGCTCTCCATCCTCTCCGGGATGTCTCTCGGGCCATTTGGGCAGCATCTCAGACGTTTTCCGTGTCTACATCGTTCCTGCGTGTGCTTTGAGTGGCTTGGCAGGATCAGGCTACGGGGAAGAGAAAACACAGCCAGGCCTTATTCAAGGAAGAGCCACAACATAAGAAAGGCTAATTATAAAATTCCACAGGGCAGCAAGGCTGTTCTTTTGTTTGCCAAGGGAAAAAAAAGGCTCTTTTAATCCTTCGTGATGGTCCTGCTGCCGTGGTCACTGAGGACCATGGGTGATGCTCCCGGGAGAGCGGCTTCCAGAGGGGTCAGGGCGTAGCAGGGACGTGCCCACATCCCCTCGGCATCTCAGCCACCGGTGGAAGCTGGGGGAAACAGGATTCTCACAGATCTGCAGAAAACACCAAGCCTCCGGGAAAAAAATGAAATAAAATAAAATAAAAATAAAGGTTTTCAATTAGCTGGGAAAATACAGACAGGAGAGATAACTCTCTTGTACCTACTACGCTGTTGCCAGGAAATATGTTGGCAGTTTAGAAGAAAGGCCTGGTGTGATTTAAAAGAGCCATAAGCTAAACCAAAAGGCATCTCTTCTTTCGCTGGCAGGAGGAAAGGACAGGGCTGAGCTGTTTTTCAAGACACCAGTTGCTGTTGTGAGCTGTCACCTGGTTTATAACAGGTTTCCCTGGCTGATTGCTGAGCTAAATCACTGGGTATTTATGGTTTTCCCACCCCCTCTGCTGCTGCTGGTGCTTTGGGGAGGATGAAGGATGCTGTACCTTCAGGGGGATGGAGCATCCCCTCCTTCCACGCCTTCCTCCTGCTTCCCCAGGGCGTGGGCTCCTCCTGCTGCTCCAGTGGATGGGATCCTGCGCCGTGGGGACCCAGGAGAGGAGCTCTCAGACCCCGAACCAGCCGGTGTCTGGAAGCCTTGGGAGAAGGGAAAGATGTAAGCCCAGTATAAAACCATTTTGGTTTCCCTGCCCTGGTGTTGAGCCCTGCCTTAATGCAGCTGGAGCTGTGGTCCTAGCACACCTCCGTGCTATTTGGTAACCCAAGCGCTAATTTTAACATATTTTTCTGGCAGCTGATAAGTGCTGAAGGAAGGGCAGGGCTGGGGAAAGTGCAGCTGCAGCTCCTGGAGAGGCTCCAGGAGATGCTCTCTCCTGGAGAGAGCATTGCCCTCAGCTCGGGGAGAGGTACCCATCCCCTCCCCAGACAAAATCACCTTTGTTTCCTGCCTGTAATCTGCTTCCTGACCAACGTGCTGCAGGAACCACCCCGGCCAGGTGAGAAAGAGCAGCCCAAGGACACGACGCTGACAGGCGGCTCTGTGGAGGGCAGCCGACCCCTGCCGCCGGCTCCACCGGCATCCAGAGCTCGGAGGAGCAGGCATGGACCGGAGGCTGGAAAAGGGGATGGGAAAGGGCGATCTGGGTGTGGGAAAGGGGGGATCTGGGGGTGGGAAAGGGGGATCTGGGGGTGGGAAAGGGGGAGCTGAGTCCCCCTGGTCCCCCAGGGGAGTCACAGCAAAGGCATCGCTCGTGGACCACTATCTTTAGGGTATGCTGGTAACTCCCTCCCTTTTCTGTGTCCCCTCTCATGACATTATCCCTCTGGGGTGAAACCTCACCCTACACTGGGATCCCAGGAGCAGGATCCTATGGAAAACAGCCCCCTTGTATGCAACATATCTGCTGGGACTAGCGCTTGGTGGCTTGTCTGGATGCGTCTGGCAGCAGCAGGCAATAGAGGCAGCCCCCTTCTGGTGGAGCGTTAACGGAGNAGAAAGGCTAATTATAAAATTCCACAGGGCAGCAAGGCTGTTCTTTTGTTTGCCAAGGGAAAAAAAAGGCTCTTTTAATCCTTCGTGATGGTCCTGCTGCCGTGGTCACTGAGGACCATGGGTGATGCTCCCGGGAGAGCGGCTTCCAGAGGGGTCAGGGCGTAGCAGGGACGTGCCCACATCCCCTCGGCATCTCAGCCACCGGTGGAAGCTGGGGGAAACAGGATTCTCACAGATCTGCAGAAAACACCAAGCCTCCGGGAAAAAAATGAAATAAAATAAAATAAAAATAAAGGTTTTCAATTAGCTGGGAAAATACAGACAGGAGAGATAACTCTCTTGTACCTACTACGCTGTTGCCAGGAAATATGTTGGCAGTTTAGAAGAAAGGCCTGGTGTGATATAAAAGAGCCATAAGCTAAACCAAAAGGCATCTCTTCTTTCGCTGGCAGGAGGAAAGGACAGGGCTGAGCTGTTTTTCAAGACACCAGTTGCTGTTGTGAGCTGTCACCTGGTTTATAACAGGTTTCCCTGGCTGATTGCTGAGCTAAATCACTGGGTATTTATGGTTTTCCCACCCACTCTGCTGCTGCTGGTGCTTTGGGGAGGATGAAGGATGCTGTACCTTCAGGGGGATGGAGCATCCCCTCCTTCCACGCCTTCCTCCTGCTTCCCCAGGGCGTGGGCTCCTCCTGCTGCTCCAGTGGATGGGATCCTGCGCCGTGGGGACCCAGGAGAGGAGCTCTCAGACCCCGAACCAGCCGGTGTCTGGAAGCCTTGGGAGAAGGGAAAGATGTAAGCCCAGTATAAAACCATTTTGGTTTCCCTGCCCTGGTGTTGAGCCCTGCCTTAATGCAGCTGGAGCTGTGGTCCTAGCACACCTCCGTGCTATTTGGTAACCCAAGCGCTAATTTTAACATATTTTTCTGGCAGCTGATAAGTGCTGAAGGAAGGGCAGGGCTGGGGAAAGTGCAGCTGCAGCTCCTGGAGAGGCTCCAGGAGATGCTCTCTCCTGGAGAGAGCATTGCCCTCAGCTCGGGGAGAGGTACCCATCCCCTCCCCAGACAAAATCACCTTTGTTTCCTGCCTGTAATCTGCTTCCTGACCAACGTGCTGCAGGAACCACCCCGGCCAGGTGAGAAAGAGCAGCCCAAGGACACGACGCTGACAGGCGGCTCTGTGGAGGGCAGCCGACCCCTGCCGCCGGCTCCACCGGCATCCAGAGCTCGGAGGAGCAGGCATGGACCGGAGGCTGGAAAAGGGGATGGGAAAGGGCGATCTGGGTGTGGGAAAGGGGGGATCTGGGAGAGGCAGCCCCCTTCTGCTGGAGCGTTACTGGTGTTGGATGGGACGGCTGCAGCCACAGCTTAAACGCTGTTAAATAAAGGCCAGTTGGCTCAAACCGTGCCGAGGAGCGCGATATGAGAAGTGGTGACCTGCCGGAGGACGGCCAGACTGAGGAGACAGACGGGGTGGACATCGCTGCCCGCGGGTGCAGGAACCTGCGTGGGACGGAGATGCTGTGTCCGAGCCTGACGCTTAGAATTACAGAGTCATAGGACATTTTGGGTTGGAAAGGACCTTGAAAGGTCACTCTAGCCCAGGATGACCCAGCAAACCTCCGCAGGGATGGATGGCATTTCGGGCTGCCACACGGCTGAGTGTGCACTAGGTGGCACGCATTTTCAGGAAGAAACTCTGGGAATGGGGCTGGGTTTGGGCAGAAAGCAAAGCTCCAGCTTTGCTCCGTGGGGGGGGGACAAAGAAATGGGCAGAGAGGGCATAAGGCGGAGCAGGGAGGGTACTGTCCCTAATTAGGACTAATTAGGACAGCCAGAGCAGGCTGAGGACACCACCCAGAGGACTCAGCATCGGTGGTTTCTCGGTTGGGTTTTTGCAAAGGCAGGGATGGAGAGAGACTTTTCACCAGGGTCTGCAGTGACAGGACGAGGGACAGGGGTTTTAAGCTGAAATAAGGTAGATTTAGATTGGCCATAAGGAAAATATGTTTTGCGATGAGGGGGGTGAGGCGTGGGAACAGGTTGCCCAGAGAAGCTGTGGCTGCCCCATCCCTGGAGGGGTTCAAGGCCAGGTTGGACGGGGCTTGGAGCAGCCTGGGCTGGTGGGAGGTGTCCCTGCCCAGGGCAGGGGGGTGGACTAGATGGTCTTCAAAGGTCCCTTCCAACTCAACCCATTCATGAATCCGTGATTTCCCTGGAGAAGGCAGGCAGTGGGGCAGAGGGAGCTCACAGAGCATCTCCCGCCGCCAGCAGGGAGCAGGGATATGTCACCTTCAGCAGCCGAATCCCAGGTGTTGGAGACCAAGGTCAGCCGGCACAGCGGGACGGCTGTAACAGATCCCATCTCTGCTCTGTCTAATCCGTCCCTGGCAGGGACCAGCAGCAGCTGCTGCAGAGGAAAATGAAACGAAATTTCACCTATTATCCTCTGCCTGCAGAGGAATTTCTTCATAATTCCCATCACTTCGGGTTTGTCTGCTCAGGGAAATTGATGTGAAATCAAGCGGGCTGTGAATTCAGAGTGCCGCAGCAATCCCAGCAGGGCTTGGACAGTTTTCTAAGTGGCCAGGCTGTTCCCCTGAGCACGAAGCAAGCCCCGGCAATTTAACAGCGCCTCAAGCATCGGGTTTTCTATACCTCAGCGTAGGACCTTGAGTCAAAAACGCAGGAGATGGAGCAGCCACAGGGAAATCAATTCGACAGCCTTCCAGCCTGGCTGCAAGAAGAAAGAAAGAGGGAGAAGGCAAATATTTGGTTAGTTATCCTCGTGTGCGGTTGGCTCAGGCAGAAGATGATCCCGTGTCGAATGACTCGCTGCTGTGCATACTGATTTGGGGAGCACGCAGAGGGGGGTTTTCAGTGTGTGAGCGCGGGAAATAAGGGATCCGGCTGAAAAAAAAAAAAGTGTAAGAGACGCATTAAACTCTGTGGATTGTCAAGGTAAAAATCATATCAAATATTTTTGCAGGCAGGGAGGACGGTGAGGTCTGCATCCCCGTAAATAGGGAACAGGGGCCGTAGGGAGAGCCGGACACTGAGGTTCATCTTTCAAGCCCAGAGAGCATCGAGCATCATCGCAGCCACCCTCAGACAAAATATTTGAAGGAATCTGTGCAGCGAGGTCTGACGGTCTCAGCTGTTCCTCAGGTCCAGGGTTCATGTTGTTTGTGGTGCCACAGCTCTGCTGACCCCTTCCTGGGTGTTGGACCATCATGGACCATGCAGGTTGGTCGAGTTGGGGATAGGTATAAGAAAAGGGTGTCTGAGGTCCAGAATCACAGGG
>VXBO01001460.1:1804-44526 GCA_013400135.1 Rhinoptilus africanus | reverse complement strand
GAGGTGAGAGGGTCCTACCCCAGGGTAACGGGGCGTTGGAAGCGGGGGGGGGGATGGTCGGTGGCTGCGGGGGTCTCGGTGTTCCCAGGGTGGGCTTGAGCTCTGCGAGGGGCCTGGGCCGGGCTGGCCCCCGGGACCGGCTCCCTTGGGCAGGGCTCGCCCTTCCCGGCAGTCGGGCTGGAAGCAGGGGGAGAGGGCCCCCCCGGTGCTTGTCGGAGCTTTCGGGAGGCTGGAGGAGCCCGGCGGGTCTTGCCAGGCTCGTACCCCCACCAGTAAGGGGGCTCCCCACGAGTAAATACTCTGTTTCAGTGCCCAGAAGGGCCCTGGAGCCAGCGAGCCGGGGGCTGGGGTCGATCCTGCCTTCAGGTGTACCTGCCCTCTTCTCCCCGCCTCGCCTCTCCTAGTCATTCCTGCCTGGAATAACCCCCCCTGCCCAGCTGGGAGGCAAACGCCTTGTTGGGCTTTTATTTTCCCCTCCGGAGGGGAACTCTCTTGAAGCTCGTTTTGCGTGGAAGGAGTCCGGCTTTGGAGCGGTCGGGTTTTATTTCTTCGGCTCTTTTTGGCTGCCAACCCCGGCCGCCTTGTGCCGCCGGGATCAGCGGAGGCCGGGGGAGAGCAGGGCTGCGTCCGTCCATCCATCCATCCGCACGGCTGGAGTTATTACTGCCGCCTCCTCTCTGTTACCTTGCCCTGTGTTTACTGCCGAGCTGCCCACCAGTCGGTGCCGGGAAAGAGGGGCTTGGATAGGAGACGGCCTGGAAGGAGCTCCAAACCCTCTTTGATCCCTGCGTCCGCAGCTCGGGTTGTGCTGGGCCCCGAAGCGCAGATCAGATGGTGTGGGGGGCCCTGCCTGGTGATTTGGGGTCAGGGTGGCACAGGGCACCCGTAACACAGCTCCTGCGTGGGGCCGCGGGCCGGTTACAGCCCCGCTGCCTCCCGTGCTCTCCTAATCCCTGCGTAATCTTTTCCTGCCGGCTCCTTGTCCCTTCCAGTCCCATCGCTCGTGCGCTGTCAGTGGCACTTAAAAAATCCAGCCTGGGCACCCTTTTTTTCTGGGCAACCTGCTGAATAGTCTCTGTTTTACCAATCTGGTGATTTTAATTTTTTTAACACAGCCCAGCTCAAGGGCTCCCGAGGCCCTTTAATTTCCAGGTACAAGCTGGCACATCATTTAAACTTCTACCAGCGCTGGCAATCTCAGTTCAGAAACTTAAAAAGGGACTTGGCGTTTTTAGAAATCATCTGAGAGCCGTGAATTTTAAGATGCCGCATTTAAAGCGCAAGAAAATTCTGCTTTTTGGAAGTAGGACAGGTTTGAGAATTCAGCGTTGTCTTTCAAATGCTTTAATTCCCACCTGCCCCTCCCCAGCTTTCCCACCACCGCTTGCTGGGGCTTGTGAGGAGCAGGGAGTGAATCTGCTGGGAAACGCAACTGAAATGCCCCCAGTTCTTTTCCTATTCAAGTCCCTGATTAAAGCCACGTGGGCAGATATTTCAGGGGTTGTGCTGGGGCTTAAAGATCCAACCGAACAAATCCGAATTAAAGATCTGAGCCCGCATTACAAATTACCCCCTACCTAGGGGGCAGTTGGCCGGAATATTGAAGTTTGCACTTCAAGTAGTCAGGGTTTTGTTTTCATCTGGGGCAAGGTGGCCTGTAGGAGTTCTAATTGGAGCCAGGACTAGCTTTTAGGGGTTGGTATGACTTTTGCTTTTTCAAGGCTTTTTTTTACAGCTCCAGGTGAAGTGTTACAATCCGGGGAATTTTAGCAGAGATGTGTGGCTACTCTCTGGGCTGCCAGTCTTCCCAGGACAGAGCGAGCGTGGAGGAGCAGCATCTGAACGGCTGCTGCTAGAGTCCAAAAGGCAGTGCTGGTAAAGAGGGATGTGTAATGCGTCCCTGGCCGCCGCCAGCCATCTCTGTGCAGCTCCGTACCCCAAATCCTTTCTGCTTTGCTGTAACGCACACGGCAGCGGCGAGGTGGGCAGGCTGGAAACCGTACGAGCAGCTCTGGTGTTGAATTTCTCAGCTTTCAATATTTGCGTGCTGCGGAATTCACGGAGAGGGGAAAGGAACTGCAGCTTCAGGTCTTTTTTTTTTCCTCGTTTGCCTTGAAATTTTGACTTACTGAAGCTCTCCCGCATTCCTCGCTTCCCCATCCGTGCAAACAGCTGCTGGCTCAAGTGGTGTTCAGCCGCGAGAGCTGGCAGGAGGCTGGAATGACGCCTCCTGCTCCTCCTTTGGTCCAGCAGTCCCAGCACAGGAAATATTTTTCCGTTCTGATGGGGAAGCGAATGTCGGAGCACGCGACGCTCACGTGCAGCCAGTCCGGGTACCTTTGCGTGTGGTCCAGGATTCAAAACATCCCTGCCGTCCCGGGGGGTGAGCAACCGGCTTCTGTCACCCGGCTGTTCTCGGCCAGTGTCCCAGTGAGTGCAAGGTGGCGCATGAAGGGGACGGCTTTTCTCCTGGCATGCCCTCTTTTTTTTTTTTTCCATTTCCTGCTGCTGTGTTTCCAAAAGGAAGGAAGATGAACCGCCAGCTCCCTCCAAACAGCCTCCCTTTGCTCTCCCGCTCTGCTGTAGGACGTGCAGATAAATATTTGGTAATGACAATTTTTTGTGGGAAAAAAGGTGTTGTCTCTCTCTGTGGTGTTCAGAGCACCTAATGCAGGTGGGTAGGACAGAACCCCCTGCCGCCCTGCTTGGGCTCGCGCTGGTCCAAGCTGAGCATGGACATGCTGGTGGTCCCTGAGGAGATGTGTTGGTGTGAAACCTGCCATAAAAAGAGTTCAATACCTCGAGTGTTAATTTGCTGTTTTCAGCAGTGAAATAACCATCCTTGGTGCATTAGGGCAGAATGAATTGCATCGAAAAAGATCGGCTGAAGAGACCGGGGTCTTCTCCTGGTGATCCGGAGCGGTTTGTCGCCAGCACCAGTTGAGCTGGGGGTGTTCTGTAAAAATCTCAGAGCAGCTCATGAACTAATTTACACTGAATCCCTGGAGAAAGTGTTGCTTTCCTCTTATAAATGCAGACATGTGGGCGTGTCTGTTCTTTGCTCGCTTTTTTTTTTCCTATTTCTTTTTTAAGCCAGCAAGCCACAGGAGCATGATGGATGGGATGCTCCGCGGAGCGTGGGATCTTCCCCCATCCGGCAGGGATGTCATTCTCCGTGCAGATGGCATCTTCCAGTGGAAGCCACCCACTGCTGCTCTGCCTCTTGGGAGACGTGAACTTTTCCATTTGATGGGAAGGAAGCTCACAGCTCCCTGCTGACTGCTGGGAGTTAAGCAAGCAATCAATTATGCGAGACCTTAGGAGGGAGAAGGTGACTTTATTTTAAAACAATATGAGTTTCGCTCATTCGCAGTCATGCCCACCTGCTCCCGAGCACCAACACGGGGATCTCCAAGTGGTCGGTCTGGCCTTCAGACATCAAGACGTGTGTCCAGATGGTCTGGACAGGATTCCTTGCAATGACACAGCAGACAAGGAATGCCAAATATCAGGCCTCTGGTGTCTCTTGGACAGCTAGGTGGCCATGTGATGGCTTTGGGTCTGCCTTTTTACATTCCTTAGGGGATAAGCGTGGTGATCTTTTTGTCTCTGTGAGTGAGGATTTATTCACTGGCCTTTGTATCTTGGATGTCTCGGGGCTCCTACCCCATCCTCTATTCTTCCCCAAATCATTTCTTAATGGCTTGAGTCTTTCTTGATAGAGATTGTCCCTTGTTTCAAGGTGTTCCTTGTTTTCCAACCTGAGAAGCTGCAGCTTGGTGTGCGGTGATCTTAAGGACCTGCTAAATCGCTGCCCTCAGCGCAGGCTGGTTATTGCGCGCTGTGTTCCTCCTGGTGCTTCCATACTCCTTCCCATCAGTTCTTCACTTGGATCTTGCTCAACATGTGTATTGCTGTGATTTGCTGACTGCATAGAGAGTTGTCTTCGGGCTTTGTGTTCACGTATAACGCTGCACAGAAGGAATTGAGGGACTGATCCTGGATCAAAACCGAGCAGTCAGAAGCCTGAGCGGAGCTGATGTTGTAGCCCTGGAGCTCAGATTAGTGAGAAGAGTTTGGGAACCACTTGCGTGACCAGGTCATTCCTGTGCACGAGTGCTTGGGGGGCTCCTGCTCACAAGCCGCGAGCTCACATGGGGGTGGTCACAGCATGACACTGCCAGGAGCGGTGCTGAGCACGGGCAAGGAGGGGTGCGGAGTGGGCACTTGCCTTGGCTAGTGAGTATCTGAACTCAGGTCAGGGCTTGCAGGTCAGCAGTGGCTCCGGGCTGGGTTTGTACAGATCTGCGGCGACTCGGGTGGCGTGTGGTGCCACAAACCATAGGAAGCAGAGCCTCCCCCAGGAGTTTTTGCTCTAAATGAGCAAAAAAAAGTTGCTAGCATTGGCAGGGTGGTGGTACCTCATTTGCCCTTGACCAGAGGGTTTGGAGGCCAGTCTCTGTGGTTTCCTAAGTGCATAGCGAGCGTCTTCTGTGAAAAGCTGAGCTTGTTTCCCTCTCTTGAATGGCTTGTGTGGTTGCAGGGTGGGTTGGATGTGGGGCATCGTCCTCAGCTCTGTGTGCTCTCTCTGTTTCTTGCTGCAGGTCCCCCAGAAGAAAATGGTGTAAGGCCGGCCAGTGCAGCTGCCACTTCCAACCGTGGCGTGCCCAGACCTCAGGGAGGAACATGGCAGCAGCTCAGGGAGCGGGAAGCAGTTCAGCCGGGCCATCCGGACTCCCCGGTTCTGCCCCGGGGCACAGCAACAACTCCACGGCAGTGGCGGTGTGGGAATGGCAGGATGAATTTGGCAGGTGGAGGCCGTACCGAGGGAACGTCTGCAGTTACATTGAACAGGTTTTTCAGGCCTCTCAGCAGAAGGGCCAGCGTTCAGGGTCGGGGCTCGTCAGCAGCATCCCTTTGGGACACGCGGATGCTGTCTTGGCCCCCTATGTCATCGACATCCCAAGTTTGACGCAGTTCCGGCAGGATACAGGTAAGGGAGTTTTCCTGCCCGTGCTGGGCTTTTGATGAGGCTGCTTGTGTGCTTGGAGATAAGTGGGGCCTTGTTCTGTGTAGGAGAGCCCTACAGAGCTCTGCTGCCACTGCTGGGCAGTTCTCTGAGGGGCGCCTTGTCTGCTTCTCTCCTGATGCTGTCTGTCGCCCAGCGTTATTAGGACATGAGAAAATCAGTGTTGGCTGGCGTGAATCTGTGGGGCTGGGTGCAGGCAGGCGGCGGTGATCTCTTACAGCACCTCCGGAGCTTGGAGTTTATGAGCCGGAACCCTCAGAGCTGGAAACTTTCTTCCTGCCTCCACCCACAGCCATTCAAGACCACTGGCATAAAAAAAAAAGGGCCTTTTTACGATTCAGACCCTCCCATTTGAATCCCTTGTTCCCTCTGCAACTGGAGTACCAGCTGCTTTACCTTGGCATGCCGCCCCGCGCAAGCTGCTTTGCGAAAGCCTGCGGCCCCCGCAGAATGCCGTAGGGCTGCAGCAGAATATTCCCCGCACTCCTGCTGTGTGAGGCTGGTTTGCTTCCTCCCAGGGAGGAAGGGGGGGTCTGGGCTTAAGAGCAGGATTGAAACCTAATTTTTCATTCTCATCTCTCTTGGGGTCGCTGAGGCTAACAGCTCAGAATCTGCTGAGGTGACTCCTGCCCTCGTTTCCTCCAGATGTGCTGGGCAGCTGTAGCTTAGAAAGGGGGAAAGGGTGGAATGCATGCTCTTAATCTCTGGAAAATCCATGGAGATCCCAAATTACACACCCTGTATGAATGGCTGCTTTGGAAAATTCTCTGTGCGTCAGTTTCCCCTTTGCCAACGTCTCTCCCGTCACCCCAGGACACAGCCAAGCATCACCCCAAGCTTTAGAGGTGGGCAGCCCGCTGGTTTCTTGCCAACTGAAGCAATAAGTGAGCAATATCTTGAATCAGCTGCAAAATCAGGCAAGTCCTACAGGAAAGGGAAGTGGTTGGAGGAAATGCAAGTGGTCATCACAGCTGCATCCGTGGTTTTATTCTGACTTGGTGACTTTAGGATTAGTTTTTCTAACGGTGTCCTGGGTGAGGAGGTTTCTTCGCTGGATGCTTTGGCAGGTCTGCTCTGCGTGGCCTCTTTGAGCAGCTGGAAGCCCAGCTGAGGCTGTGGCTTTGAGCAATACCGCGTGGACCACCAGAGCTGGCACCAGTGGCTGTTCCTTGTTTTCTTCATGCCTAGCTTGTGAAGGAACCTTCCAGCCTTTTGCCCTTTCAGCCAGTCCTCCAACACATGGGCAACGGTCCTGGGCTGTCAGGAAACGGCCCAGGTTGGGGAGGGTGAGCAGAGTGGCGGGGAGGGGGTGGAAGGTGTGCCCCAGCGTGAGCGGGACATCCTTCTCCACAAGTAGAGCTGTCTCTCCGCAGAGGTCGTGTATCTCTTTAGACCCTTGTGAATGATCTCAAAGCACGTAGCGAGTATTGTCCATCGCGGGATGGTTTGGAGCTGTTCCCAATCTTTGGGGGAGAGCCCAGTACCATTTTGGAAATGATGTTGGCTGATATGGTCTCATCTTTCCCCGGAGGAGATCTGTGGCTGTGTCGCTAATTAAAAAAAGAAAGGCTGATTCCACTTCATGGCTCTCCCCCAGCACTTCCCAGTGATTCGGAGGGATGCTGATCACAGGGGCCAGGTCTGTGAGCCTCCCTCCACAGGTACCTGCGCGCGCTGTAGCGTGACTATTGGAAACACTCTCGTATCCCCTTTCAGCGGCCCAGTTCTAAGCAAAGCTTTTTCTCTCTGCGGGGCTCTGCCTTAAACGTGAACCTTTCTGAGCCAGCAGCCAGCTGACCTTTGTCATGTGCTGGAGAAAAGAATCTCTGCAGGAAACATCCCCACGAAAAACAGAGCAAAAAAATAGGCTGTTGTATTCTGCTCATTAGCTATTAGACAGACAAATAGGCTCTTCAAAGGAAGCCGGGGAGAATAACAGGAAGCCAGTGTTAACGGGACCAGCATCCCCACCACCGGGAATGACAGCTGTGCCGGGGGATCTTGTGGGCAGGATTAGCCATGGGCTTCAGCTGCTGGTCCAGGCAGATTAGCTGGAAGTGAACGCAAGGGACCAGCAGGAGTTGTCCTCTCACCACAGCTGTTTGCCCACCCTGGAGAGGAATGCCAGTTTCCCTGCCAGCCTGGAGGAAGGGGGATATTTTCCAAGTGCATGGCTTCGGTCTTGCTATTGACTCTTAAAAGCTTTTCTCCCTGCTGCTTTTTGTGGGGTGTTAAAAACACAGGTCGCTTGCCAACTCAAGTCCTCTCTGCGCTGTTTTTAGCTTCTGACCTGCCAATGAAGCAGGAGCAGGCTTGGTAATCTCCTTGGAGATGTGCCCCGCTGGGCTTTCGGATATCTTGCTTTACCAGTGGTAGTCCCCTTTCTCCTGGGAGCAGGTTCCCTGCACTCATCTCTACCTGTAGTGCATTTCTCGCCATCTCCCTTCCAGCCTGGTCTCATCCCTGGTCCCCCTCCTGCTCAGGGGCTCACCCCTGACGTTCCCACCTGTGGGGGCCATAGGTTTGTGTTTCTAAAACTTGGCAGGACTTGCTTTCTGGATCGGAACAGTCATCACTAGAGTTTGCTTTTGGCTGTTTCATCTGCTTTCCCATGTAAGATGTTGATTCCCATCTGGGAAAGGTCGCCTTGGTTCTGCTGACCCCTTCTGCCCTAACTTCTCCCAGGGAAAGGCCTTATCCCGCAGGAATCCCTGGGTTTCGTGGTTGAGCTATTGGGGTTCAACCCCAGTTCTTAGGGGTGAGCTTGCTGTGTTTCCTGGGCTGCTAGTAGCTTTTTAGGTGTGCTGATGAGATGATGTCTGTTGGATGGTGTCACTAGAGTCCTGCTCTGCACTAAGCAGGACGTTTGGTGCTGCTCTGGCCACAGAAGGGACAGGTTGGGAGTAAGTGCTGGACCTTTTCTGGCTGTTCCAGTCCCCAGTGCCTTCAGCTCCCCAATCCTGCCGTTCCTTGGTCTGGCACGTTCTACCTCTGAGAGAACCTCAGCCCTTCATGTCAGCTCTGGAGCTCAGATCTGCCTTTCCTAATACCATTTCTGCAATGGCCCGTGGGCTGTACCTGCTCTGAGCACCACAGTGCTGCGCGGAAACCACCAGCACAATTTACAAAGAAGCCTGTGAGTGTGCTAGGAGCGGAGGTGTGACTTTCATGCTGTCGAGCAGAACTTTTAGCAGCGAGGAGGCGCTTAGTGCCCTTATGGTTTGAGTCAGGTCTTAGCAGTTTCTACAGTAGCCCAAGAGCGTGGGGTAGGAATAACAGCAGCGTGAGGCAGCGATACTCCAGCCAGCATTCAGCCAGCCAGAGCCTGAACGCAGGTAATAATTAGGTTTTGGCAGCATGGGGTCCCACGTGGGCTATCCTCCCTCTTCCTTGGGGTGTGCTTGTGGGGCAAAAAGCTTGCTTGGATTGCCTGTCCCCCGCCGAGCCACCAGCAATATCCTGGGGCAGTTCTCTGCAGGCTTTAGCTGTGGATACTGCTTTTACCTGTGGCACTGGAACTTAGGGTAGTAACTCTTGTGACCTCTTAGGAGGCTTTATTTTATTTTTTTTTTTCCTCTTGGTACTGTTCTCTGAACTCCTCCTGTGTTGTAACAACTCGCTGCAGCCCTCTTCATCCCCGCTTGCCCGCATCCCCGGACTTGCTTGCCCCGCGGCGTTTCCAGCTCCTCATTCTCCGTGCAGAGCGCTGCCGAGGATTTTCCCAGCAGCAGCAGTTTTGACCCTGCTGCAGGAACCTGGTTTTGCAGAGGTTGCAGAGCTTCTGTCCTGTTGGGTGGCTTTACCTTCCTCTCATTAGGCTTTACCTTCCTCTCGTTAGGCTTTTTCTTTTTTAAAGAAAGGAATAAAGTGACCAGGAGTGAAGTCACCCTGGACAGCCAGGCTTCCAGGGGGTTTTGAGCTCCTGCTGTTGCTGTCGAGCAGCCGCGGAATAGCAGCGTGTCTGCTTTCATTTCTCACCCTTTGTCTGAACAGCTGCGCTCTCCAGTTTCCAAATTACTTCATTGGCTTCTCCTCTCTAGTCTTGCTGTATTGCCCACCGGTCGAGAGCCTGGAGAAGCTGACCCTCTCCGTCCGCTCTCCAAAGTCCTTGTCCTTGTGGGACTTCACCCACTCCCTCAAGAGCGAAATTGCCCGGAGCCTTGTGCAGTGAAGTGGGTGTTCAGCCCCTTGAGTGCTCCTGCGAAGCACTTCTGATGTTGTCATGTCTCTATAGTTACTCTGTTGTCAAGGCTGTGGGAGTTGGGTTTTTTTAAACAGATCTGTGCCTCAGCCTGATTTTTGTTGGTTGTTTTTTTTTTTTTTTAACTTTTTTAAGTCAGGGAGGTGTATGTGATCGCTGTGCCTTTGTGCTCGGGTGTGTCTGTCTCTGCGTCCTCTCTCCTTCCCTCCTTTCCCACCCTTCCTCCCAGCAGCGTTTGAACCTGTTGCCAGCCTGCAATCAGATTTGGCAGGGGGACAGGGATCTCAGGGGGGGTATTGCATTTCTCTAAGCTTCGTGAGCAAACCCAGCCCTGTCGGGAAGGGAAGGTCTGTTTGCTGAGGGAGAGGTGAGGAAGGCCACTCTGATCTGCAGATCTCTGCAGAAACCAGTCCCTGAGCCAAGGTCTCCCTTGCTTTTCTGCTCCCAAAATGATTTTATTTATTTTCCCCCCTCTCCCCATGCAGGGACAATGCGGGCCGTCCGCAGGCACCTCTTCCCTGGGGACTCCGCTGCTGGGCAGGGCATCGTCTGGGAGTGGCAGAACGACGAAGGCGGGTGGTCCCCCTACGAGATGAACGTCTGCGTGTTCCTGGAGGAAGCCCGTGCCACCAACCACCAGCGAGTCGATCTCGGACCCTTGGGCTACAACTACGAAGTTGACTTTGTTGCTCAAGTCCAGCTCAACAAGACCACGAGGTTCCGCCGCAGCATTCAGAGGCGCTTGGACGCCCCGTACCCGGTGACGGCCTCCCCGGCACCTCTTCACGCGGGGGTGGCTTGTTCTTGCCAGCAGTGCTGGCTAAACAGCGGGACTGGTCCCATCACCACGCGCTACCGCCACTCCATGATAAACTTTCCCAACTCTTCCACTACTCATCAGGTTTCCGCTAGGACAGCATCAGTAAGTTCTTCCAGTGTCGGCTTCGTGCCCTATAACAAACCGACTCTGTCTGGAGCAAGGTCAACACCAAGACTCAATGCACAGAGCACCTGGGCTTTGCCTCAAGCTGGGGGCCCCAGCACAGGACTGCCTGCATCTAACGGAGTCAGGTACAGACCCTAATTCACCTTTAAATACCATGCGTGTGGCCGAGAGACCTGCTGTGCTCAGGTCTTCGTTATCTACGAGCCTCTCTGTCCCAGAGGACTTCATAAGGGTCTTCTCCCTAGAAGGAGAGAGAGGTTTGTGCCTTTGTGTCCAGTACAATGGATGAAAAGGCTTCTCCCCTGCTTTCCCCTTCTTTTCTTCCGCTTGAAATGTAGTCCCTGTCTACTAGTCTCCCTGAACCCCTGGAGAAAGCAGTCAGGTTGAGATTCTGCAGGTCTGAGAAAATTAATAGTGATTGATAGCATTTTGGGTTACACTTAAAAACAACTTTGAGAAGGACTGAGTGAATGCAAAAGGGGACTTGTGAACACCCTTATTTAATTCAAAATGCGCAGTAAACACAGAGTGGAGAACAGCTCTGTGTTCAGTGCTCTTCCTCTTCAAGGAAGAGGCCTGTGTGTGTGTGTGGCTGAGACCTCGTGAATTTTCTGACAAAATCAGGACGTCCATGTTGGACATTTTTAAGGTGAGCAAGCAGAAAAAACCCTAAGACAGATTTGATCAAAAATTTTTAATTTTTTTAATCCATTGTGAAGATGTTTAGCAAACAAAATCAGTAATTTACTTTCCCCTTCCTTTGATACCTTGAACTGTATTGATCCCTCTCTGTCTGAGATCGATGGGATGACCCTATCAATTTGAGTGGTGTCCGGGCTATTCGTCAGGCTAAATGCTGATGCGGAGCGGAGATGCCACCGGATAATCATGACAGAGGTTCATTTCGCACGTGTTGAGGTTCTCTGATGCTCCACTGATTTGATGTTGGAAGCCTGGAAGCACAAGCAGGACTGTAAGTGATTTAAAATGGAGCTAAGCCTCACCTTGTGAGGGTTTCGCCATGTCCTTTCCCTTTGTCTTTCTTCAGTGACCCTCTCCTGGCTGGATGCTCGGGGTGGGCTCTGGTTCTCCAGAGGGAGCTGGTTCCTTTGAAGGAAGGACTGGCAGTTGTTGCGGTGCTAGCTGAGGTCCTTGGTTCTTTGAGCTGTCACCCCTCAAACGCTCCAGCTTGTGTGGACGGGTCACCCATGCTGGGTGCGATCCCTTTTCACCATTTTCTGCTCTGGCAGGGCTGAAAGTGGTGTGCGTCTCGCACTGCAGGATTTCGGCTCCCATCGCTGGTGTGGGAGGAAGGGCTTCACTTCTCTTCAGGCCTTTTGGCTGTTGCCAGTTAAATGAAAAGCAGAGTCTCATGGTCTGACAGCTCGGCTCCTCTCCACGGCGGGGGCTCCTGGGCCAAGCTGTGGTCAGTTATCCCCTGTAGGCTGGAGCAGGGCTGCGGCACTGGGTTCCAGCGGGGATTTTGGGGCTGGGGGGACATCAGTGTCACCCTTGCAAAGCGAGGCACTTCCCTCTGTGTTCTTCTAGGATGGCCTCTCTGAAGCCTGGACACCCAAACCAAGCCAGATCGCACTTAATCGGCTTTCAGGGTCTTAGCTCTTTCTGTGCGCGAGCCTTTGCTAACAGAGGTCTTTGTGGCCTGTCGGGGATAATACTTGCACGGAGTATCTGCCAGCATTAGACTGAGGACCGAGCAAGGGCTGTCTGACTGCTCCCTCTGTTTGTAAACGGCTGGAAGGGTACAGAGCAGTTTATGCATTTCACCGTAAATAATCCCGGTGCTGAACCACTGCCTGAGCACCCCGGAAACTAAAGGGGAACTTGCCAGGGATGATTTACCTGCCTGTGCTACCCCGAGTGAATACAGAGACCAGACGTCTAGAGGGATGTTGAAAACACATTCTAATCACGCGAGGCACAGGGGTTTGAGGTTTATTTTCAATCTCATTTGTATTTTAAGCAAGATGGTGAACCTTGAGATACTTTCCTTAGTGGTGTAATCAGGACTTTCCCTCTTTGTGGTTATCTGAGTGAAATGACTTCCCGCATCCTGCTCTTCTCTCTCACGCTCCTTTTCTGGCGCTTTGTTTGCATGCGGTGATTTTTCGTGGCGTCTTAAGCATCCGCAGTATTTCTCTGTTCCAGTCGCCTTCGAGTAGGACTAAAAATCAGATCTCGGTACTGCCTGCAGGAGCCCCCAGCAAGGCTCTTGCTGTCTTCTGAAGAAGCTGCCAAACCCCTGCTCTCACGGGAGCCGCTGGTCAGTGCGTGGGGCTGCTGGGCTGCCTGGAGCCCCCGTCCCTCCCCAAAGCCTCAGCGTGACTTGCAAAGTCATTCTCGGGGTGGGAAGATTCAAAACGAAGAGCCAAATGCTGCAGCAGTTGCCCTGCGAGCCTGTCTGGGGCTGATCGTGATCTGAGTATGCTGTATGGGATTGATGGGGGGATACAGGCTGTCCTGAAAGGAGGGGAGGATGGGAGAGACGGATGGCATGGGCTCCTTACCAGGAACTGAGCCCAAAGCCCGGGCGATGCTGACGGGGAGGAGAGGGACAGCCAGGAGGAGACCTGGAGGTGCCCAGGCAGGGTGCTGGGGAGGACATTGTCGTGGCAGCCTGTTTGCCTGGGTCCCGGGAGCTGCTGGGGCGGTTGAACCCTGCAGCAGGGGAGCGCTGGCAAAGCTTGTGCTGGGTTAATGCAGCAGCCCTCTGGGGCTGGCACATGCCCCCATGCTCCCCGCTCGGCTGCTCCGGCTCTGTCCCTTCTCAAGCCCTGCTGAAGGTGGCTTGTGTGGCAGGAGCATCTGGTCCCCCCCGTGACGGCCAGCACAGAGCCCTCCCGTGGCACTGGGGCTGCTGTGGGACCCGTGGTGGCGTTGGCCGTGGACGAGCAATGCCGTGGCTGGCCGAGCTCTGGCTGTTGCAGCCTGTTTTGCAGCTCAGCTCTTCGTGATGTGGGGGGGGATGAGGCGGCTGGTGGCTCGGCAATAACCCCGGGCCAAGCCAGCCTTTCTGGGGGGTGCCAGGGGATTGTAGAGTTAAATAAAGATGTAAGCCGAGGACAGCAGGACATGCCATGCGGGGAAGGCTCTTTGGATGCTTGGAAGGGAGGGTGCGAGGGGTGGCAGGCTTGTGTGACAGGCACCCTCTGCGCAAACCCTGCAGCCCCGTCTGAGAGCTTTGGTCCCTGCTCTCCTGGCCGGCTGTCCCCGCTGGGGTGTGAGCGTGCCCTGAGTGTGGGTGCCCTGCCTGAGCTTGCCATGGCAAGTGTGGCGTGAACCCTTGGCAGAGCACAAGCCTGGCCCGGGCGTGGGGATGCCGCCGGGCTACAGGAATTCTCAGGGAGGTGGTTTTGCAGGCGGGACATCAGGAGCTTTCTTTATCTCTACGATTCCCTTTCTGCTCATCAACACCAGTGTTTTCCGCCGGAGTTGTCTGCAGAAGCCATACCCCACGGCAGGAGCAGGCGTGGATCGCAGATGGAGGCTGTGCGCTGAGCCTGGAGGGAGGCAGGAGCTGGGGGCTCACCTAAACGGACCCCAGAGAAGGGCAGAACAAAGATGTGCCTTGGTGGCTCTTCATGGGTGACGGTCGATGTCTGGATCTCCAGCCCTTTGGGATTAGTTTTGCCAGGGGTGCTCTCACTCCTCCCTGCCAGCCAGATGCACACGGGGGGGGACGGTCTCTGTCTTGGAGTACCGTGCCGTATGCGAAAGGGACTTTTTCAGCACCAGGGAACAGCTCGAGATGGCTTTTCCCCTGTCGCCCCTGGGCTGGGTTCGAGTCGGAAATGCCGCCAGGGGGGTGTAATTGCTCCTGGCTGGGGTTACAGTCTCGGGCTCGAGAAACCCATGTTCCATCAGAAAATACTCTAATTTCTGTGAATTAGGGGAAACCTGAGTAGCAAACTCTTAACAATGTGTTTCATTTAATTCCTAAGCCCAGAACATTCCTGGGTTATTTTATCCCCTAAATTCCCTGTCTTCCCCCCTCGGCTGGGCTTGACTTTGTGGTTAGCTCCCCTTTCCTCGCTGCCCCCTCTCCTCCTGCATCGCTGAATAGTGCAGCCTTTGTGGCGGTGAAGGCGAAGCGCTAATTACCCTGCACTAATTATCCTGCCAAGGGTTTCTGTCTGCATCCAGCATTGCTCACTCCTCTTAGCTGTGATGTGCAATTCCAGTGCTGGCCCGTGCTGGAGACCGAAGGGAAGGGAGCAGTGGGCTGTGGTGGATCCTCTGGTGTCTAATAAAGGTTGTGTTGTGCTCACTCCGCAACCTTTGGCTTCAAAGCAGCCCTGGGCGGATTATTTGCTTTTACAAAACTGCTTATCTTCACAAAGCTTGCAGGGATGACCCAGCTCCTGCCTCTCGGAGCTGAGCTGCAACTGGCAGAAGGGCTCAAAAGCTATTCGGGAGGGACTGAAAGACGGTGCGGTTGTTGTACACCCCCTTTCTTCAGGAAACGCGGCTAAAAATGGCAGCACTGAAGCAAACGGCTCTCCTGCAGGGCTGAGAGAGAGGCGTAGCTCATCCTGGAAAGCTGCCTAACTCCCTGTGTGGCTGTGACAGTTATTTCTAATAGGCAGGGGGGAATAGCCCCCAGTAGGGGCTGTTAGGAGCATGCCTGGGCTTTTGTGGCATTGGCAGTGATTAAAGATATTTCCTGCTTGCTGCGGATGCTGGTGTGGGAGAGGGTGGAGTTCAGGCACTTGAAAATGCAGGTTTAATTTCCCCGTGCTCTCAAGAGGGTGAAAGTTGCTGGAAAAGCCAGAGAGGAGTGCCAAGGCTTAAATAGATGCTAATATCCTTGGCTCTGCTGCTAATGTATTAAATACATGTGGGCAAGTTATTTTGCTGCTCGGTGCGTTAGTTTCCTCCCGTGTGTTACACGCAGTTAATGAATCCGGCTTCTCTCGCAGACGGCACTGAAGCCTGCAGATGGAGTGTGCCACGGCAAGAGTCGTGTCCTTATATCCCTGCCATTAACTGGATCTGTGAAGTGGGGGGTCAGCTCCCCGGGCTCCCAGCCAACTCTGGGTACCATCCTGCCCACCCTGCACGGCACAGCATCCATCCCTGGGGCAAGAGCTACCCCCTTCCTCCCCCCTCTGCTGGCTAATTACAGAGAAGGGCACTCCTGAAACACAGTAAGGTGTAATATGAGCAAGTAAAGCTGCAGGAAGCAATCTTCCAGGGTATATATTAATTAGTGCCCCAGCCAGGCAAATCCCCGCTGTAGCTCCGCTGGCCCCTCTGAGCTTATGCGGCTTTGGGTGCTGCTCTGGGTTGTGTCTACAAATAAGACAGGCAGCTCGGGGGGGAGGATTTTGTTTAAAAGCCTGGGGAGCAGGGGTCTTGAGGGCTGGGGATGGGTGCTTACGGTATTGTGGTTCCTAAAAAGCATCTGGTGCTACAGCCTAAAGTCTCCCATGGGGAACAACCCACGGTCAGTGCTTTAAAGGATCAGGAGGTGTAACTGAGAGACAGAACCTGGGCAGAGCCTTTCCTTTCCTCTCTCCTCCTCCACATCTTTCAGCATTGTCCGTAGGCATGCCATGGGTTCCAAGGGTGGTAAGGGGGGGATTCTGCTCTCTGCTGGGCCCACTGTGACTTATCCTGCAGCCCTCAGCCACTGAGGTGTTCTTCCCGAGTGGGAGCAGGGGAATCTCCTCTGCTTCATGCCAGGAGCAAAACCACCCATCCACGTGGCTGCGAGCAGCCCACCAAAAGGTCCTCTTTTAGAGAGATTCGGCCTGGATTTTGGCATCTTCTTGAGAAGAAAGGTAGGGGAGAAACTGCTGTGTGGTCATTAGTGTCATCGTACGCTCGGTTAGCCCCAGGAGAGGGTCAGGCTTCTGGGTGTTGTGATAGCTGTTGGTGTTAACGTGAGTCAGGGCTGGATGCAGCCCTGATCTGGGAGAAGTGTTGGCTGTTGTCCAAAGGGCCACAAAGATGCCGTGAAACAGGAATTTGTGGCCTGCTGGCTGGTGTGCCGGGAGAGAGGAAGGAAGAAAGGGGCTGTATCAGGTGCAGAGGACGAGTTGCTACAGAATTCCCCACTTCTGCTCCCTTAGGATATTGTGTATGTGCAGCTTAGGTGATGTTCAGCGCATACCTGGCCACTTTGAAATGGCAGCAGTCGCGGACACCACGCTTCCTCTCTGGTCTTGTGCTTAGCGTCTCGCTGGTCCTGCAGTTCCTTGAAATTCTGGAGAAGCGAGTGCTTTTGTCATGCTGAAGTATCAGGCTGCCTCGTCTGGCCCCTGTAGCAGGTTGCCTGGGAAGCGGTGGTGGAAAATCTTATCAGGATCTTCATGCTGAATCTTTGAAGGCTGTTTTATTTTGCATCCCTTTCTTCACAACCTGGTGACCCCCGTTGCACTCGGTCACCTCCAGCATACAGAGCAGGAGCTGCGGGAATGGCAGGAAAACAATGGGACCAGGGAGGAGGAATCGATACCAGGAAATGTTCAGAGAATTCAGGCGTTGACTTTCAGGTGTTGTAAGCACAGCCTGGACACTTCTCTAGGAGTGAAAGGCACTGGCTGGTTAGAATTCCCATCCGTGGGCAGCAGAGGCAGTGGGAGCGGGTTTCGCGGTGGATCCCTCTCATCTCTCCGCACTGCAGAGATTGCACTTGCGCTGATGCTCTCCAGATCTCCCTTACCGTGACCCCCACCAGCCTGCCTGCATCAAGTTGTCTCCTCACTGAGCCTGCCTTGAGTAAATCAGCAGGACCTCGCCGCAGCCTGTCTCCGGTGCTCTCCCAAGAAGCCAGCGCTGGCGTGGTGATAGTGGAGCTTGAGGTTGAGCTGATGGACTAAACGTGTCTATTTGTGCTGCTCGTGAGCCTGCTCTCCGAGTCGAGACACAGCCCGTGTTATGCTACAGCAGCAATATCACAGAATGGCAGAGGTGGGGGCTGGAAGTGCCCTCTGGAGATCCCCCCAGTCCCACCCCCTGCCAGAGCAGGGTCACCCAGAGCAGGGGGCACAGGAACGCCTCCAGGCGGGTTTGGGATGTCTCCAGAGACGGAGACTCCCCCACCTCCCTGGGCAGCCTGGGCCAGGGCTCTGCCACCCTCAAGGGAAAGAAGTTCCTCCTCATGTTTAGGTGGAACTTCCCATGGTTGAGTTTGTGCCCGTTATCCCTTGTCCTGTCCCTGGGCACCACTGAAAAGAGCCTGGCCCCATCCTCCTGACACCCACCCTGTCAGTATTTTTAAGTGTTGATTAGGTCTCTTCCTCAGCCGTCTTTTTTCCAGACTGAAGAGACCCAAATCCCTCAGTCTGTCTTCATCAGAGAGATGTTCCAGTCCCCTCATCATCTCTGTAGCCCTTTGCTGTCCCCTCTCCAGCAGTCCCCTGTCCTCCTTGAACTGGGGAGCCCAAAACTGGACACAGCACTCCTTCCTTGTTATCTCTTTTCTTTCCTTTTCCAAAAAAACCCCACTTCGGACCTGGGGTATGCTCTGAGTAAGCATTTCTGCACCTTTTTTGGTGTGGCAACACTTCCTCCTGCGCACTGCGGCTGCAAATCTTACCCAGGCAGTGCTGTGGCAGCGGTACCTCAAAGCAGGGTGGATTTCCCTTGATTTCGTCAGCCCTTGGGCCTGGGCTTTCTGCAGATGTAAAAGAAACCACAGAGCGTGGCAGCCCCCCTGGTACACTGACACGGTGTTGAGCGGATGGGTCAGCACATCCTACGACGCTGTTAGCCGAGACGCCGCTAACTGTTAGCCCCCGTGAAATAAGAAGTGTTTGGTTTCTCCATCATCACATCAGTTGGCTTAAAGCCTCCAGCAGGCAAAGCTGACACACTTTGCCTTTACACCAGGAGCGCAGCTGATCAGGGACTGTTTCCTGGCTGATGGGCGGTAATTTATTTGCCGTGCACTACTAGCTTCCAAAACTTGATTGCTTGCAAACGCCTCAATTGCTTATCCATCTCCCTCTGCAAATCTCAAGGGCTCTTCTCACTTCATAAAAGCTCTGGTTCCTGGGTGACTTGGACTTGAGCCTCGCGATGCAGGAGAGAAGAGTGAAGAATTTCTCTGCTGGTCTTCTCGAAGCATGGTTACCAGTGCTCTCCTTCCCAGAGCAGCTCCGGGTTTGCTTTCTTCAACCTCAGGTGTAATGACCCTGTCCTCCGTCCCTTTGGAAGGATCCCCCGCTGCCCATCCGCTTTCTTAGCAGGGCAGAAGGTTCGGCTTTGTGCTCTATTGTATTTCTACCTTCCATGGGGAAGTGAAAGCACCCAAGGTGGCTGCTGGGCTTCGTGGTGTGACGATGAAGCTCTCCAGTATCAGTCACATCTAGGGTGACAGACACGGGTGGAGGAGTGCCCAGGCACCGTGTTTTCTTCTTGGCTGCTCAGTAGGAGGGAAGGAGGGGGGTCCCAAGCCTCTCTGATTTTTGGGAGCAGATCTCTCAAGTTCCTTTTCATTATCTGGTCCTCAAATACCCCCCTGCCTGCAGCTGGAGAGGGAGCAGCTCTGCTACTAGCCATCCTCTGAAGAGGATCATAGGAGCAGAAAGAAAGCGAAGGGATGAGACAGAGAAGGAGGAGGGAAATACCTAAGGAAGAGCTGTGATGAAGAGGCTGAATCAGAAAGGAAAAAAAAAAAAGGCATAAAGAGGAGGGACGGCATCTGATTCAAAGCCCTTTGTAATTGAGGGGAGGATCTCCGCTGTATTGGGTTTGAATTGGGCTGTAAAACAACCTGTTGCATCACTTGAAGAGGGTTGCAAAATTCAGGGCAGCAGAGGGGAAAACACAGTCTTTGAAAGAGACGAAGAGGAAACCTTTGTGGTCGGGAGAGCTTTTTAAGTGTCTGGAAGAGCTGGTCTCACTTGGCCAGGCTGTCAGCGCCGGCACCAAGCCCTGGGTCCTGCCTGGGGGTTTCTGCAGGGAGCTCAGCTATTTCTAACTGCGGCAGGTAGGAGAGGAGGGAGGCGGGGGTGCCTCCCTGTCCAGAGGGTGGAAGACATCTATGTGTCGCTCACAAATCTTTTCAGCTCTGGTCATTGTCATGGAAATGCAGGCAGAGATCTTAGCATGGCTGAATTGAGGGACCGATGCCTGTGGTGCTGTTGTGGGCACAGTGTCAGCTTTTGCATCCCAGCAGGAGAGAATTAGGTTCCCTCCTTAGATAGTGGACAGCATTTGGGCACTCCTCTGCCTTAGTCTGCTCTGTGAATTCCTAAGGAGCTGGCCAGGTTTGGGTGTTGTTTTATGTGTTTTGGGGTGTCCTTTGAGACGGTTGTCTGCATGCACTGCGTATTCTGATGTAGTTGAAGATGTCCCTGCTCCCTGCAGGGGGGTTGGACTGGATGGCCTTTAAAGGTCCCTTCCAACCCATTCTGTGGTTCTAGCTGCAGCTGTATTAACTCTCTGCATTAATGCATGACCCTGCCTCTATCACAGGCACACGTGCCGCCTGACACAAAGCCCGTGGGTGGCTTCTCCGTGCCAGCATGTTGGATTTCCGATGTTCCTGCTTTGCTCGCGCGGCTCCAGCTTGCTTTCTCCTCTAGTGACCCCCTACCCAGCTTTCATGCTGCTGCTCACCCTTTCCTTCCTAACTCCTGCCATCAGCTGAATGCATGACCCTGGCTGCCCCTGTGCCCCAAACTAGATTGAGGTGCAGCTGCCAGTGCTGGGAAACAACAGGTTAGGAACCTGAAGGGGACATTTGGTGTCCAAATTCTCTTGATTTCCAAAGGAAGGTGGGTGCCAAACTCTTCTAAGTTTCTTTCCGCCTTTCCTTCCTTCTTCCCGCATCTTGCTGTAACCCCGTGGATGTGCAGGGAGAGTCAAGACTTGATCCTCTTCAACCCAGGACTTGATCCTCTTCAACCCAGGGCTGCAGCAGTGTGTGCTCAAGTGCTTTTCTTGGCCTTTCTCTGCCTCAGTTTCCCCATCTGGAAAGCGGTGGGGGGTGATAATGCTTCCTTTGATCTGCGTAGCTGCAGGGTTCAGTGCTTTGGTGAGCTGCATTCTCCAGCTGGAGACCAAGTCACCTGGAAGGTTTAAGAAGAGCTTTGTCTGATGCATCCCATCGGTTCCTGGCTGCGTTCTCATGCCGTGGGCCTGCTGGGGCAGCAATCTCTCACAGCGCAGGTCGGCTGCTCACGGGAAGCCCTGTGGTGGAGCAGCAAGAGCGGGGATGCTCCATGGGATCCAAGCAGGGAGTTGACAACAGGGGCCACCATCAGACCCCAGCAAGAGAGTGGGATGAGTTGGACCAGCCAGGAGGAGATGGGCTGGAGACAGCAGCTACATACAATGTAGGTCTGAAGTCCATCTTGGAGACAAGTAAACCTCCTAGAAAGCTCTGGTAAGGACTTGGCTCCTTAAGTGTAGCTGCTGGATCAGTGGGTTCCTGGGTGGGGGTCCCAGGTGGGGCTCATCTGAGCAATTAATCCCATTAATGTATTGAGGGCCCTGGTGCTCAGGAGGGAACAGTGCACTGCCGAATTGTCTCTCTTCTGCTCGTGATTGATCTGTGCGGTTGAACTGGTCCCTTTTTCTTTTCTTTCTCCAGCGCCCCAAGCCTGCAGGTCAAGATGCCCAAACCCAGCAAGGTGAACCAGGCCCTGGCAGGTAAGGATCGTGCTCTGCTTTACCTGCTCCATCCCTAGCATTATGTGACAAGCAATTTACATTTCTGTGGCACTTACTTTGTTAATTTTTAGGAAGTCTGAAATCTCCCTGGCATTTAGGCTTTTAGGCCCGAAGACTTTTCAGTAGGGCCAAGAGGACAAATGTGGGGGAGAATGGGATGGTCGAACCTGAGTAACTCTTTTTCTCATCGATGCAGGTCCTGAGGCTCTCAAAACGAGCAGGTTTATTTGAGGGTTGGGTATTTGTTTTTTCCTGTAGGTGTGGATGAGCAAGGAGCCGGGGAGAAGCTCAAGCTCAGTGCTAGCTGTTACTTGCTACCTTTTTTTAAAGTCGAGGAGAAAGAGTGGTGTGAGATGGTGTGTGGTTTTTAATGTGATGATTTCTTTTTAAATATGTCTTTATTACAAAAGCTCAGATGGTCTTTATCTTAAAAAAACTATTGTGATGCCTCATCTTGGGGAAAGGAGGGGATAGAAGTTGAATCATACATTGTCTCCTGCGGCAGCAGAATCCAGGTTTGCTTGTTATCATCCAAACCTGTGAATACGATGCTAAATATACCTGAGGAGTGTGTCTGGGAGGGATGAAAGTGCCAGTTTTCAATGCTCCTTTTCAGAGCAGTTTTGCCTGTTAAGCATGAAATGGCGTTGCCTTGAAAACAACAACTCGTGCTTGCAGCTTCCAGGGGAGGTGTTTCCATGCCAAAAGCCGTCGGCGTGTTTGCTCTGTTTTGACACAGCCAGTGCCAAACGGCGGGACCCTGGTATGGCGGTGCCTGGGGACATGGATGCTCTGCCGAGAGAAGGTGTCTACTCCCTATGGACACCCCTTGAAATCGTATCGTGATGTGGTAACCCAGGGGTAGATGTGTGGAAAAGGCATGATGTGTGGTGTTTTCTGGGGGTTTCTGTACCCATTTCAGACACTACAGAGTATCTATTAACCCTCTCCTTGCTCTGGCTCTTGTCCATGTGTGGTCTGTGGAGGTTATTAGTTCCTCGGACACCAAACTTTGCTTCTGAGCAAGTGGAGACAGTTATGTCCTCTCTCTGAGCGAAAATGGTTACCACCTTATTCCAGGAAAGGTGATGGAGCTTGGTCTCCTCCCGAGCATCAGGCTTTTCCCTGCCTAAAAATGATCCCCAGGGTTGAGGTTTCCAGTTGTCTGATGTTATTGCACGAAAACTGTGCCTTAAATGTCTCTATAGCCAAGTGGGCGCTGTGTAAAGATTAATACTGTGTGTCCTCTGACAGCCTGTAGCCCATCTGTCTCCCCCTTAGCAAATCAGTCTTTGTGGAAATGAGGTGTAAAGTCAAGCTCAGAGCTCCTCTAGGTGGATGACCTGAGCAGAAGAACTCCCTTTGCTTAGAAAAGCTCTACATTTCATCCCCTGGCTATTAGCACTGACTGTGTAATTAGGTACTTAATCACGTAAAGGTAAATACAGCAAAGTCATCCGTTGTTAATTTGGAAGGGGTGAATGCGCATGGTTCACTTATGCTTTGTAGTGCCACGTTCAGGTATAAAAGGCTGCAGGAGAGCTCAGTAGAATAAGCCGTTTACCACCATTTAATGAAATAAAATGAAAAGGTTATGCTTGCAGTTGATATCTCTGTTGTTGGAGGCTGGGGGCCCAAAAGCGGGAGTAGTTAATTCATTTTAATAATCTTCAGCTCTCCAGAAGGCAGGCTGAGCTGCAGGGGAGGGCAGAGCTGCATGGGCTGGGCTGAGCCTGGTCAGGGCAGGAGCAATTCCCCGGGACCAGCATCTCCTTCAGATCCAGGTCTTCGTAGGACACAGCTTTGATCGGCCCTGTGCTGCCTTCTGCCGAGTGTAACAGGCCTCAGAGGTGCAAGGGAGGAGGAAAAATGTGAATTTAAGTCTGTCTTTAAAATCACATAGAAGCAGAGGAAAGATCTGAACAAGTTAATTGGCAAGCGAAAGGAAAATAAATCTCGGGGAACGTATCTGGTAAAAAGCAAGCAGGGGAGTTCTGGCAAAAAGGCCAAATTTTATCAAAACGTTAATTGGCTGGGTCTTTAGGGACACTTTCTTCCCCTCTATGTTTCTCTCTCTGTTTCTAGAACCTCTTCTGGGAAGTGGTATTTTGTTCATATTTAAAATCCTGCAGATGGTGTTTGAAGTGACTTATTATTCAGGTTATTCTCTGGCACACAGGCTGGGCCCCTCTTGTTCCTCTGCTCCCTGCTGCTCGACTGCTTCCTTCGGCATCGCTGGTGGAAAGGCAGGAGATGTGATGGCTCTGCGGTGACGTGGGGTGAAAGGGCAGTTCCATATGGGAACCGAAGGTGGCTTTATTCTGGGAAGTGTATCCAGAAGCCTTGCAACCCTTGGTCTTCATCCCAAGGTGCCTCTTGGCAACTGTGGCTCTGGTTTGAAGCAGGAGGGATAAAACCCCTGAATTTTGCGGTTGATCTCAAGAAATGCTGCAGGTGCATCTCTCGGATGCAGAGGGAACTTCTGGTGGATGAGCAGGGGATGAGGGATTCGGCGGGTCTGAATGAGAAGCTGGGTTTCATTTGTGTGATGGGCACCTGGGGATTTGAGTGAGGGTTTTGTAACACTCTCAACCCCACGTCTTCTAAAAGCTCCACTTGGGATCCCAGAAATCACAAAGCTGACTTTAAAACCATGTTTTGTAAAAAAAAAAAAAAAAAGTATTTTTCCTTTTTTTCCTTGCTTTCTTTACTACTATGTGAAAACTTGTCTTTAAGCTTTTTCTTTCCCCATGAGTACTATGGTGAAATGCCAGAGCAGGAGTCTAAGCATAAACTGTAGAACCACAGTATTTAAGGATCAGCTGGGCTAACGCCTCTTGGGAATAATGGAGTTTCGCTGGTGTGCCTTGTGGCTGGGGGGCGGACTAGGCAATCATATGAAGGCCCTTCTAATACTATTTTTAAGGTGAAGGCTGGAAATGAGCTTTTTTGTTAAATGAAACCAAGTGTTTCTCATTCGCATGATTCCTAGAGCTGGGGCGTTTGGGAAAATACTAACCATAGTAATTTTGCTGGTGGATATAATCATACAAACAAGCAGTGCTTTCCTGGAATCTCACGGTATTTGAAGGTAAGCTCTGCCCTTTCCCCTCTACCTCCTTAAATCCAGGACTGGAACCAAAGCCATACCAGTCTGAGGTCTGTGCAAACACAGGTCGGTAGCCAGAGCCGGTGGCCGGAGGGGCATGTTTGGCTGGGTACGTGAGCAAGAGTGTGGTCAAGGCTCATTATCTAAGGGTGTTTTTCCCATGCTCAGCTTCTGCACAGGATATTGCAAAAGTCCCTTATTTACACGGCAGGCTGAGAAAAGCTGGTGGATGTTGTCATAGTGAAAATAATTTTACCCCAAAGAGTCAGTAACGTTGTACTTCTGGCCACACAGATGCCTTGAGGAAGAGAGGAGAGGCTGTTCTCTGAGTGTGGTTGTTGATCGGAGCAGATGCCAAAGGATGCTTTGCAAGGCTTTGTGTCTCTTCCCTCCTGCAGTTCTTGCAGGGAAGAAACCCAGTGGCCGATGGAAGGTGTGAACATATTGAATAATATTTTTCAAGCTCCTGGAGTATCTAGTGAGCAGCAGGAACTCTTGCAGGAACGCATGGGTGTCCACAGCAGCCTTGGCCTGGGCAAGTTAATCTTGTTTCAGCTTGGCCCTTGCATATTCAGGTGAGAATTTATCCAGGGCCAGGGCCAAATTTACTTCTGACATAACTCCAGGGGAGCCTACAACAAGTTCTGAATTTAAATTGTTGTGTCCGCAGATCAGAATTGGAGAATCGCTCTGCAGGTGCGTTGCGTGTCTCTGTATTGTTTTGGCACTTTGTATGAACAGGCACTCCCACGTAAGGCTTGGATCCCAGGAGATCCCTTACAGGGGACTCTTGTCACCAAACTCGTGGGAGGATTGTTAGATGCGGAGATTTCCAGCATTGTATTAGAACGGTAAAGGAAGCATTGCTGCTGGGGTTTGAGATGAGATAGAAGAGCAGTGTAACACCAGAACATCTCCTCTTTGAATGCTCTCTTGATTTGAATCTGCAGAAGATGATTCATTGTGTGTTTCTCCAAAGGCAGCAGAAGGTAAAAGAGGAAAACTATCTCTTCTTGGCCAATTTAGGATTGTCCATGGGAGACCATTTGGTTGGGGTAATTCTCCTGGTCCCGTGTTTCCCTGTGTGGAGCTGTGGATGTGTTTGCAGCTCAGAAAATGAAAGAAGGTTCCTGGAATAAATGTTTGTTTTCTTTGTGATGATTCATGATGCTGGCAGGCGTTTTTGGACCTGTTATTCCAGGTACGAGAGGGGCTGCCTTAGAGGATGACTGAACTCAGCTGAGGTTCTGTGGCTTGTGCTCTTTACTTAAGTCTGATTTTTGAAGGCAGCGTTTTGTCCTCACCATTAAGAGTCTGAAGTCGGTTGTTCAGCCTCTACTTCTGTCGTGTTCTTTTATTTTTATTTTTTTTTTTTACATGAGCTCTGCATGTTAACGAGACGGTATTGATCTCTTAAGAAGAAAGCATTAATTTTGCATTTGCCTATCAGTCAGCTGTGCGTAGGTGGTGATAATCCCTGTTAGTCTTTGGACTTGCTTTTCGAATGTCAGTCTTTGCAATGAGTGCTTAGAAGCGCTAAGCGGGTTTTTTTGGAGACGACTTTACTGATCCTGGGGAGCCGCGTTTTGCTGCCTCGGTGCGGGTCAGGCTGTCCGAGATGATCTCCTCCAGCTGTGGGCTGGTCCAGCATCTCCCCTGTTTCTCAAGAACACTCTTCCTCTGGGGTGTCTAATAGCAGGAGTTGGGACGGCTTTTCTGGGAATACCTCCAGCTGTCCTTTAACCTGCTGAGAGGGGAACGTACCTGCCTGGTGCCCATGCAGCTTTGATGCTGCTGTTGGGCGTCAGGCGTTCAGTTGCACTCACGCATTCAAAAAACAAGTCGTTTTTGCTATGGGAACACTTACGCTCTTCCTTAAGGCTCTGTGGGAGTAGCGAAGAGCTGCTGGCTCAGACCGGGGTTGAGAGCACGCAATAGTTTCGCGGTCTCTAGTTCAAGACTTAAAGGAAGTTATCCTGGTTGTGAAATACCTGGATGCGATGCTCAGTTGGAGGCATGCTGGCTTGTAGCGGCGTCGGGGGCTCTTCTCGGCTGTACCTGCTGGGAACAGCCTGCTGCTGTCGGTAGGGTGAGGATACTAACTCAACACTTGCATGCTTTGAAGACCCTCCTCTGGCCCTGCGGCTCCTGGGAACTCAGTGGGGGCTACACCTCGGATTTAGATCCACAACAGTGGTACCTAACAAGGACGATCCACACCTGCCTGGTTTGGTGTCACCTATTTCCATTTGGAAACCTGTGGTTCCACCACGCGTTGGGCAGCGTGGTCTTCTGGCCAGAGCAGCTCTGCCGAAGGTCCTTGGGTAACCCTGGGGAAATGACTTCATCCATCTGGGCCCCTCTCCCCGTCTTGTGAAACCCTTTCTGCCTGTCTTTGGCCCTTAGATGAGAAAGGTTTAGTAAAAGCATCCAACTTGGTGTGTCAAGAAAGGACCTGGAATGGGTTCTGGAATATTTATTGGACCTTACGTGAAGGAGGCACAAAACATGCTTGGCACTGCGTAGGTGTAGTTCTGCTTGTGGAGCAGCAACACAGGCTTTGGGCAGTGGATTTCTCGTCACGAGCAGGTTCTTGACTGGTTGCATGTTTGAGGCAGAAAATAGTCTTACTGCTTGCACACAAAACTGGCTGATGCTTCCCGTCATAACGCGAGTTTCAGTCATGTGTGGGCAAGGTGCCTCATTTTTGTCCTGATGAGTGTGCTCTTCTGTCTTCCTTTCCCAACCCAGATTAGTAGAGGCTTGGGGAAAAAAAAAAAACCAAACACCAAAACCTTAGAAATCTCAGCTTTGGCTGTGAATTGCGGTGCAAGATGCTGGCAAGATTTTCCGTAGCGTTAGGATGTGGTTTTGCATGGTCTACTCTCAGAGGCAACTTTTGGGGGGGAAACACTGGCTTTTAGGTTGTTTGCTGTTGGTTTGCAACCAGAAGCAGGTTTGGGGTTTTTTTTCTGTTCTGGCAATGGCTGTTGCAGGTGGGAAGCTGCTTCCTGGGAAAGCAAAGGCAGGTGTTTTCTTGAATGGAAGTTTAACAGTGATGTGCTACCTTTAGAAATGTTATGGCTTGTAACCGGCCCGTATTTCCCAGGCAAACATCACATTAGATCAGCATGATCCGTCCTGTAGCTCATCCTGTGCCAATTTTACCTCCAGGGAATGGCTGTCCTTTTTAATGATTCATTATCTTTAACAAACTGCATCCCATGAATAGAGCTGGCTGGGCTGGGGGAGGGTGAGAACAGCACTGCAGCTGGGGGTGCTAGGGAAAAACGGGGAGACGAGATGGTGTGGGGTGACTGTGGGGCTCGCCTGGCAGGGGTCTCAGTGGGGCAGCTCCAGCCCCTGGTCTGCCCCACACTGCCGCGGTGTTTGGAGGTGGTTAAGCTGCGCTCTGGGCATCGATTTAGCGTGATGCCTTTGAAACACGTAGATTTAGGCGGGGAGTAGCCAAGCAGGACCTTTGGGATGATGCCCCTCGTCCCTCGTGTCCCCAGGTCAGGGCTGCAGTGAGCGGGAGGGCTTTGCACCGCAGCAGAGTCGATGCCGGAGGAGCCAAACAGCCAAGGCAAAGAGGAGGGTCCTGCTCACGCACCACCCCAGAGGGTCACGGGCAAGACTTATGCCCATGTTTCCCCACTTTAGTTTGTCTCCTTTGAAAAGCCTCCGGATCCTGTCCCCGTGCTGACTCCAACCCCGTTGCCTCTTGGATGTTTTATGTCCTCTGAACGAAGGGCTTGGGTTTTGTTTTATTTTATCTCTTTTTAAAAATTTGCTTTGAAAGGTTCAATTTTTATTTTTTTTTTTTTTTAATGAATGTGTTTCCCCGTTGTTTCCTTCCTGCATGTTGATCTCGTACCCGCTGTAGGCATGACGGCTATTCTGATGTCAGCCGCTGGACTCCCCGTGCACCTCACCTGTGTGCCGCAAGCTGCCACCACCCATAAAGCCACTAAAAAACACAGCTCAGTTAAGGAGGGGAGGAAAGTGTCCAAGAAAGGTAGTTCCTGCTCAAACTCTGATATTTGCTTCCATCTCCTTCTCTTTTATCTCTCTGCACTTGTTCTGCCTCCCTCCTTTCCTCTTGTCTCTCCCCTCACCCTCTTGGCTCTTCTGATTTGACTGATGATGTTCGTCCCACCAAGGGGAGAAGCAGGGAGAAGCTCCTCTGGCCTGCACGGTCTCTGGCGGGCTGTAAAATACGATGATAAAGTAGAGGGTGTCCTGCGGTAGCTCTGCTCGTTTCCATCAGTCGTTAAAGCTGGAGCAGCCCGGTTGTTCTCTGAGCATGTCAGAGACTTCTGCAGCCTCCCTCATGGTCCCGCTACACCTTCTGGGGGAGCCCTGGGTGTCCATGTACCAGGACCTTCTCTCACACGTTGGTGGGACAAGTCTGGGACCTGAGGGGCCATTTAATCCATACGTGCTTTCAGGAGGAGGTCTGCTTGTGAGCCATGCTTGTCATGATTGAGTCATGAGATGAGAAGGATCTTCCAGACAAGCAGGCTCCTGAGTCATACGGGGCTTTCAAGGTCGAATTGCATTGGATTTGTTCTCTCCACCTCTGTCTGGAGCGGAGTGGAGCTCTTTCAGGTGGACGTGCCCTGGCAGGAAGGACTGGGCTAGCTCTCCTGCTGAGCTGAGCCAGCTCCAAGGCAGCGCCTTCGTTTCTCCTATTCATATCTTACTGGCATCCCGCACCCTTGCCCTTGCAGAGTCTTTGGGCTCCTGGTTTGGAGCCTGGGTCCCATCCCTGTGTAGCAGCCCTAGGACTCTGCGGGGGTAGGTGTGAATCCAGCCTGGTGTAGCTGTAGGGGTTGTTTACCAGCCCTGGCACGGGTATCCTGGGGTGGTCAACCATCCCCACACTTCAGGTGCTTCCCCCTTCAGATAAATGAAGGGGGATCTAGAGGTGGGCGGTTGTTCAACATGGTGATGCTTGTGTTTAAGAAAGAGGGAAGAGCCCTGAGGTGGAGGGGAGGAGGCATCTGGCTGTCTCAGGGAGGCAGGGGGAGGTTGCTGATGCCAACGTCTCTCTCCTTGGAGCCTGTGCATGCAGTCAGGAGGCTTGATTGGGAAGCGAGGTCCAAACCTGTCCAAGGGAAGCAGGAAAGAAAATAGGAATTAAATGCAGAGGGAGGTATCGTGCAGAAATGCATTATGGAGGGATCTGGGAGGAGGAGGAGATGCAAATGGCGAGAAGGAGGGAGAAGAGCAAATGTGGAGTAGGATGTGTGATGGAGGGGGAGGAGAAAGCAGGGGGTGGCAGGAGAAGCAGTGAAGAACAGGAGGAGCGAAGGGAAAAGGGCGGTGAAGGAGAGGACCGAGCAGAGGTGGGTGGCAGAGGGGCTGGATGAGGATCTCGCTCCGCAGAGCCGGCTGGCAAGGCCATGGGGTAACACAGCTCCTGGAGCTTCCCTCCCAGCGCGGGCAGCATCCATGCAGCCCTCTGCAGCTGGCAGTGAGGGCTGGGTGGTGGGGACACCCTGGGAACAGTGCCGAAACGGAGCTGCGGAGAGGCCAGACCCTCCTGGAGGAGCCCGAAAAACAGAGGGCCAGGCCTGCCCTTGGTGCGGGTCACCTGCTGCTGGTTAATGATGCGAAAGTAGCCGCATTTAGAGCAAGAGGTGGCCACAAACAGGCACAGCCTCTGCAGCTCCCCCCACCCCGCAGTGTGGCTGGACGCTGGCTTCTCTCCTCCGCGGGATCGGTCGGTGCTGGGCTCCGCACCGCTCGCAGTGTCCAGCTCTGCCTGGCCGGGAGGAGATGCGGGTGCAGGGTGCTCGCAAGAACGCGGTGCGAACAGGAGGGTACCTCTTGAGCAGCAACGCAGAGCGTGAAACGGGGAGGGCGGGAGGTGGGCCGGGGGGCACACGCCGCGTTTGGGTATCTGCTGGAGGAGCAGAGGGGCGGCTGCGGCCGCGCCGGGGGTCACACACCCCGTCAGCAACACCTCTCCCTGCAGGAGATGCTGGTTCCTCAGCGCTTGCTGCGGTGTGCTGGGGCAGGGCTGGCTCCAGCCTCGCCGGGGGTGTCCGGGCAAGTGGCTCAGCCCCAGCGCTGTGCCCGGTTGCCAGCCCTGAGAGCCAGGTTGCCACCTCCCTGCCGGCTCACCGATGACACCTCCAGCAGAGAGGGGATGCCAGCAGGAGGGACAGGATGGCATCAGTGCCAGGGGCACCAAGCAGCTCCTTGTCCTATCTGGCGTGGCAGGATTTGGCCCCGCCATCCTGCTGCAGAGGAGGAACTTTGCCGGTGCTGACCCGTGAGAAGGGTGCCTTTCTCTCATTTAGTTTGCTGAAATCCCCCCTTTTGTCTTAGAAAGCGAGATCGCTTCGCTGGGGCAGGGAGGCTGTTGTTGTAGAGTGCACAGCTCCTGGGGTGAAGGGATGCTCAGTCCCCCCAGGAGCAAGCCGTGTTTGCACAACCCCCCTCCTGCCTGAGGAACGCTGTTCTGCAGTGCAAACGGTGAGCCTGACTTTGGGTATAAACTGTTCTTTTTCCCTTTACAGACCCTGAAGCTGCCAAGAGGCAGAGACGGGCCTGGTTTTTTGCCATGAATTTCTGCGTTGTGTGCCCTTTCCCTTCCCACATTCCTCTAGGATTTTAGGTTTTGGAGAGCTGTAGCGAGCGCCCTGCCTCCAGGAGCCGGTCTGACAGTGTGCTGACTACAACCAGCCGGTGCCAAAATAGCTGGGAGTGGGTGCAGCGAACCCCTGCCGAGCCCCCTCTTGCTCCCTCCTGCTGCTGCACTCGATCCAGGGAATTGCAGCCAGCCTGGCGAATAGCTGGGTTATGTTAAACAAAGGCGCTAATTAGCCAGGGCTCGTTAATGTTGTTGTTCTGGCAGTGATGTCTCTGGCGCGGAGGAGCGCTGTGTGGTGGGTGCTGCGGGTCTCCGGGCAGGCACTGCGCTATCCCTGCTGGCACAGGGTCTGCCAGCGTCTGCCATCCCCATGGATCAGCGCTGCCTTCCCAATAGCAGGCACGGCCCTGCACTTCCTCGGGCTGCTCCAGCTGCTGGGACACCCCGCTGGCTGTCCGGGAGGGAGGAGGGCGGCACGTCCGGATCTCCCCGAGCACTGCCATGCTCCTCGGGCATGGAGCCGGCTGCTGCGGAGGGGAACTGAGCGGAGAAGGTGGTGGTTTGGGTCTGGTGTGCCACTTGTTACCCTCTCAGCTGATGGGATCACCCTCCACTTTTCCTGGCTTGGAAGTTTCCTGGACTGTCCTCTTTGGGACGGGCAGTCACGCTGCAGAGGGAGAGGAGATGAGCTCGTCCTTCCCTGCCGAGCAGGACGGGGTCTGGCTGGGCGACGGAACTAATCCCAGCTGACTGCGCCCCATGTGTCCATCCATCTGCAGCTGGGACCACGCCAGTGCCTATGGGATGGGTGGGACTGGGGAGCCCCGTGGATTTGGGGAGCTCACTGTTCCCAGGGGGGACCATCTGCTGAAGGAGACAGGTTGCGATAACAGGGATGCTCTGTGTCAGGACCAGAGCAGCCTGGTCGCTTGGTTATCCTGCTGGAACGCTAAATGTGGAGAAACCTATTTTAAACATCCAATCTCCTCTCACCTTCCTGATCTCTGGACAGCCTTCCTGGGGCTCGAGGCCAGTAGGTCCAGGCTCTGCAAGTCCAGGGAGCAGAGGTGATGTTGGGAGCAGATTGGGCGGCTGTCCGTGACAATAACTAGAAACAACCTGTGTCTGGCTTGTGTAGGGTATGGAAAAGAAGAGCCTGATGCTCACCATATGGCTGGTTTGGGGATACAGAAGGAGGCATGTTACTGCTGCAAGCAGTTGGTTGCTGAGGAAGGATTCAAAACACATCTGTTAAATGTTGCCCATGGAAAACCCTTGCTTCAGCAAGCAACTTGTTATCCACAGGGAGGAAGGGGAAGCATTAAAAAAAAAAAAAAATCATTATTCCTCTCTTTGTAAGTGAAAGAATGGTAAACATTCCTTCACATCCCAGATAAATCAATAGCACAGCGCTGGGCCAGCTGGTGATGAACAGCGTCGGTCAATTCTGCTATTGCATTTTCTATCTGCTATTGAATCTTGAAGCTCTGGGGACTGAACAGGCTTTGAAGATCCCAAGGGGTGGCTAGAACAAAGACTTGGAGGCAAACGCTTTTATGGAGCAAACGGTCCCGTAAGGAAGTGATTCATGCGCTGAAGCACGTGTGGCTGGTGCCGTGGCGGGTGCTCTACCTGCCGTCCTGCTGCTGGGATGGGGCCTGCCAGACGTCTGCCCAAGGAAGAGCCTTTCTTTGGAGGTAAGGAAGGCTGCGTGGGCTTTGCTACCGCTGCTGAAACCAAGTTCTCAGCATTGAAAGGCTTCCTGGGGACTGGACATTCAAGCATTTGCAGCTGGGGACAGGTTTTTCTAAAGCATCCAGGCTCTCCAGACAGCCTTGGTGGATCTAAATGCATCAGAGCGTTATCACAGCAAACTTACAGGAACAGATCAGAGGTGCCACAATGCAGATCCATCGGGCATGGATTTCCTAAGGATGGCTGAGGGCTGCATCGCCCTCTTCTACCTGTCTGATGGTCCCCAGCTCCATCTTAATGCCGGCTGGTGAGGTGGTATAATGCCATTTGCTTTTCCCAAAATCCCTGCTGTACCCTACAGACTCAGCAAAGAGCTTTCTCATCCTCATTCTTACCCGTCTCTGCCCCGGGATTTTTGTCTCCTTTCATTGATTAGATTCAAGTGAGCCTGGCCAGTTCTTGGGCAAGACGTCTCTTTGTTTCTCTGAGCTGCTACAGAGGAAGGAAAAGTCAACAGCAAGAGAAACGCAGAGCGGGGGCCGCAGGGAAGGAGCGTCCTCCCCTGTCCCGAGCGAGGTGAATTGCTCTGAAGCCGCTCAGATGTGCTGTGCAGGTGGGAGGAGGTGAGCTGGGGCTTCTGCCAAGTGCCGGGCAGTGTCACACACCCTCTCTCCTCGCTGTCTGCACCACCTTGTCTGCGCATCCTTTTGGCATGGCTTGCTCCAGCCCGTAGCCAGAGGAGACAAGAAGGTCACTTGAACAGGAGCGGCCTGGAAAATGCAGCCCAGATGGAAGAAGGACTTGGTGGTCAGTCGGGTGGGTACACAGGATCCTCAGGAATGAGAATATGGTGGTCATCACGATCAGGTACTTGTGGAGGTGGATGGAGTTAACAGTGGGTAACAGCTCGCCCGGCTCACACGGTCCTCCCAAAACCTGCAGAGCAGAAGCAGCTGAAGCCTCTGTCTCCCATGTGACCGTGAAGGTCTCTTGTGGTTGCAAACCAGAGCCTGGTTCCATGTGCCACATGTGGGAAGTGTCGCCCTGTGCTTGCCAGCCTGGAGTGGGGACATCACAGATCACACAGCCGGGAGGGCTCCGGGCACAGCAAGCGCCGAGCTGAGCTCTGACCGCGGGCTGAGACGGTTCAGACTGGCCGCATCCCCTTGCGACTCATTCCTGTCTGGCAGCTCTTGATCCGCTGCATGCGAGCAAGGTCCCAGCAGAGAGGATTCCTGGGCCTGTATCTCTCTTTTGGAAGAGACAAGACAAGGAGCCGCGTTCCCTGTGAGATCTGATGAGGGCTTGAAGCAGCTCTTGGCCTGGGAGCTGCCAGGCTCCTGTTTGTCTCCCGCCCCTCTTGTGGCAGTTCTTGGAAATGCCGGGGGATTTTGGCACGCTCCTGAAGTAGAATACACTTGCTTCCCTGTTGCTCCGTGGCTTAATTATTATTTTATCCTGTTACCACCTTCCTGGCTAAGGGTCTCCGGAGGGTGATCCTCACAGCCCTGCCTTGCCTGAGATGTCGAGCATCTCCCCTCCTGCCTGGCATTCGGAGGGAGCATCCCTTCACCTCGTGGGCTCCTTTTCTTGCTCTGTGTGCTCAGTCCTACCTTCCTCCCGCTACCGCTGCCAGAAATCACGTGTTTCAGGATGGCCAGGAATCCCCTTCTGAAAATAACTCGTCTTAATGACTGCATCTTCGCTTAGGAGAGTCCGACTCCCGGTTCATCAGTCTTCCTTAGCTAAACGATTTTTTCGCCCACGTTAACTCTCTGCCTCGCTCTCTTCTGTTCCCCCAAGCTACCTTGTCTGCAGCGAGAAGGCATCTCTTCCCCGGTCGCTGTCTGTGCCGCAGGGCGACCTCGTGCCCTCTGTCGAGGTGCCCCCATAGCACCAGCCGCCTGCGGAGCTGGCATTCACTGGAACAAGGGGCTCCTGCGTGATACGGGATCTGTGCCATCCACGTCTTTCCCTGTTTGATGACACGTGTGGTGCGTGAGCAGTCCTTCGTCCTTCTGCTTCACCATGTTTGCCTCTACCATGAAAAGTGGCCATCCAGAAAATAGCACCCACCCCTTCCTCCTGGTGACAGTCTGCTTTTGTGGGTGGCAGGACAACTCAGTGCCGGCTCCAGCGTGGCTGTCTCTTCATGCACAGCTTTTTCAACCGCAGAGGCAAGGCTTGTGAACCCTCCGTCTTCCTTGAAAGCACCGAAGTGGATGGGGAGAGCTGAAGATGGATGTGGTGCAGGTACACCCGCAGCTCTGGTGCCCGGCAGTTGCATGTGGTGATGCTCGGTGTCTGCCTGGCAGCGTGGAGTTTGGAGTAGCAGTACTCTCTGTGCTAAAATGCAGTTGATATCCTATGGTGGCTTAGGAATTAACTCAGGAGCGGAGCTCTTTGGGGCAGTGTTGGAGTACAGCTCCCTCACAAGGCCCTGGCGTGTCGGGCATGGATGCTTGTGGCCTCTCTGGCTACTGCTAGCATTTCCCTTGCTCCCTGAACCACCCCGGTGGCTCGGCTGTCCAGGATGGAGGAAAACAGGGAAGGAAGAGCTACATCTCTGCCAGCCTGTTCGTCACAGAGCTGCTTTGTTCCGATGTCCCCCAGAAGTATACTTGGGAAGGAAGGACGAGGTTCCCCCTCAAGCCAAGTGGCAAGTCTCTCCTTTGCATCCTTCCAGCTGGAGTCATGATGTCACTTGTGCAAATGTTTCCTTTCCTAGGCTGGTGGAAGAGCCTGGGAGCCTCCGTGATAGGCCTGGTGACCGGTAAGGAGCTCATCTCCTCTCACCCGGGGCTGGGCACCGAGCGGAGGTAGCTTAAGCCAAGCCTTGCTAGGCAGCTCCAAAAGGCTGGGCTGGGAGTTGAGGTGACGCTGATGCTCTCGGTGATAACTTGCTCTGGGTGTTGTGTGATATTTGTTGCTTAATCCCGTAACACCTCCAAGGGGACCAGGCTGCCAGCGCTGGTGGGCTGCTTGGGTGCCTGGTTGGATGGGGAGCAGGGACTATATTTAGGGAAATGCCAAGGTTTCAGTGTCATGGGCTGCAGATAGAGTACCTGTTTTGTTTTATATACCCTCTGGCTTCTGCCGTGTCTTGCTGGATGTGAGTATGTGGAAGTTTGAGGGAAAAGCTGTGGTTTCACGCTAAGGATGCAAAGTTTGTGCTGCCATACTCAAAACAGGACCTGAAGTTTAGTGTGTTGCTGGGTCTCTCCTCCTCAGGTGCCCTTCTGCAGGGTGTGAGAAGGTCCCGCGTCAGCCGCGGCCCTGTGGGAATGCCTTTTCTCCTTTGACACTGCAGATGATGCAGTCCTCTATCCCGGCGAGACCGCAGTGTCCTTGGGTTGAGTTTGATCCTAGCTGGCCTCTGGCGTGCACAAAGAAAGTCCAGCTGGGACCTGGCTGGCGTTGCTTGGGGTATGTGGGGAGAACTGGGGTGCAGCGGCTACAGCCCTGGGTGTATGGCACAGGGCACCAGCATCTGCCAGCGCGTTCTCCCATCTGCGGTGCTCGCAGTCCCAGTGGTAGCCATTTCTGATAGCAAAGCCTTTATGGGGCTTGTCGGGATCAGTTGGAGCAGCCTCTTCTCCCCCTCTAACCCTAACCTTTCTCCTTGGCCTCCTGGCCAGTGACTTGCTTGTCCCCCTCCTCTCTAGCTCACCCTGCACGTGCCCATCATATCTCGCAGCATATCTGACTTCCTCTCCTCTCTCCTCCTGCAGCGACACCAACCGAGCCAGAAGCAGTGGTGAAGAAATACCTGGAAGAGGTGAAGGGCTCTCCTGCTGATGAGGTGAGAGGACAGGCTTCACCTCAGCTTGCCCAGTGGCCTGTTGACTGGGGTGCTGTGAAAACCACAGCCATGCCTGAGGAGCACCCTCCCTTGGGCACCCTGTGCGGGAGATGCTGCTGCTGGCGGTGGTGCTGTTGGCACGGGGTGGAGAGGCCTCAGCTCTGCCTGAAGTCCACGTGTGGGCTGGTGGTTTGTCCTCCTCCGGGGACTGTGACAGAGAAAGCACAGCGCAAGGTTGAGTAGCTAATTGTGGCAACGTCTCCCCATTCTCCTTGGAGCTGGTTGCAGGGCCTGGGGTGGAGGAGGGAGTTTGTCTTTGGTCTCCTCTCAGTGCTCATGGAGGTGAAAACTATGGAGATCCAAACCCTGCACTGGAGCTGCTCTGTAGAGGAGCAGGACACATCCATACTCAGTTCCCGCTGTGACTCCTGGCAGGTCTCTTCCTGTGCTGTCCAGGAGGTGGTGGAGTGGGGCGATACCAGCTAGACAAGGAGACCTGCCTCAGTGCCCTTAAACCTCAAAGGGAAGGATTAAAATTGAAGGCAAATCTTCCTGAAGCGTCTCCTTGATTGCTTCCTTGGTGGGTCAGTCCTTACCATCAGCCTGTGCTTGCACTACACAGTGGTCTTCTCCTTTTTGTCTCGGAGGGTAGGACTGTATCATCTGCATGGAGAAGCTGTCCTCCCCCTCGGGTTACAGCGACGCCTGTGAGGGCAGCACAATCAAGCCAGAGACAGTTGGTCGTCTGACGAACTGCCAGCACTCCTTCCACATGCTCTGCGTGCTGGCCATGTACTCCAACGGGAACAAGGTACCGAGCTGGCCCATCCCCACCGGGTCCCCTCTGCCCGGGTGACTTGGCTGTGGAGCTCCGATGCCTGCTTCTCTCCCCGCAGGATGGGAGTTTGCAGTGCCCCTCTTGTAAAACCATCTACGGAGAGAAAACCGGTATTCAGCCCAAAGGGAAGATGGAGGTCTCCACTTTCCCCCAGTCCCTCCCCGGCCACAAGGACTGTGGGACGATCCAGATTGTGTATCACATCAGCAGAGGCATCCAGGTGAGCGCGCAGCACGCTTGCAGGAGTGACTGCTCCCGGGCAGCACGAGCTGTGAGAGCCTCCCAGAAGAGTGCTGGGATCCAGTACAGTACCTACTGGCAGCCCACTGCCGGGCAGCCTCAGGTGCCTGCAGCCAGGAGCTGCACTGGCTGTTCCTCAATGTATGGCCAACGTGAGTGTCACAGAATCACAGGGTTGGAAGGGACCGCTGGAGATCATCTCGTCCAGCCCCCCTGCCAGAGCAGGGCCACCTTAGAGCAGGTTGCACAGGAACCCAAATCCTCCATGGAAGATCTTTTCCCACTTTGAGAGTGACCACAGGGTCTACAACAGCCTTCCACCTGCAGTGGAGACTAATGGCTGCACGAATCGGGGAGGAGACTCGGCCCGCCCTCACAAGGTGGGAGAGATCCCAATATCTGGTTTCACAACCCACATCTGAGGTTTCGGTGGTTGCAGGGAGCTTGCAAAGGTTTGAGCTGGGTGGTCTTTCTAGGGTGCCATCAGACCACATGGAAGAAGCTGTGGTTTGAGGCCGTCTCCCTCCAGAATTTAAGCTATCTGAAGAGCTGGCTTTGTGTCCCAGCAGGAGGCAGCTCTTGGAGGAACAGTGATTCTGCCACGTCCCATAAGAACAAGTCAAATTACCTCATACTCATGATCAGCGACGCCTTGCTGCTTTTACATAAAACCTGAGACAGGTCTATGTCAGATCCTGCTGCGGAGGGATTGTCTTACTCAAATGAAGGTGGACGTGTCCGTGCCAAATATGTTTTATCTATTGCAGGGCCCTGAGCACCCCAACCCTGGGATGCCTTACACGGCAAGGGGCTTTCCTCGCTATTGTTATCTACCAGACAACGAGAAGGGCAGAAAGGTAAAGTGTCACACCCTGATAACGTGACCCTTCTCGGGTTGTCTCTTGGCCCTGTGTCGGGGGATTGGGTGGCTTTTGGGAGCTGTCTCCATGATGCTAACCAGCTATTCGTGGTAGTTGTCCATGCTTTTTGTTCCTTAGGTGTGTTTGTAGCCCCTCTGCCTGGGAAGATCTCTGCTGCTTCTTCACAGCTTTGTGAAGACTTGTTCTCCTTCATCCCTCTACTAAACAAAATCTGATCTTTTGGGAGGACCCTCCTGGCCTGTCTCAGTTACAGGGGTTCGCACTGAGAACCTCTGAGCTTGGGAAGTCCGTCTGCTGGCTCTTCCCATCCCCGTTTTCTATGGGTGGGTGTGTTTGTCTCAACTTGTGCCAGTATTTTTCAAGTCCTGGAAGACCAGCATGTACAGGGAATGGTCTCTTCCCATCAGGGTCACCATATAGCTAATTAGGAGGTGAGGGAGATCCCTTCTGGGGCTGGTTTGGTTTCCTCCTGCTAGGGCGGGGGTTTAGGTTGTTGAGTTTCTGACAAGCTGCTTTCGTGGATCAAGTCTCCTAGGTGTTGAAGGCCAGCTTTGGTTTTTTTCTCTTTCCATCTCTAGGTCCTGGAGCTCCTGAGGGTGGCCTGGAAGAGACGCCTGATTTTCACGGTGGGCACCTCCAGCACCACCGGCGAGAGCAACACGGTGGTGTGGAACGAGATCCACCACAAGACGGAGATGGACACAAACCTGAGCGGCCACGGCTACCCCGACCCCAACTACCTGGACAATGTGCTGGCGGAGCTGGCGGCGCAGGGCGTCACCGAGGACTGCCTGCGACAATGAGCCGGGCTGGGGACCCGGCTGTGCCGCGCACGCGTCCGGGGGCCACCTGCTGCACTTATTCCTCTTGCCTTAAGTTCTTGCGTCTGACCGCCCGTCACACTGAGCAATAACACTGTACCGCGGGAGCCCTGCCTCCTCTCTGCAGTCTGTTTTTTTGGGGGGAGGGATGGATATTTTTGTAGAAACTGGGCTTGTTTCTCTGGGTGGGGTTGATGGCCACGTCTGGGACTGGCTGGGAGAGCGGTCCTGAAGTGACAGACCCTCTTGCAAAGGCAGAACCTTGCCCTGGTGATGCTTGGGGACAGGACGGGGAGAAGGGGGGGGTTATCTTCCTCCCACTAAACCAACTTGAAAGCGAAGGACGGCGTCCCTCCGGCACACCGCAGCTCCCTGTCTCTGAGGCACCTCTTACAGCCAAGCCTCCTCCCTCCTGCCCCTGTATCTCCGCTTGGTCCCTAATAAACACTTCCTTTCCACAGCACGTCGCTGCCGCCTGATGGCTTGGGCTGCCTCCCCCCTCGGGAGGACCAGCTTCCTCCACGGAGCTGGGGATGCTTCCTCCAGCCGGGAGAAAGGAAGGACGTAAATCTCTCTGGGGGCCACCACCCTGGTGCTGGTCCCAGGGCTCGGGGGCTGCAGCCTGGTGGTCTGTGGCCCTGCTGCCAGCAGAGGTGACCCAGCAGGAGCTGACAGTGTCCGCCCTGGGGGAAGTCGCAGCCCTGGGATCGTGCTGTCCTTGTCTTGCTTGCCCTTCTGGTAGGACCTGCCTCTCTTTTTTTTTTTTCCCCCCTCTCTCCGGTGAAATGGCAGCATTTTGGGGCTGTTTGTGCCCGGAGAAGCCTCTGCAGGGAGGAGGCTGTGTAACCGCTTTGTGCTGCTGCTGCTGCAGGGACCGCCGGTGCCACCAGGCAGTGACAGGCCCCCTTCCTCCCCGGCTCTGCAGCGCCTGGGCGGTGGTGGCACCCTCTGGAAGGGACATGGCCCCAGTCCTGCCGGCCTTGCTGTCTGTTGTCCCCAGCCTTCTTGTCACCTGCTGGCTGCTCTTTCCAAGAGCTGTTCCCGGTCTCTCTCTGGGTGGCCACCAGCCCCAGCTGTAAGTCCTCAGAGCTCTGCCCACCTTAAATCCCTTTGGCACAAAAGAGCCCCTGGTGCCATCTCGCCTCCTTCCCTGGAGCTCCGGGTCACGGCCGTGCTTCATGGTGGCTGCTGGGACCAGCATGTCCTGGACCAGCAGAGGGCCAGTATTCTTTCCGTCAAGCAAATATAAAAATTAAAGGTTTTTAAGAGCCGTCAAGGGCTGGAGCTTTGATCTCACAACCTCCTGCTTGCCCTCCGCTGCAGGTTTCAGGGAGAAAACCCTCCAAGACCCAGCGGAGTCAGGATGCTGCAAGAACGGGAGCTCCTTGGGAGCAGCAGGTATGTGTTTGTGCTGCTGAGCCCTGCAGAAATGCTCCGCGTCTGCTCCTCTCCCACCCTGCTTGCAAAAGGGGTGAGGTTTCGAGTTCAAACCCTCAGCTTTCTCTCCCCGGATCATCTTCTCCCAGCAATCAAAACAGTGAATTGAAGGGAAAAAAATTGAGCAGGGTTCACCCAGCCCTCTACAGAGCAAGAATTTCTTGTTGAGTGTCGCCCAAGGCAGCTTCAGCCGATGCTCCTGTGCCTGAATCAGGTGGAGCCTCCCCGAGCCTGGGCAGCTCCGGGGCCGGGGTGCCCTGGTGTGAGCCGGGCAGGCTCGTCCCTGGCTGTCACCTCCTCCAGCATGAGGCCACCAGCCATCCAAAATCCTTGCCGTGTTGGTGTTGAGCCCTGAGACGGCTTAACCCCTGTGCTGGGGGGGATGCAGCGGAGCCGGCTGCTCGGGTACCACTGCACAGGGAGATGCTTACAGGGGGGGTCCCCTCTGTGCTCTGGGGCAGGGGGCTCCAGGCCTGGCATGGGACAAAAGCAAGACCGCGATGGGAAGCCGGGGGGGTTACTGAGCCCCAAATAAGTGCTTCTAATGCCACCAGACAGGTCTTGTGTCCCCCCGGCCCCGGCTGCAGCCCCACGGGGGGGGTTTCTCCCTTCCCCCTGCGCTGCCAGCTCGCTCTCAGGAGGGTGGTTATTATTAGCCGAGCCTTGACCCCCCAGGTATGCCGGCCCCGCGTCCCACGGCGCCTACGGCAGCTGAAACTGTGACTCAGTGTCCCCCTGCGTCACCCTCTCCCTCGCCCCATGGCTGGCACCCGGCCGGGGAGCGCCCAGGAGGGCACGGGGGGGGGCAGGAGGGGGGCTGGCGTGTCCCCCAGGGCACCCACGGGCCCCGGGGCAGGTACTGCTGGGTCGGAGGAGGAGGATGAAGCAGGGATGGGAGGAGGGATGGAGGCTGCAGCTGCCCCTGTTTTTCCCCTCCGCAGCTGGACCGTGTAATCTTTGAATGCCCCATTTCCACTTAATCTGAAGTCCCCTTCGGGAAGGAGGGGGGGGAAATCCCCTCCCACGCAGGAGCGGGTGGCCACGGCCCTTGGCAAACACCGGAGAAGGAGCTGCTCGGACCCCTTTGTGCGGAGAGCAGCGGGGGGGGCTGGGGCAGCTCCCCTTCCAAGGTCACTGTCATCCCTGGCCACGTCCCAAGGGCTTTGGGGACCCTTTCCCCAGGGAGAGGGGCTCTGATCTGTCCCCGCTGCCAGCGAGGGGGAGGATGGATGGGGAAATAGCACGGGCTGGCCCTGGAGCTTGGGTGCCTGCGTGCCCCCGGCGGTGGGTGGGACGGCCGGGGTTTTGGGTGAGTTTTGGGTGTGATGGCTCTGGAGTGCTTCCCCACCCCCAGGGCAAGGCTGGCTGCACCCAAAACCAGCCGGGCACGGGCCCACCCCTGGCCTTGGCTCTAGGTGCTGGGTGGGCACAGAGCACCCACAGGGAGTCAGCTCCGGGTGGGGTGAACGGGGGCGCGGGACCACTCCCCCGGCTGCCCCCGTAGCCCAAAGAAAACCTCCAGCTCCTGTCGACCCCTGCTTGAACGTGCCTCTGGTGCCTCCTCTGTGCCTCAGTTTCCCCTTTCACAAGGCCAGCTTGTGCCCCGCATCCTCGCAGCCCACCCTGGCGCCTCCGCTCTGGGGTGGTTCCCCGGGGGGATGGGGACAAGGGGGTGACCCTGGAGGCGCAGCCGCCCCCTTTGCCCACGGGGTCCTGCCGGGCCGGCAGAGCCGGTGCAGGAATGCGGGGCTGGGAGGGTCCGGTTCCCCGGGANCCCCACGGCACTGCCGGGGAAGGTGACGGCCACCACCTTCGCGCTGGAGCTGCCCCGCGGCGTCTTCGACGGGCACGCCGACGCCTCCGACGCCGTCTGGCTGGTGGTGGCTTTCGCCAACGGTGAGCACCCGCTGCTCCCCACCACGGCAAGAGGACGTGGGGGACCCTCGCCCCAGCCGCTCACCCCCGCTGTGTGCCGTGCAGCCTCGGACGCCTTCAGAAACCCCCCGTCCCGGGACGATGTGCCCCCCTACGAGGGGCTGCCCACCGCCCACTCCTATATGACACTGGAGGCGGCAGCGGCCGCCTACGNATGGGGACAAGGGGGTGACCCTGGAGGCGCAGCCCCCCCCTTTGCCCACGGGGCCCTGCCGGGCCGGCAGAGCCGGTGCAGGAATGCGGGGCTGGGAGGGTCCGGTTCCCCGAGACAGGCTGTCCCCACGGCGGGGGCTCGCGGGGCGGATCGTCCCCTGGGCAGTGGGACGGGGCGAGCGGAGCCGGGCGGCACGTCCAGCCCCGCTGGGACACCACCATGGAGCTGCCGTGGGTGCTGCTGGCGCTGGCTGGGACGGGCACCGCCGCGGGCCTGGGTGACTCCTCGGGGGAACGGGGCAGAGGGGGACAAGGGCTCAGAGGGGCTGGGAGGTGTTTGTGGCAGGGAGGGGGTTATGGGGCCGGGCACGGCTGGGGGGTCCCCAC
>VXBO01001459.1:25471-66184 GCA_013400135.1 Rhinoptilus africanus | reverse complement strand
GGTTTGGGTGGGAAGGGATCCTAAAGCCCCCCCAGTGCCCCCCCTGCCCTGGGCAGGGACACCTCCCACCAGCCCAGGCTGCTCCAAGCCCCGTCCAGCCTGGCCTTGAACCCCTCCAGGGATGGGGCAGCCACAGCTTCTCTGGGCAACCTGCGCCAGGGGCTCACAGCCAAGAATTTCTCCCTGAGATCCCACCTAAATCTCCGCTTTCCAGTTTGAGGCCGTTATCCCGTGTCCTATCGCTCCACTCCCCATAAGGAGTCCCTCCCCATCCTTCCCGTAGGCCCCCTGTGGGTGCTGGAAGGGGCTCTAAGGGCTCCGCAGGCCCCTTCCCCGCCAGTGAGGTCAGCCGGAGGGGAGAATTCCAAGCTTGTTTGCCGCTGGAGGAAAAGGCGCCCAGGTCAGGGTCAGTCCCGCTGGGAGCATCCCCCTGCTCCGGGGACAGAGCCTCCCAGCACCCACTTGTAGCAGGTGGTGACACCTTCTCCTTATCGGACACCCTCCGTGTGTCCGGCAGAGATCCATCCTGGAGCACAGAGGTACAGGCTCTCCAGACCCTCGAGCTTTTATGTTTTTCCTTTTTGTGGTACCTCTTCTCCCTCCTCCCTGGCGGGATACCACCGTCGCCGGGCGTTGCTCGTGCCGGGTGCGGGCGGCAGTTTCGGCTGATGCCTGTCTAAGGGCCGGCCTGGGATGGGGCGCGCTGCCGGGAAGACTCTGCCCTGCGGCTCCAGCCGGCGGAAACCCACCAGCGAGGCCTCCTGAGGAAGCTGCTACAAGGGAAAACGCTCCTCTCACAGGGACGGATGGTCCAACTTCAGTTCACCTCGAAGGAACGTTATGCTGTATCCCTCCCACCTGCACTCCGTGGCGGAATTCAGGGTCTGAAATGTCCCACTTCCCCGTGGCTCTCCTGAGAATCCCAACCCCAGCCGCAGGATGGGCTGAGCAAGGCGCCGCACGACCATCAAGCTGCCGGTGACGTTTAAAGAGCAGAAGCTGGAGCTGCCCCCTTCCCGACACTCCGCGGTGCTGGAGCTAATTAAAAGCGGCGGAGGGAAGCAGCGGCAGCGCTGGAGAAGCCTCTCGTGGGGAAATCGCTGCCGTGTGTCATTGGAGCCGGGCACACGTGGGGATTGCTGGCATCGGCAGCCGCAGCCCCGGCGGTGCTTCGGGGAGCTCCGAGCTGACGCCGGTGGGCTCAGGGGAACACGGGATTTTTCCGGAGGGGTTTTGAGCATCCCCAGGAACTTAGAAAAGTAAGACGAGCGAACAGTGCTGCTCGAGAAACTGGTGAGCGGGCAAAACCGGGACAAACTGCCCCCAGGGATTAACGGACAGAAATGAGGCCAATGAGGCCAAGAGCGGTGAGGAAACCTCTCCTGCGTGGAGGGCCGGAGGAAGAGATTTAGCAGGGATACGGGGCTGCGGAAAGCCCTGCTCTGCTCCTGCCTTGGGTGACAGGAGGCGGTGCCCGCTTTTATAACGGAGGCACTTTTATAACGGAAAGGAAAACGCACAGAACTGACATTTCTTCCCTTCTTTGAACGGTAGGAATGTTTTAATTGAGAAATCTGTTTTAATTACATTAGGTGATATCACAGTCTATTTTACAAGTCGGGGGTAAGAGGAGGTGTGGACCAGTTACACAGAAACCCAGCGAAAGGAGAAAAACCTACAACATGAGAAAAACGAAAAGGTGAACTGAAATCCTCCAAAAACGAAACGCATCGAGAGTTTGGTGTGAGTGGACACGGGAGATCACACCAGGGTCCAGAGAAGAACAAAGGAGGAGACTAACATAATTTACAGCATTGGTTCTGCACGACCATTGTTTGCCCGTGTTCAGAGGCAGCCTCTGCTCCCCAGTGTCCCGCGGGTCCCGCCTCTGGGGGTTTGGTCTGCTCTTGTCAGAGGAGAAAGCAAAAAATAACGGATGGGCAAAGGTCACAACCCGCGGTGAGCTGGTCCCCAGGGTCGCCGCCTACAGGGGTGTCTTCCACTGGATAGTCGGGGGGTTCTGCACCAAGAACTGGATGGAGGAAAACTAAAACAGCTCCAAAAAGCCCCATCTCAAACGTAGAAAAGTCTCACTCTGGAAGTGCTTACGAGAAGATCGTCATCATAGAATTTGGTTTCTATAATAACATTGCCACTGCGGAGGGAGAAGAGGAGAAAGAAGCGGCATTAGAAGAATGCAGGAACAGCCGAGAACGACTGCTCCTCCCAGTGCCCCCTCAAGCCTGGGCCGGCACCTCCTCCTGCAACAGGAGCTCTGGTTGGGAGCAGGGAGCACCGTGTCCTCGTCCCGGGGCCGTCAGGGCTGAGGGATCCCTCCACTGCACTCATACGTGGAGCAGGTCCCCCCATCCCTCCCTCGACACCCCCCTCCTGGGCTCAGTACCGGGCAGGCTGCAGGAAGCGCTCACCGACAGCGAACTCCGACTCGCGTCTGTGCCTGAAATTAAACGCGCAGCCCCAGCACCTTCAAGCCCCCCTCTCTTGTGAAAACCCACGGGAATTCTTTTTTTATTCCCCATCTCTGCCCTCTAGTGCTGAGCGAGCTACTTCAGCCAACTTAACGTGTCATTTCCCTCAAGAAGTGCCTAAATGCAAATGCACGAGCATATTTTATATCAACGGCAATGTAAACGTAGATTTGGGTGTGACAAAAGCTCTGGGGATTAAACTGCTGACTTTGAGATTTTGGTAGGCAAAACGAAGAACTTTGGGGCCATCACAACACCTGGACACGCGAGCAGCACGATCTGGCCATGCCTGAATAACCTGGCTCTTGAAAATCAAAGCAGCCGCTCCATCCCCACTGCGGCTCTCGAAAATCAAAGCAGCCATTCCATCCCCACTGCGGCTCTCGCTGCCTCCAGCGCCGGCAAAGCCGAGCCCGGCAGGAGCTCTTGCTGTGGCACGGACCATGCTCGAACTCAAGCACCAGGATGTTCTCAGCCTGATACTCGCTCCTCCTGGGAATCCTTCGTGCAGAGCGCCTTGGTTACCACCACTCCATTCTCTCCTGCTATGGAAATGCTGAGACAAACATGAGGTCTTTGGGAGTATCAGAATGTGAGGGCCTTTCCAGGCCTTGGCAGCTGAAAAAAGCTGATTTCTTTGCAAAAACCCCTTTGGATTTCTTCGGGCTGGTGATTCTGCTGGAAAGCCTGAAGAATGATTTTAGGACACCTCCATGAATAGGAGAGAGATCTGGGCTGCCCAGTACAAGTGGGCAGACTCCAGGGAAAGAATGGCACACTGGAAAACCCTCAAGGACATTTGAGAACCAGACTCTCGCAACTCCCAGTCCTAAAAACACCTTGATTTCCTGAGATGGTCAAAACCAACTTGCCAGATGTCTTTGTTTCTTTACTCGGAGTCCCAAATCCGGCTCCTCCTGTACTGACTGAACGCCACCAGCTCTGGGAGCTGAGGATGCGTGTGGTGGCTCCGAGGTTCTGAGCAGGCTGCGGCAGGGCGCGCTGTTCGAACACTGATGCTCTCTTCTGAGTCCGCTCCCTCTTTGAAACGTGCTGTGAATAGAGATTAGTGACGGTAGTTCCCATCTCGGTACCTCCTCTATGCAACTGGCTTTCCTCCAGACAGGGAATGAGAGGGAAAACGCTGGAGAGGGAGGTCTTCCAGAGGACACGGTGACCTTGCGGTGAAGCTGGCTGCTCCCGGTCCGCCTCTTGTTGGCAGGAAGATTCCCATACCCTTCTGTCTCCGCTGGCAACGTGTTCCTCGTGCTTGCCAGCACCCATCTAGCGCTGCAGGGAGGGTGGCTTTTTGTCAGTGATTACGGCTTCCCAGGGGCCTCCCTCAAGGAGTTTTTTCCGTCCCCCCCCCCCCAGCTCGTGCCTTGCTGTCCACACTCAGAGCACTGTCTTGACACAAGTGACATCAGTGTGCGCGGTGGCCAGGACTAGGCGTTTCTGAGGCAGGTGTGCGAATCCCATCACCGGTGAACTGTAAAATGACCATCTCCTACCTTTTAAAGGTATCTTATCCCCAGGTCCAACTCCGTGTGACTAACTGCAGGGTTTATAATCCAAGGTAAAAGGCATAAAGCTTGGCAAAACGGTACAGTGATGAAACAGCTCCAGTGGGCGACACATTGCATGGAAAACAACCACCTCGGGCAAGAGTCAGGGATCAATATCTGGATTTGAAAATGGCCCGAACATCTTTTTTTTTTTTTTTTCCTTCTTTTTTCCACTTTTTTCCTGGGTCTAAGGGGTATTAAGCTGCAAAGCATTTTAAAATCCTTTCACGCTTCACCTTTCAAAAAAATTAAGCAATTCTAATAAAGGGTCAGCTCCACTTTCTCCAAACTTTTATTACTATATTAATGCAAATTGGACCTATGGGAAGGAAGGTAATGAGGTTGGCTTAGCCCCTTTTATCTCGCAACAGCTAACAGGAGCGAGGGTGATTCAGAGTTGGTAGCAGCTCCCTCTCTCCACTCCCACCGTGGCCCCCAAGGAAATGCCACACACTGCTTTTTCCTTGCCTGCTCTCGCGTTCTGTAAGCCCAAGGCACTCACGTTAAAACGTTAGCTGGCATCATCTGTGATTCAGGTGCTGCCTCTATCAAGGACTGCCAAGTGTTTGTGGAGTTAGGAATCACAAAACCGAATTCAAAGAACCATTCTGCAAAGTAAAAAGAAGATCCAGAGGCATTTGAAAGAAGATAAAATCCACAAATGGTCCTTTTGCTTTTCACCTGACAGGCTGGGGAACTCCCTAAACTGTCCTGCCCGTGCTGACAACATTTTACATTTAAATTACTTTGTAGGGCTTAAATCACGCTGAACCCTGCCCTCCTCTTAAAGCAGATACTCCCTTTCTAAAATAGCTGATGGTAACGATAAAGTCGCACCACTTCCTTAGCACTCAGTGGAAATTCCGTCACACCTACTTGGGAGCAGGGAAACCACGCTGCCCCTCTTGCAGACAACCCCCAGGTCCAGTTGAGACCAAGCGTACAACTGGCTGCCGGAAAGACAAGGAGCTCAGTGTTTTCTCTCCCCCTCCTCCACCCCAGATTAAGGGTAATGCTGCAGCGAGGGAGATCAGATGTGCAGCTGCAGAGTCACAGGGGCAGTACGCGGTGACACTGCTGTCACCCAAGGAGACCAGAGGCTCCTTTACCCCGGCCGCCAGCCTGGCGGTGGCCGGCACTAGGTGCTTCTGCGGAAGATGCATGAATCCCCATCAGGGGTGACTCTAAAATAACCTGTTTCCTCGCCTCGGGCAGCCCGCGGTGGATTTACGCCCTGAAGCACGCTTACCCAGATTTTTTGCTTACGTAACGCAGTGTTAATACACTTATGAAATGCTATCCCTAATACTGTGGCCCATCAGCCCCGACAAGATGAGCGCTTCGCTGCTACTCTGAAAAATTAAAATCACCGCGTCCAGCCCGGTTTAGTTTCTCTAATCCCCGCCGCGCTGGGGGTCGCTCCCTGCGCTGCTGCAGGACGGCACTCAGAGCAGATGCCTACCTTCTAAACACTGCCCTTTGAAATAAACTTTCTGTTCCAGTCGGAATTTTTCCATTTGTTCTGCTGAGGAAAAGTTTAACTCCCGAGACACTGCTTTGCATTTCAGGATTTTTTTGGGAACTCGAGCTGTGAAAACAAGATAAAGAAGCGTTATTTGGACACAATAATGCAAACGCAGCTGCTTCAGGTGCGACTATAATACATTCTGAATTAATGATTAGTGCTCGTACAAGATCATAGTAGCTGGAGAAATGCAAACACAAAGGACTTTGTTTTTACATTTGCAGGAGTGAAATCCAAGATGCCAAGAGTTTACGTACCTTGCCCAGAGCCAGGAAAGAAACTTGTGACAGAACCAGGAATACAACACTGATCTCAGACTCCTGATTCTCACCTGTTTATTATGAAAAAACCACAGTTCTTCAAGTTGAAATATGAGATGCAACTTCGACTTTTACTTTGGGAAGCGTGCTGAAGACCAGAAGCAGCCGAGGGGCCGCTTAGCACACCAAGCGTGTCAGACCTTCTCGCTTCTCCTTCCCTTTCAGACCGTACAAGCCCAGCAAACCACAAAGGGCTACTTCTCGGCCCAGCCGCGCTGGCTCTGCCATCTCACAGCGCTCTGGGAAGGCGTCCTGCAAAAGTATACAAAACGCCTCTTCCCCAAACACCGCGCCCCACGCAGGCAGTAAAGTCAGTTCCAAACGAGAGAGTTAAAGAGAGAGAGAAATTTGGCACTCCAAGGTATCTGGGCTCTTGCAGTGAGACACCAATAGCAAGCGGCAAACTCTACCTGTTAGAGATTTCATGAGCATTTTCTTTTAGAGGTGGAGGAGTAAGAGAAGGGACAGTTCGGGAGCATCAATTAATACGCTGAAAAGTCATAATCAAGAGAATACCAGGGGGAGTCAATATACTGAAAATCTCCCAAGCCCATCATCCTTCAGCGGTGTGATTGTACATAATCCTTCCTGCGTACTAGAAAATGTTTCATGTAAATGTATTAGAAATAAAGAGGGGAGGGAATACAGCTGGCATGTGCTTTATGAGCCAAACCGTTCCTAAATGGAAAGCGTATCAAACTGTCCACGAGCAGACAGCAGGCTGCTGTTTAATAAAAGGAGGAGTCTGCCAAACCCCAGGCAAATCTATCTAATGTGGAACAGTTTAATGGAGTGGGACCTTGACATGAAACCAATCTAGAAAGCTGGAGGCTTAGGGAAGGGAAGCTACCATCCTAATCCCATGGAGAAGTACGCAGCCCACGGACTGTTTAAAAAGAAAAGTTAAAAAAGAAAGTTAAAAGTGTAAGGGAAGAGTTTTAAATGTAAAAGCTCTCTAATTCTTTTTAGTATTCTTTTTTTTTTTTCATTTTTCCAGCATAGAAATCTGCATGGCACCATCCTTTGCTGCCCTCACAAGTACAGACTACAGCCTGTTGAGAATAAACATCCCCTTGCAGTTAAGTGTAAAATGACTTCTGCAAGATAGTAATTAGTTTTCTTTCATCCCCAAGACAGACTGATGAGAATGTTTGCTTTAATATCGTAAAACTACAAAATAAAAGTTTACTTTTAATAAAAGTAGGACTGTGTAGTCTTTAAACCCCGATCTAAGAGATATTAATTTATATGTATACCATCAAGCAGAAAATTGTAATTGAAATTATTTATTTTAAACTCACTTTGCTTTTATACTTTCTTTTTCCATTAAAAATAAAAGAAGTTGGATTCTTGTCAGTGAGAACCATTTTAAAACGTACTGAAATGCAGGTAAGCAACGACTTTATCCTAAATTCAGTACTGCTTTTTGTTAACCTGAGGATATACCATACCTGCACATTGATTTAAGCACTCACACAGCTAACAGACATTTAGTCAGATACTTAATTCTGACTAGATTAGAAAGCGATAAATGACACATTTCTTATTTACTAAGCAAGTAATTTTGGGTCCAACCGCCTTTAGTTAGAAACTGAAATGCAACTGCAATACCTGTATCACTATGTTTTCACATAGTTTAATGAAAGTATCTGAAGTATTTGAGATGCATAAGAAATAAAGCTGTCTTAGACAAACTTCTGTTATATTTCAAACTACATCTTTTCTTGGAGTAGTTAGTGCATCCAGCTCCGGAGCCCTCAACATCGTAAGGACACAGAGCTGTTGGAGTGGGGCCAGAGGAGGCCCCGGAGATGCTGGGGGGGCTGGAGCCCCTCTGCTGTGGGGACAGGCTGAGAGAGCTGGGGGGGGTCAGCCTGGAGAAGAGAAGGCTCCGGGGAGACCTTCCAGCCCCTTCCAGTCTGTCCAGGGGCTCCAGGAAAGCTGGGGAGGGACTCTGTATCAGGGAGGGGAGCCATGGGGTGCGGGGGAACGGTTTTAAACTGAAAGAGGGGAGATTTAGATGAGATATTAGGAAGAAATTCTTGTCTGTGAGGGGGGTGAGCCCCTGGCCCAGGTTGCCCAGAGAAGCTGTGGCTGCCCCATCCCTGGAGGGCTTCAAGGCCAGGCTGGATGGGGCTTGGAGCAGCCTGGGCTGGTGGGAGGTGTCCCTGCCCAGGGCAGGGGGTTGGAACTAGATCATCGTTAAGATCCCTTCCCACCTAAACCATTCTATGATTCTATGATTCTTAGATAATGAAAGGATTATTTGCATTTCCGGAATGAAAGCTGGCTGTGGTGACTGGGAACAACGCTGGGGATTCTCCAAGTGCTGGAGCTCAGCAGCTTACTCCAAGATCTGCTTGCATATTGGAAGAAACCAAACTTTATGGATTTAGGTCTCTCAGACTGCCTCCCAGTTTTGAGTGCGCTGTCACTGAATTGAGCTGACTGGGTACACGGAAAAGCTGCTGTCAGAAGCTGGTTTAGATGGTTAATTCCAGTTTCAGGTGCTCGGGCAGTGATTTTCACTACTTTCAGCAGGTTAATGTTAAGACTTCAGCAGCAATCCAATACCACACTAATGTTTTTTTTATTTAATCTAAGTGGTAATAGTTAACTTTAGGTAGTAATACAGTATCATGATTCGAAACTTTAATTTTTTAAAGAAACCTGTACTTTCAGATAGAAGTCCTGCTTAAAAAGCAAACAGAAGTCCTGTTTAAAATAAGTTTTATTCACTCTGCTATATATTTAATTATTTGTTTGCTTTGTCTAGACTGTGATTTGCCCTGAATGGCCACAGAATACACACACAGAAGTACTACACAATGACCTTGAGACACACACGGCCTTGATTTTAAAGCAATTATTCTGTTTGCCCTCACTGTTTCTGTTGCAGGACTGTCCCAGAACCGCATTTTCCCACACCTTCTTTTAATTCACAGTCAGATTCTCCTCCTTTGTCGGACACCTCTCCCCTTTCTTAGCCTATTTATTGAGAATAATCTATCCATCTCAGCCTTCTTTTCTTGCTAAGACATACAAGAACAGCTTTCTTCCTCTCTTCTCCTAAGGAAGACCATCCTCACATCCGTAATCTTTTCGGTGGCTTCTCCTAACAGCTCTTCTCTGCACCTGTTCCAGTTTGCAGTCATCCATCTTCTAGATGGACGACTGAATGGCACACCAGATAAAGTCTTAGCAATTCCTTGTACAACTGGCATTAATCTCAAGACAGAGCATGCTTTAATTAATTCCCCAAGCTCCTCTGACGGAGGCGAGGGTTCCTCTTTTACATGTGAGGAAAATCTGAGACACAGTGAGAGGACGCGATTTGCTGAAGTGAGAGAGATGGCAGGAGGGAAATGGGGGAACGCAACAAGCCCTCCTGAGACACCGCTCCAGCTGTCCCCCCTGCCCCAGAGCACAGCCTTCTGCACTTTGCACCGAACCACGGCAGCGCAACGCTCTGCCGAGACAGAGCGAAGAGGATTTCAAAGACTAGCCACGCGGCCAAGGAGAAGCTTTGGCAGCACAAAATCTGGAAAGGCTGGGAATATTTTTGGCCGATTTTCTTCTGCTTTCTAAATTCTGATTCCTCGTTTCTCCTAGGCCTCCCGTTACACAGTTATTTCAAGGCAGCAAAGCATCACTAACCTGCAGTTTAATAAATTTAGTACTAAACTGATGAATTAACACATTTCTTTTGAAAGCTGTATTTCAATTGCTTTCCTACAGTTGCATCTGAAGGTGCTGGAATGTTTTCCTTTAATATGGGTATCTTGTACCACAGGCGTGAGTAAATATCTGTTAAGGCCCATCAGCAGAAGTGTTTGCTGTTAGCACTGCTATGAAAATTGAGTAGAGGTTAGCAACGCTGAAGGAGACAAAGCTCGGAATATGCTCGTAGTAATCACCGAGTCACAGCTTTGCTTTCCTCTAGCTCTGACCTGCGTCCTCCGTTCCTGGCGTCAGGCCCCTCTTAGGCTGACACAACCTAATACTGGTCCTGTTAATGAACTCTTGTCATAAAGCAGATGATTGTTGATTGGGGACCAAATGAGGAGAAGGCCACTTGTTTTTCTCGTGCCTGACGCTGGCTTTGAAAGCAGGTATATTGCTGGAAGACTACTGGACTCCCAGTGTTTTGCCACAGATCTTCTGTAGGCTCTCTGGGCAGAGGAGGATCTTGATACGCTGGTTGTCTCCTTCAGACACAACAGATTTCCCAATTTATGGGAGAGGTAAGGACTAGTAGTATCAGGGAGAACTCGGTCCTTGATGTTTAACCAAAAATACATCAATGTCACCAGCAAAATTAAATGACCAAGTTCACTCCACTTAACTGGAGACCAGCTGTGTAGTACTCACATAACAGAAAAGCCTTCATAATTAATTCAGTGAGATCAGACTCTTCACAGAGCCAAAGCAAAGCTCTTGGCAAGGGGCGCTACCTGTCACAGTGCTTTGTCACAAATGAGTAAGAGTAAAGGACAGTGAAGTCCTCTGCTACTCAGCAAGGACTGAAGTGGATCTTTTTTTTTTTTCATTAGCGACCTGTTGTGACCTGTTGCGACACAGAGGTGTGCCCTGTGTGACATTTTAAAGCAGAGGTCAAATTCAGTGCAGAATATTAGGACAGTTGTGTCCAGGCAAGGTAGTGACTGTATGCGTCTTATCCACCGCTTCTCCATTTGACGTCTACCTTGACTAAACCCTGTTGTTATACTGAGAAAACTCAATATATTTTTATACACTTTTCAGTTTGGAACCAACATTCCACCTAGCAAAGATTGGCCACTCATTCCTTACCCAGCCGAGCTCCCCACTTAACGCTGTTTTACTTGTCCCCTTTGCCAGCCACTGACCCATTCCCACCCGTCTCCATGTGTCCCCAGGTTATCGTGGTAGAAGCCTCCGAAGGTGCGATGTCACCGCCAGGACACCTGTCCTTCAAAGCAGGGGTACGCCCGCGGCTCTGGTGACCCAGACATCCAGCACCGCCCAGCCCCCAAATGCGGAGTAAGACCATACAGTACCTTCATGCTCCACTCCAGGTACAGACAGATCTTCTGTTCCTTGCCAGAGGATTTTCCCTGTTTCCGCATCCCGAAGGTTCATCCAATTTCTGATTGGGAAGCAATTAAGGAAAACAAGACACCTACATCCCTAAATGCTGTGCCTAGTATTCTTTGCTAAGCCCTGAAACAGGCTACTCCAGCTGAGTTTCAATCATGTTCTCTGGCTCTCAAGAGGCTAAGGAAAAGACACTTTTTCACAGAAAATAAATGAACCCCCGCCCAGAATGAATGCAACAAGTTATATATTCACAGATTTAGTTTTCACTTTAGACTGAAGCTTGTTAATGCCATTTATCATTTTCCATTGCTTCTAAAGGATAAAGGCAATGTCACTGTGCTGCAAAGAAGCAAGAACGTTGCTAACAATAACAGATAATTCTAGACAAACATTTGCTCTTCTCCAGTATTTGAAAAAGGCTAGAAAAAGAAGTGCTTCCTATATAACATTAGAAAAAGAGTAACACCCGATAGAGCTTGTTTTCCTAGTTTACAAAATATTCATATCAAGGACTGTTCTATTGCTGTTGACCTGGTAACCGCCACTCATGGGAATTCTTCAGCGGCCGAGAGCTAAGCAAAGAGAGATCCTCTCTTACCACTCACAGCAAGCGCGGCTGTGCCAGCTTTCAAAAAGCCCAGATCAGTGAATTAGTCGTTAAAGTCAGAGGCAAGTATGAAATACTCATATTTTCAAAGGGACTATTAATAACGATCTTAAGCACACCTTTGAAAAATCTCACCCACAATGTAAGTCAGACATGGACACGCGAGAGTAAGGAGCCTGCACACCTTCCCGATGCCATTTGGAAGAGGGACAGAGCCCTCAGCGAGCCCGCGGCCCCGCAGCAGCCTCCTGCTCCACAGCTCATCAGAGAGGCCCTGAGGAGCCACCGGCGTAAAGGTACGCAGCCCAAACAGAGCAGGATCTGTGGGATAAGGCCACACAAACAAACGTCTTTCCAGGTGTTTTCTTTTGCTGGTTGATGGCAGTGCACCCCTCGTACTCAGGGCTTCTCAGACGGATACTGGAAACTATCTGGGAGAGGAGGAGAGCACAACTGTTGAAGGGACTGACTGGGGAGGCAGAGTAACGTACGAGGGACAACATGGACCCTGACTTCGGTATAAATAGGAGCTGTCAGAGATACGCATATTCACCCTCTAACACAGTTTCCAGGCAGAGTCACACAAACTCGTAATTTTTCCAGAGCTCCAGGGAAGGAACAGATGCTTTAGCAAATTCTGCATTACAGGACAACATTTGTTTTAACATTACCTGTGTGGAGGAGGGAAGGGAAGATGGCTGCTCCAATGCAGACACAAGGAGCCTTTCCCTTCCTGAAGGCTGACCAGACTTTCCACGTCCCTGTAAAAGGGTGAGGGGGAGGAGAAAGATGGGAATGCATGCACAGGGTGTGTTTAAGGCATGGCCTTGCAGCTTCCAAAATTTAGCAATACCTTGGAGCACGGGAAGAGGGAGCCTGGGATTAAGGAAAAAGTGAAAGGGGGAGAAGACAGAAAGCAACATCCTGGGAGGGCTCCATATGCCACCTCCATATCCTGGCAGAAAAGCTGGAAGGCAATGGCTTCCCAGCTAGCAAACCAAGGGAGATGGGGGCTGCAGGCAGGCAAGTCAGAGCGAAAACGAGCAGCAGAGTGGCAAGAGGAACCTGCGGCGGGGCTGGGCACTTCATGCGGTGCTGGCTGGAAAACTCCAAGTCCCCAGCCAACGCAACCCACAGGATGGAACCGCCCCAACCGTAATTTAAAATGTCCTGAAAAAATCCACCATTTTTAGATACATCTTCCCACAGACAAACATACAAACTAGCCAAGGTGAGGCTATTTGCATAGAAAGCAGCGTGCAATCTATCAAATGCCATGTACGAGGGAAAAATAACAGATGAGGCAATCTGAGCATCTCACTGACAAATTCGTTTATCTTTACAAAACCCTGCGCTGCAAACACTTTTGACTACTAGCAGTACAGTAATTCAGTAAACTGGGCACTTGATTATCAAAAACCTGTATTACCTTTAAAAAGGTGATGACCTTCAGAGATGTTTACTTGCTATTTGCTCACTATCGATACCGGGGTGAGTGAGGAGCTCACAGGTCTGGCCATACTGTCTAGTGCCAAACTGAGCAGCAGACAAGGACCTCTGAACTGGAGGCGGAAGACCACCACAACAGCCAACCCAGCTGCTCTAGCCTCCCAAGTGCTATACCAGTACTCTAACTAATGGACTAGCTTTCTTTTTACTTGCCTTACCTTGCCTTCCTCGCCTTGCCTTACCTTCCTGTCCCTCTTCCCTTATCAATTTTTGGAGTACTCTGAAATCACATTTGCCAATTTCAAAAGTATTACATTAGAAGTGCCCTTCAAAGAGTATACATAGCCTCCCAGCTTAATTATTATCCTTACTTGCAATACACAGTTAAAGAGTGATAGTGACCTACTATTTCTGGTGGGAGAAAACACTAGACTACTGCCCTCTGTTGCTTCTCCCTACAAGGATTTCTCTCTCAATCCAGTCCTAGAGAAGTGACACAAGTTACATTGCCACGCTGAGCAATGGTAGATATGTTAACATTTGGGGTGTTAGACTCCCATAAAGTGCTATCAGACTTTATTCCGTACTGATGATCCCCTGTAAGAGTAAATCCATGCAGGACAACCTGCCCCATGCTTTGTATTCTGAATGTCAAATTAAAGATGAATAATAAATAATAAGCTCAAGATTATATCCCTGCTGAGCCAAGCATGCAGGTCAGCAATGCATGCCACAGTTCTTAGAAAATATCTCGTATTTAAACAATGTGGACATTGCTATCCCATGTAAATTCTGTATCAAACGAATAAAGGTTTAGAGTCGGTGTAGCCAAAGGCTTTCTGGCCTAGGCAGAAGCATGTGCAGTTCAGGACATGCTTTTCCAACTTCTGCAAATAAAAAAGGAAATCAGCCTGTTATACAGAGTGTACACACACAGTTAAAAAATGCGGATCCAGACATATTTTAAGGGATCAGAAAGACCTAGACAGTTCACACAACATTTTCTCAGCAACCAAGCATTATTAAAAGGGAAGAACAAATCATCAAATCTTTAAAGGACATACACACAATCCTCTTCTATTGGAAAATCCCTTCATGTTCAAGAGATTCATTCTTTTTAAAAAATAAATGTTTAAAAAGGAACAGGCAACTGAAAAAAATTTCCTAAGTCAAAATCAAGATATTTCTAAAACTTAACTGTAATGGAATTTAGAAAAAAAAAAAAAAAGGTCAAAACCCATCTCAAGTGATTTTTTGGCAAGGGAATACCTGACAAAGCAGCAGCTGTGCTGCTTACCTAGTTAGCAGCTTATCACACTATTTCTGTCATCTTGGATAGAAAAGCTGGTACTAGGACATACCCCAGAGTGAAGAAAATGGAGATCTTGAACCAAACCCACACACACTGTTATCTTCTAATGTGTTTAACTGGTTTAAGATTCTTCCATCCCAGCATGAGAGATATTGTTACTAAAAATAAAAAGTGCTCTGTCTTCCTAGCAGCAGCGGAGACGTACAGGCAGGACGAGGAGGGCATTTTAAGTACTATTGAAAAGGAGAAAGTAAATTAATATAGGTTTAACACAATTACTCTTTTTGAAGAGGCTCATGTCAAGCCACCTGGCAGGGGTAGCTACGGAGAGCAAGTAGAGAGCCAGGCCATTCCAGCTTTGTGAAGTTAATGTATACGGAAAAAAAAGGGAACAATAGTGTATATCTAACTCAGCTTCTCATTCTAAAATCACAAGAACACTCTCACACCATTAAATTTTCATTAAATTTTCCTGGATTTTTTTTTGTTTTGGTAGGAAACAATGCCTGATTTAAGACTCAATAGATCAAATACTCTTCAGTCCTGAAGGCAAGGAAGGATTAGATAGAACAGCAGAAGGAAGGGTGTACTGTCGATCTATTTATATTCCACCACCTATTGGGTCAGCAAAGTCTTACATAAAAGCTTTGTAGTAGCTGGAATTCGACTTGCTTTATATACATGACATGAATTAGCTTCCTCACAGACCTACTTTGCTTAGCCTGATGAAGGGAAATGGTTTGTGCCGTTCTAATGCCAAGTTTTGTTGTCTTGAATACCTCTGATCTCAGAACAGAAATTCCTTCTTCAGTCTATCTGTTGTAGAGATCGCTTCCTTCAAACAAATCAAAACATACACACTTACCTTTAACTGCTTTAGCACTGCAAAATATTTGCATGCATTACCACAGTAGTAATTAAGAATAATCTTGAAGGAAGAGAATAAGTACAAACAAAATCATTAAGGTAGTATGGAGTTAAAGAAGTCCTGCCCCAATCACCCTGACTGTTATTTGTGTCTTGTAACGTTTGGCACTTCTTGAATATCTCAAAGGCTGCAGCACACAGGAGGTATCACTTCTTCCATAAAATGATCCATTTTCCATTTTAGTCCTTGCTGTCTACGCCATTCTAAACCCTTAGGAACTGCTGCACTCTTTATCTTTCATAATAAAAGCAAGCCTAATGTTCATAACCCTTCCTGGAAGGGAAGGTCTTTCATCATCTTTGCTAGCTTTTCCTTTTTTTTGTACATGAAATGCAACATTAAGAACAGCTCACCACATGCAAGGTGCAAACAGGATCTCAACAATTACATGTCAGTAAGAATTGTCCTATGGGATAAACGACAGCGAGAAGGTGGAGCTGAAAGTCCTGAACAGTTCAGACTTACATCTCTGCTGCAGACCCAGAAAAGCTTCTGATTTGGAGTGCCCAGCTTTCATTCCTGATTTTACATTATCTGTCGTGAAAAGCAGACACAAGCAGGCACTCATGACATGGGCGAGCATGTTACTTTAAAGAATGTTACAGGTAAGTAAAGATCAGCCTTTAGGGATTATATTTTTATCAGACATACTTTCCCAGAAGAATATTTGCATCTCAGTTGTTTCAATCCAGTCTGAGGAGTAAGGACCAAAATGAGTTATGCAAAATAACTACCAAACGACAGGATTATCAAGTAGACCACCCAAATGGCCTTATGCCTCCACCTGACTCATCCCATTCGTCCTCTAATCTTTCCAATCTCTAATCTCGTTTTTTATTACAACTCCCAAATCCCCCTTCCACAGAACTCTTAATCGCGTGCTTAAATTCAAGCGTATGCACAGACATTCTGCTGAATCAGGTCCTCGAGTTCACTCTGTTCGCACTCAAGAGAAATGCTGCTGTCTTTGGTGTTTAATAAACCACCAGTACACACGTTGGCAGCCTATTAGGAGAAAAGGAGCCTTGCCTCCCAGCCTAAGGCTGAAATTCAGTGCAAAATTGTATCTGAAGGAACTGAATGAGCACCCATCCGTTCTGTCTAGTAATACAAGTACCAAAACAAACACACAAACTGGAAGCTATTTCTCAACCATTACTGTAGCCTTTGGGTATAGCACTGTCAACTTCTGCTTTCAGGCAGCAGCCCATTCTCTTGGGTTCCAGATTAGTCAGAAAGCATGCTATGACAGCTCTTCCAGGAGCAGGCGTTTTCTAAAACTCTGCTATTATAAACCAACTTCCCTGGAGTGACGCACAAGATATGGGTTACTGTGCTTCTCTCCAAATGACAGGAGGTGCTGGGGACTGGAAAGGTGCTCTATTAAATCCTCAAATGGAAGGAAGCCAATTATCCCTTCAAAGCACTCCTGTACTCACTGTAAAAGAGCCGGCTTTTAAAGTCTCCTGCACAGAACAAATTACTGTACGACAGAAGCCAGGGTACAACAGAAGCCAGGGAGATCCACAGATTAATGTGAACCACATGACAAAACGCAGCAAAAATCCTCAGCAACAACAAAGTTATTTCACAGCAAATTATGCAATCAGAGGGATATATTTAACAGCTGTAACAGCATTGCAAAAAATCAACCCAATATCTCATACTTGTATATTTCATACTTCACTTTTTACCCTCTTCCTTACATCTTTGCTTGCACATGCCGTCTATACAGATCTTCTCCCACCACAATGTATTTTCAGGGAACATCCATTGGACAGTCCTGGATTAAGATGTCCTTGGCTCGTACTTGCAAAGACAGTCCCACATGTTACTGAATACCATGTCAACCCTACCTTCACTGTAATAGAAAATTACGCTAATAGGGCAGAAGTTAATATTGCTCCATTATATTATATTAAGTGGACCTTAGAACAGGTCTGCTATGCAGTAAGACTGGGGCTGTTGTCAAGCTACAGCATTCATTGCTATGCATCACATTCTCCCTGCGCCTCGTGTCACCGTTTTGAAGACGAGCTGTGCTCCCACCATGAAAGTATTTCCTGCTTGAACCTCTGAATCTATTTCATCTTAGCAGTTTTCACGTAGAGGCACACTGCCAAGATCTACAACAAAAACGTGGCACAGGTCGATTCATAGTCAGATCAGCTGCAAAGGGATGGTAATCAAACCAGAGAAACACAGAAGCCATTAAACTCTGCATATTTTAGAAATGCAGTAAAACCACGTCCAACATTTGCTAATAAAATTGTTATGCAGGCTATGCGGTTTAACATCTGTGCCTTTCAAACAGTTTAGGTTGAATAATACAATTATTATTCACTGTTTTCATCTAAATGGACAATTACCATACATCTCTACTCACCAGCATCCTAGTGATGTCACGTAGGAGAATAAGGCACAAAGTTTGCTTTCAGTTAGTTCACGTTTCATTTTCACTCTTGTCAATTTAGTGTCTGCAAATATTCAGAGTGAAATCTCTCCAAATCTTAAATATTTAAATCAGACACCTGTAGTAGGCTTAACAAAAGCAGGTGCTTGTGCAAACGCAACAAAGATGGAGAGCTGCTAGGCTCTAGAAGGAGAAGTGTCCAGCGTGGGCAGGCAGAGTCGGGAACTGTGGGGTTTTTTTCTTCAGTAATACACAGCAATATTGCAAACTAAGCCAGGCTTCAATTTCACTGACTTCTCCTCTCTTCCTTTCTAAGAAGGGAGTTACATTTCGAAGGAAAGAGTTACAGACCTACTGAGATGAAGCTAAGGGTCATCAGGAGGTAAAAAGATAAAAAAGCATAAATCACAGTGGCCTGCAAACAGCTGAACCAGGGATGTAGACAATATTGTTTCGAGGTTTATGTCTCTGTACAGATGAGCCTAGTCCGGTAGAAGCTTAACTCTCTCACAAATTCCATCAATTTTTGTCTCTGCTCAGCAAGAGGAACCAACTTAGGCATTTGCAAGCAACCTTTGATTTCTTCAGACAAAAGCAACAATACGTGACCTTCCGCAGCAGCTCCTGCCTGCAGCAGATGGTAAGACTGCCCCGTTACCCCGACACTCCAGCAAAGGCCACGCAGACAACGCTCCTGCCCAGCACTTCCCTAGGAACCAAGCTCAACCTAAAAAGACTAACCACTTCTAAGCTCAAGAAACCCCCAAACCGCCAGCTTATGGGGCAGGTTCTCCTGTCAGAGGGAGCAAGCTGCCTTCTGTGCCCGATCTGTGGAAGCGCTTTGTTTGCTACTGTTAGAAATGTGTTTTGTTTCCTCTAGAAACAGATGTTAAAATGGTTCCTAGAACCAGATAACATTGCCAAAATAAAAGCAGGCTGAAGCAATGCAGTGGTTTTATGCTGCTTTCTGCTCCCAATGCTTTTTAGGCTTCTCTAAATAGGCTTGACAACATTTCTTTTACCAATGCCTCAGCAGGAAAAACAACATGCGATCACATCTGGAGATTGCTTTACATCCTAGGTAGTAAAACAATAACTTAGAAAAACTCAGCATTGCTTGCAGGACCATCTCAGAAGCATGAACTGCACAAAGAAAATTATTCTCTCTTTTCCAGTGCGATAAGACTCAACTCCTCCCCATCTTCCCTGCATTTTAAATGGATCTCAAAAATTAACATCTTAGAAAAGCTTGAGCTCATGCTAAGAACCCTTTGAATATTAACATAATTAATGTCATCAGTAATACTCTGAGTTTGCAGAAACAGCAGGTGAGTCAATGGGAATGATGTATTCATCTGAGAAACGAATGTGACCTTTAAAATCCATAGGGCTTTATCAGAACGCAATTTTAAAGTGGGTTGCTTGTAGTTCAGCGGAAAGAAGAAAACCGAACGTAGCTATGAGAAAGCTCATAGAGGCACCACATACGTAAGGGAAACTGAAAACGTAACTGAAACATAAAACACTTCTTTACAGAAGATGCCTCACCTATATCAAAAGGTGAGGCAGCTCGCAGGACAGCCTGAGAAGCCACTCCAAGGAAGGTATGGTGAGGGAGAGGCAATTAAAAGAAGAACATTCCTGCAACGCAAAGCTGGCTGGATAGAGATTTTTTTATCCAGAACGCTTAAGATCAAGTTAAATGCTTTAAACCCCCAAACAATTTGGGATAAGTTTGCCCACTTTTTAATTTTAGCACATCAAACAATTTTCCTTTCTGCAAGCGAATGCTGAAAGTGATTCAGCGATCGAACCAACTTCATTTCATCTTAACTGCTTCAGAACGTTCAATCATTTCAACACAGCTGAACTATTATAAGTATTTCAAGGTTCTCAGCAATAAGTGAACTAGAGGGAGTTTCATGGAAATAATCTATCAAGGGGTTCTGGTGAATAACTTCATTTTCATAGAGGTTGTAACCAGAAGCCCTCAAGAGGAATTTACCTCCCTGTAAATCCTTATGGCCTGTTGTTCTTCACAGCGTTGAAACGCAGGATGTCACAACAGTCACACAACCAAATTAGCTATAATGGAATATGGTACTTCGAACCTGGATATGCCTCTTTATTTTATACCATTATTCAATTGTTTTCAAATAAGCATTATATTGGCTTGCTCTAAAGGAAAGCCTGGCTTGATTTCATGTCGTTTTCGCGACACTGTAGGAGTGGATTTTTTTTCCACATGTCTCAAAGGATCTTCACACTTTCCCATACTGACAGGGCACAGACCTGAGCAGAGGAACAAAGACTTCTTTGACCAAATTTGTAAATGGGATAAACATGGCTGCTCAGCTGGCGTTTTCATATAGTTTCACTTAAATGACCTGTAGCCTTGTGTGAAGTGTGGAAAAAAACCCTAAAAGGCTTTAAAAAGGCAGTTTTATACAGCACTGTTTGTGGCCAGTCGACGCCTTTGTTCCTTGAAGGCCTCTGCAATAATTTCTCTATTGAGCAATGTGGAGTTTATGGAAAACGGCATCGCTGAGCACCAGCAGGTTCCCCCGCTGTTCAGTTTATCTGTCCTCTGAACTCCAAGCAACACCTCGGTCTGAAAGTGTCCCCCTGGTAAAATAAGCAACTGACAACACAAAAAGCCTAGATGACTCCCCGCTGCCAGTGCCTGTGTTGTGACTATGTGCTTCTTACCCCATTAATGTTTAATTTCTTTTTTTCCTCCTTCACCTCACGCCTCTTCTTACAGAGCTCTCTAGCAACACCAGCCTATTGAGCTCCAAGGACTACTTCTGATAATCCATAGATTTATCAGATTCATGCATTTTAGAAGAATATGTAATTCCCTGGAGGTATTAATATATCATGTACTTCTAAGGACAGATCTGCAGCTTGGAAACTGATGGTAGACAGGGCTTTGGCATGAAGTCATTCACTGCGCTCTGAGTTTGCACAACCTCATACTGTCACTATCACCTACCTTGGGCTACCCTGGACAGGCGGCAAATCCTGTAATTTAACTAGAAAGACAGGATGTCCTGCTGAATAGGCAATGTACTACAGCTCAGTGACTAATAACCAATTCCTCATACCACGCTGTGCTTCAAAAACTTCAAATAATGTTCTCAAAGGAGCTTTTTAACAACTGCACATTGTAGAGACTGAGAAATAAGCATGAAGACTTGCCCCAAGGCACACAAGGAATCACTAAGAGGCGAGGCAAGAGATCTCAGGAGGTGTTTGGCTTAAAGTCTCGTACTTCAGTGGACAATCCTGCCCCTCTCTCTAGCCAGCCAGGAACCATCCTTTCTGGCTAATGGAAACTCTTACTCTGACTTGGAGTGACTGCGCAGCAGCACAGATTGCCACAATCATGCCTATGGAGCGAGTGCCAGCGGTTCCCTTCCCTCCGTGTTTTTCTTGCTTTTGGTGGTTTCTCACTCACCCTAACTAGAAAGCAGGGTGGTTCTGAACCACGGCCAAGCATTACTAATGGAAGCAGGGGGCAGGAAGGAAATAAAGATGACTGCCTGCAGAATTAGAAGTACTTTTTAGTGTCTAAAATGGCATGTCAAAGCAGGGCAAAAAAATAGATGTGATAGCTCTAACAATAGAAGCAAAATGCTTATAGCTAGAGAAATGAGTAAACTTCTGAAACTTATCAATAATATTCTCTTTCATTAAGACAACTTAAGAACACCAGAAATATAAAAATAGGAGAGTCATGGGGGAAAATACCACATTTGTTCCCGTCTTGGTTTATTTTAATTCAAACAGAACTCCTGTGAAAATGCTTAATTTCCTTTTCTTTTTCAGCTCTGAACACTCAAGCATATTTTGAGCTCAAAGTGCATCAACAAAGTCCGTATATGGGTCATGCCTAATATCACAGGTAGTTTCTTTGTTCATTCAAGATAGGTGGGCAGCTAAGTTAAAAAATCTCCCCCACTCTGAAAACTAGAGATGCTCCTGATACACAGTTTCTAACATCCTTTCATATACAAGGTTTCCTTCCACAAAATTTCATTAGTTGTAAAAGGGAGCCCAAGGAGTGAGTGGAAACACAGCACTTTTTCATGTATTCAAATTGCCCTCAAAACCGCCAGCTCCGGGAACTGTAGCAATAATTCTGCAAAACATAGCGAGCAGTTAATCTGAAAGGACAAAGTCTCAGGACAAATGCCACGGCTGTTCCCTGCTGGCAGGGACTGGCAGGCACCGTTTTGTACAAAGCGACCATCCATTTTGTACAGAACATTCAGAGATTACTCTCTAAAAGACTCTTAAGAGCAGAACCAATAAAAACATATTTTGCTTAAGTAAGTCCAAACAGCCTGATACCACCTGCACTCCATCAGCACTCTCAGAGTCGGGCTCCTTGACCACGGGCATGCAGTGGTCGAGCCATTAGTCTAAATTTGAGAGAAAAATCCAAGTCCTGAAGCTGTTTGGTTAAAATAATAAAAATAAACTCTCTGTTCTAGGCAGAGTTGCGCTTGCAAAGCAAATGCCACCCAACCAGCTCTGTTACAAGGATCCAAAATGGACCCGTAACATTGAGATATTCCTTTACGCTGTATTGTAATGGAACTATACTTTGGGATTCGCTGTTTCCATACCCGTTCAAGCTTCCCAGAGTTGGATTGCAAGCAGGCAGCCACTACGGGGAAGTGTCCACCTTGTTGCATCTTACCTCGTTTCCTCTTTTCACTACATTCTTTCAGAATCTGTTGGAATCAGAGCAAAACAAGGTCTGAGCACTGTCCTGGAATAAAAAAAACTTCTGGAAAAAAGCAGTAAGTTCCAGCAACAAGCTTTTCCTAACTTAACTTTGCCTGAAAAAGTTTCCAGTACATTCAGCTTCATGAGATCCAGTTGAGAACAGGCAAGGACTCATTTTTCACTCATTCTTGTATTTTTTTATGTAATCTATTAACACATACAGTTTAACATTTTCGTGGGAAATCTTTCAAATCTTAGATATCTACCTGTAGTTGAACTCCTAAATAAAGCAGTGCCGTAGATGCCATTTTTCTTTTCACAAAATGACATGCAGAAACACGTCTATTTGTTTTGATGGATCTCCCCTATTCGTGAAGGATGCCTGAACATTTGATAGCCCTATCCCATCAGATGGCTCCACGCAGGCCAATGATAAGGAGAAACAGCAAACCTGTAGCAAAGATGGAGACTGTGACCATACAGCTGGCACCTGGAAAGAGAGAATCAGCCTGGATGGGTCTGGCAGCCCCTACCCAGAACAACTCCCGTGTTTTAGCACTGCACTGCGCAGCTAATTATAACGAGATGGGCCTGCACACAGCAAGACCAGATGTAGCAGACCTTCAAGTGCTCAAGCTCCCTGCTGAACCTCACGTGTGAAATTCTGAGCCTTTTCACACTTTGGGAGCCACTTCCCTAGTCTACTCTCTCTACCAGAGGAAAAACTTGGGTAAAAAATATTGGCTGTTTAGTTGCACAGATAGGTAAAACAAGATTTCAGAAAAGGAAGCAAACATACTTAGAAGAGCCTCAAATGAGTTAGCTAGAGACTTTGCAAAATGGTAACTGAATCTTACTTTAAGTTCGAAGAAACAAACCTGCGGGAAAGCCAGTTTTGGAGAGTGCATTTTAGTTCAAGCACGATGATCTGCTTGGCTTCCTATCACTTGTTCTATTTATTCCTCTACTACAATCTTCTCAGTGTGACGTCTTTAACAAGGAGATCACAACATCCTCTATACTGACCAGGGAGATTAAGCAACAGACACACACACAACGCGAAGGCAAGAGTCTGACAATTAACTAAAAATCTATGCCGGTTTGCCACAAAGATTTGACATTTAAATGACTGAATAATGTTAATCTTCCACTAATATTAGACTGCTGTTATAAGTAGGTATTACAGGATAAATACTAAACCGTTTCCTTTTGAAAATACATTTCTTTATCACTATATAAAAGATGTGGGCTGATTTTCCCTAGGGTATCTTATGTCCCTGGGAGACACGAATTTAATGGTGGACTTGCCCATGCCTAGCTGGAACTTAGACCACAAGCTAGGGAACAAGGGTGGGTTTTTTTCATTTACATAAAGCTTAATAAACACACTATTCCCTGCTAGAACATCAACTGGTGTATGATCAGAGCAAAGTCCATTTATTTTTGAACTGAGCAGTAACAGATTTTGTAGTATTTCTTTACAAGATTCATCGGTATAACAAGGATCCCAAGAACATAATGGAAGTAATTAACCTCTCATTTCTGTGTTCGCATTCATAAGAGTGCTTTAGGGTGAGAAGCAGGAAGAGAAAAAAGATCATAGTTGAAACAGAAAGAGAATTTATCGCTTGTCAGTAGTCTGGCCACACTACAAAGCAAGTACACAAAGCAGCAATAAATTAGGGTTTTTTTTAACAGAAAGACTAACCAACAATCTTAGCTAGAACTGCATAGCTGAATGCTCAGATATGTGGCATCCAAACCGCCTTTCATTTAAATAAGACTGCTTTAATTACTTATTTTCTATCTTTTTCCATTGTAAGACAAACAAAGATGCCATTGAGGATTCGCCTCCACTGATAAGGCAACCAGAACATGAGCCTGCAATTACAGTAATATTTTGCATAAAGGCTTCCCTTTTATTTATTAATACACAAGAGCTCTAATTTCAAAAAATACTATTTTACTATGCTACCACACTCTAACAGTGCAAAAAATTCTTCTGGATTCTTTGTGCCTGCACCCCGAGCTGATCATCTGGGCTTCCTCTCTTTAGAGGACCTTTATTTATTCCATTTCTAAGGATAAGAAAGGCACGGCATTGTAGCATCACTGAATACCTAGCAGTTCAACAACATCTGGCTCTTCATAGCCCCATTCCTTTGGACTGGTGCCCGTGTCAAAGATCGGCACCATGTAGTTCACACGTACAGGATGCACGTACTACCTAGACATCTATGTTTGTAAAGCCTCCTGTGAATCATCCCTGTAGTGCCATAAGTTAACATTAAGTAGGTGATTAGAGTGTTCGCAAAGGAAACAGTCCTGCTAGCTTGGTTACCTCTCTCAGATGGATACTCTTTACTTGAGAATTTTACTGTAATCTCTGTTGGCAAAAGAGTTTTCCACACAGAACAAATATTTATTCCATCTTCTACTGGAATCCTTTTCTCAGTCTGCACGAACACCCTCCCTCCCCCCCCAAAAAAACCCCAAACCAAAAAAACAAACAAAACTTGCAGAATAAGAGGGAGATACATGTGAGTCCTCCTAGACTGAACTGTACACCCCTTAAATATCCCTTGGAGAAACCTGTTCTGTGGAAAACTGTTGGTAAGAGAAGTAATGTGCCTTCCATGAAAATGTTCTCACACAGGTGCACATACCAGGAAAGAGAAAAGAAACAGGTTACTTACCACAGGAGCAACCACCACCCCCCTCTCCACCGAAGCACCCCTATTGCTACAGAGCAGAGAGTAGAGGAACACGTTCACATGTGAGAGAGTGGAAATCCGGACAGGAAAACCAGCCGTTGTCTGCAATAGCTTAATCCCAGTATTATTCTCAGGCAAACTATACAACTTGGGCACTCTAAATCATTAAAAAGAGTTGATTTCAAGACCAAATCTCTTTATAGTGCTACTTCAGTGATGAAGAAGGCACAGCGAGTATGCCAAGGGACAGACTCCTATCATTTGCTGATGTACTTACACATTGAGCGTCTCCTAAAGTAGATGCGTCTTGAAAACCGAACACTTTTTATAACCCTAGTTAACTATGCTTTAAGTTTGAAAGCCTCTTAGTTTCCAAGATAATTTTAACCTAGTGTTACCTATAAATTTCAGATTATATTTTATACTTAATCTTTATTCAAGATATCGTGAGAACATTGCTTCCTGTTAAATTTTTGGTGTAATAACAGCAAATTGATTCACCCCATTAAAACGATAAGAAAAGGATTCTACTTCTTGGAGCTATCACTAAAACAGTAAAACCTTAACAAGAAGCAATGCTTCCACCTATGAAGAAAAATAACAGATCTTGAAAGCAATCTCGGAAGCCTCCTGCAGAACTCCTGAGATTCCTGAATTCCTTAAATGTAAATTCTAGAATCATACAGCTTCAACAGTAAGATTATTCTGTCACCTGTTATAAGTAAAACTTTTTTCCGTCATCCTTGCCGGACTAAAATTTAAGTACTTCAGATCTACCAGAAAAACTAGATCCCGTTTGCATAGCTACAAAGACTATTGGGATATTTTTTCTTCTCAAGTTCAGCACCATGCCCACAAACATTTCTATAGCTGATAAAAAGTACGATACACACAATAAATGATACTAACTTATTGGCAAAGCAATACTAATCAATGTTGCTGAACGCCAATTCCTTCTCTCAGTAGCAAGCAGCATGAAGAGATCTGAACTCGGGGCAGTGAATACAGAGGCTCTGAGACCGGCTGTGCGGGATCAGGTCTGTTAAGGCCTCCCTGGGACTTACAAGAACATGTCCTCTGCTGGGCCGGTCTTCCTTGATTCAGACACCGATTAGAACCCAGTAGAAAGATGAGAAAGTGATATCCACCTGCTTCTGCACAGTCATTCACTCAACACCTTTGATCTTGTTTGGACACGACAAGGTCTGGTAACTGGATGGCTTACCTGTAAAAGATGGCACTGGTGATGTTAGTTTGACGAACTGCTTCTGTATAGCCTAAGACCTCTGATAAGCAGGTTTGCATTTACCTCTTTTTTAAAGAGTACTAGATGGGTCTGTTAATGAACGTGGCATACATACATCATGTCTTCCTGAAACACACTCCCCTCTGCACTGACATAGAACAAATGGTCCACAACTTTTCTCTGACTTCCAAAAGACCCAGATTCCCTGGGCTTGGACTTTTGGATATTCCAAAATACTCACCTTGACAAGGAGAACCCCACACCCACACAGTGCTATCAGTGGACAGTAAGATGTTATAAGAAAAAAGAAGCAAATGACAATTTGCGTATATGACATGACAAATCAACATCTAGAGCCATATTAGCAAGGTCTGAGACACAGGCCCTTGAACATCAAATCTAGCAACTGGGAGGGACTATCATTTTTTAAAATCTTCTACAGCAGAAAGACTGTCCAGGGCAGAGCCTAGGAGTATAGATTTTGTACATTTGAAAGATTTCTTACTTCTGGTTAACTGGAAGAGGCTACAAGCATGTTGCGTTATTACTGGAGAGAGCTCCTGTTCTGAGCTGGCCCTTAAAACCACCCTCGATGCACAGGAGGGCTGATATCCTTAACTCTGGATATCCAAGCAACAGCAGCTACCACAAAAGTCTTCAAGAGCCGTAAGTTTAAAGAACTCTCAAGTGGTAGTTTGTTGTTCTCCAGCAACCTTATATATTTGGGGAATGCTTGGTAATGAAAGTAGCCATCTTTCATATCAAGAGCTGTTCACTCTCCTCTTTTGCATGAGGGACAGACAGTTGTCCCTAAAGAGAAAGTCTTACCCTTGACTTTTTATATTTCTGATAAAGTTGATGTTGCTTAGCCTCGTGCTCTTCCAGGGAATCAAAAAGAGCAACAATAAAACTGTCTTCAAGAGCGTACTTTTAACTTGTGGTGCTGAGAACAGAAATTATGCCAGGGAAGATTTCAGAGATACTGTCAAGTGAGGTAACCCCCTACACAGAATAAAGCCAAAAACCACCATTGAAAAAGACTGTTTAAAAACTCTTAGGGAAAATCTGTAGCTCAGTCTTCACAGAGACATGTCTTTATTTCAGAGAGGTCTGTAAAAGAGGAAGAATTCATTTGTGCAAAGGACTTGAGGGACTCAGGGATTTTTATTTGGCTGTGGAACACTTAGACTGCCTGTTAGCACTCCAAATCCCCATCAGATCAATAAAGCCTGCAGTCATTAGGTCTGATAGCTCCTACCTTCCAGGAAATGAGCTTGTGAGTTCTATTCTAATTGTTAATTGACAGGTGTTTGTGCCGCCAAAATCATCAGCAAAAGGAGCACTTAGAGATTCTTGCTGGCGGTCTCAGAGAAGGTACAAATAAAAGATCAAGCACTGAATTTCTCTTGCAATCACACACTGATTCTCCCTCAACTCCCCTTACTCTACTGAAAGAGAATTTGTTCCTCAATACCTTAACAACACAATGTTAATTTTTAAACAGTACCTTTCACTAGCAATTGAATTAATTAGGAGTTTGTCAATGCACAGAAGCCAATCCAGATTAAGGCATGGAGTGAATTTAGAGTTGAGCAAACTATCCCTTATTAAACCCTTGCCTGTGTGTTCTTATTCTGCATCAAGAGAGTCCAGTTCCAAAGCTCTGAAGTGACTTCTGTGATTTGGGACTGGGCACACTCATCCTGGCACAAAGGCATGCACAGTGGGGAAATCAAGCAAAAACAGTTAAACTGGAGTAAAATCTAAGCATATAAAGCCTGTGGTTTTATCTAGATTAGAGCTTTTTGCAACAGCATAGCCACCTCTTCTTTGACACCACTTTAACTCAGTGCAGTACATTTACATGGTGTAGCTACGTGCGTTCAAAAACTCCTGGCACCAACAAGCTCCGCATTGCCCAAGCCAGTTGGCATAAGGATGGTGTGTATTCCCTCAGGGTGGGATTACAGCTCTGTATGCTATCCAGGAAAATAGGCCAGCCAACTGAACTTCCTTTACCAGGTGCGCTCATATGCCCTGTTTCACAAGTAAAGCTAAAAAACGACAAAAATGAATTAAATCCTGAAAAGATACTCTTTAAATAGCTTTCAGAGCAAATGCCAATCGCAGCCTTCAGGGAAAAGGTGAAACTAGTGCTGCTGCTGCAGCACATCTGTTAATTAGTCTATAAGGATTTGTGTTTATGACAAGAGTGAAAACTAAATATTGCAACAGAAGTAATACCAGCTGAACACAGTCCTGTTTTCTTCAGTTTCACAGCAATACACAGCATACCCGCACCGGCATGAGCATGACACTGGAGCTGGCAGGGCAGGAGTCACTCGGTGCTACTAAAGGCGGTTTACTCAAAGGACGTCAGGCTTTTTTTGAACCTCTGCACCTTTAACACTGCCCCAAATATCGCACACAGCGCACCCCTTGCTGCTTCAACCCAGGGTTGTTCTGTAAGCAGGGGTACATCTAGAGATCACCACAGGCTCTCTGGGACAGCAAGTCAGTATCCTTGAAATGCAATTAGAGAATCACAGGGGGATTTAATCTTATTGAGATTTTAGAGTAAAACAGTATTTAGCCCTGGCTAACACTCTTCACCTAATAAACAAAATAAAAATGCAAATCAGCCAGAGAAACAGCTACAACAAGCACTTTCGTAAAGTCCACAATGACAAATGCCAATCTCCTATTTGCTGATGCGGCACCGCAGGGGAACAAGCCACCCTTTCCCTGGCATTAGCTTAAATGGTTCCTCACATACACAATCCATGCAGAGAGTACTGGCCTGGATTTCACCGGAGCTACGAATACTTTGTGTTTGGGGTTTTTTGGTTTGTTTTTTCTTTTTTGTTTTTTTTTTTTTTTAAGTTAGGCTATGCACGCATGAGAAATGGCATGCTTTAGCCTTACAAACAGCACAGCCCTTACAGCCAGGGCCTCCACGACTGAACACAAAGAGCATCTTCACTGCCAGCTACCCTGTTTTTCCAGGGACGAACTGGCAAAAAATGACTACGATCCCTCTCAACACCGAGCCAATGGAGTAGGTAAAGATGTAAGTAATTAGGTGAATGTGAGTGGCCCTCTAACTTCACAGGACAAGACCACAGTGAGAATCAGATGTAGTTCTCCAAGGGACAAGAGAAAAATAGGTCATGGATCTGAGCCACTGAAGTAGTTGTATCTCTGGAGCACTACGCAAGTCATTGAAAGAACCATTTTACAGGATCTTCTAAAAAGCTGTCTTTCCTCTGCTGACATGGCACTGTTATTTTTCCGAGCCAGGAACAATTTCAGCTGACATGATAGGAGGCTGCTACACAAACAAGAAGTCGACTCATTTTAAGACACGTGGTATTAAAAACACAGGATATAAAAATCCATAGCTGCTGCATGGGACACAAGTAAGATATTTAACAAAGGTGAAAGCAGTAAATTAGCTTAATGGCAGGACCCCATGCTGCTGTATAGATCAAACAATTTTTGGTTTTCCACTTAAAACTGACAGGACTAAGATTATTCAAGGAAAACAAGTTCATTATCTTGTCGCTTCTGAGGAAGGGAAGAAAACTTAAGAGCATACAGACCAAGTGGAGAATCAAAACAAAATTGAAAATACAGTCAGGAGGAAATGACTGACAGTCGCATGAGGAAACTAATCTTGAAAATGGACCAGAGGCTGCTGAAAGCGGAGGCAGAGAGGAGGAATAAAGGGGGATTTACGCAGATTGAGGCAGAACTCTCAAAAAACAAGGACTCCGTATCAGAATTAATGTGCTTTTTTAGGAACCTCCTAGAATATGAGAAGTACTTAAAGTACTAAAATCCACACTTTAAAAAAGTGTGGATTAGTGATTTGACAATTTAACCATCCTAACATTTTACGCAGTGTTAGACAGTACGGCAGTCTGAAAAAAGAGTAAGCTGTTTGGAAAAGCACAACAGCAAAACACAGAAATGACGAGTAAAACATTCAGCTCCCAACTAGTTTAGAGCAGGTAAAATGCTAATATTTGGTTCTGAATGCTGTACTTTACTTCTACAGATGTACTAATGCAAACCATACTGATGTGAACCTCTGAGGGATGTCTCAAAGATAGAGGTTCTGTGCCCAAAGCAGCATCTCTCTGCTTTAGCACGCATGGAATTCCGATGAAAACCGTTACTCTGGGGATACAATAATGAAATACCCATTGAAATGACAAAAAACCAATGACCTCTATTACTTCCAATCAGCACCTATAACCTTCATTGTCAATAAAATCTACAGTTATGTTTATACTGTTTTTAATTTTATTATTTTAACAAGCTTATAGCTGTATGTTAAACTTTTAGGGTATTTGAAACCTGACATTTATAATTTTAATCAAAATCTATTAATATATTTTTCAGCTGAAGCAATCGACTATCTTGTTTCTGCTGTGAAAAAGAACACAGAAAATGTGTAAAAAGAAAGAAAAGAAAAGAAAAGAAAGAAAAAGAAAATGTATAAATAATTCAATCAGCTGTAGTTCATAAGGGGATTCTTTCAATTTAGTTATTAATAATAATAACAATTTAGTTATTGAAAAGCTAGACTTACAGCTGATACAAATATTATGTTTTTAAAAGATTATTTTGTTGTTTCAAAGTGTGTATCTTCATAAGCATTTATGTTAAGATGAATGTCAATGCTGCGAAGTTACACACACAAAGCTCAAAAAAAAAGCCATAATCAGCCTTCTCTGGACCCTTTACAGGTATGCCTACATTAAAACATAGGGGGTTTATTTGAATTTGCCCTTTTTCAGACACGCCTCTGTCTCATTCACTGCATTTACTACTTCAGAACTGGCAAAACTGGGACTTGTATGAACAATGTTATTAAGCAGGACTGTTTTATCAGTGAAATAAATGCAGGAGACCCTCATGAACCATGAAGCGTTTTCACCTGGCCTCTGGCAGGGCTGTATTTAAGTGAGAAAGCAGGCCTTGGCAAGGGCAGTGTGGCCAGAGGTCTTGGAGGAGCAGAGCTGTGCTCTACAGCCCCCTGGGCAATGCCTTACCCCTACTTTGCACAGACGGGGAGAAGGGGGTCAGGACGGGGCTGCCAGTGGTGAGGAGGGAGCTTTGATCCTCTTTTCTGAGGAACCAAACCTCTCTAAAGAGGTAAGCTTACAACTTTCCTTGGGGAATCTTTGTTTTTATTTTGTGGGTAGTCCTTCAGTTCAGGCTACTTTAAAATACTTTTTCCTTTTTTTTTTAAACTCTAAGGAGTTTATTCTAATAACAGAATGGAAGATGCAGGTAGGACCAGGGAACCATTTCTGTAGAAACTGAGATTAAGGTCAGTGTTATACTAATGTAATGCAGTTCCCTTTGAAGGAATTACAGGGGAAGCACACAAAACAATTCTTTCCCAGACCCGTTTGAACACTGCATTTTTATGGCAGTGCTGTAACTGTAATGATTCCTTGTAGATTAATGAGGGTGCTATAAATTAAACAGCCAAAACTGGATTGAGAAACTTATTGGCTTCTCTCCCTTTTTTGGGGAAAGAGTATTTTAAAAATAACATGCATTTGTTCTCTGAGGCTGGATGGGATTTTCAGCCAATGATTTCCTATGAGAGCTGCAGGAGAACTGAGCCTTCAAAGGCACTTGTTACACGCTCCCAGACGCTGTTTGTTGCTGGGCAGTAACTGGTGACACAATGCGCTAACGTTAAAGATTTCTTGCACAGAGTAAGGGGAAAGAGATGACCGCCTTACCAATGCGATCTAGTTTCTCTTAAGAGAGAGGTGAAGTTAAACTGCTAAACAATGCTAAGATAAGACTTTGGGAATGGGTGCTGCACAGGTAACTACGCATGGTGATGTGAGAAGCCTCCTCAGGTGAGCTGGTGCTGACAGCTGGAGAAGGCAGCATGAGGTTGTGCTGAGAATAAGCTCATCTGAGGCTGTGGGCATGACATCTGACAGCGGCGGCAGCTGAAGGGAGGACCACTGCTCACAGCCCTCCCCAGCTGCTTCTTACTTTCTCCCTCCAATCTAGCAGCTGAGCTGTTTGCAAAACTGCTAACCTGATCTACCTGACCAGCACAGGGCCCTGCTCCTTAGCTTATGGCTGAAGCTGTTTAAGCCAGCATGCCTCGTTCCCACTGAACCAGGAGGTCACAGTGCTCATCTGAGCAGCTCCGCTCTCAGCTAGTAAATCTGAAAACGAGGGAACAAGCAGCTGGGGATGGTGATCTGTGCCCTGCACAGCTGCTGTGGCAGAAGCACACATCAAGGAGAATGTAAGGGCAGATATTCTTTCAGATGTCCTCTTTCCTCAGAAGCAACAAACCCACACCACTTCCTGGACTTAGAGGCTAATAAAGTTTAAGCGAAACAAAAATCAGAAGGACTTTTTTTTTCTGCCTTATCTCAGCTTCTGGGGAAAAAAGCTTTACGAGAAGAATCAAGTCTTAAACTGGACTGTGACTGACAGGTGAGTTTTCTAATGCACTGAGAAGTCTACCCTAAAGACCTGCACTGGGAGTCAAATGTCTGAAGTACCTCCAGAAGATCCCTCTGTGTTAAAAGTCCAGTAGGTATTTATTGGTGTCTGATTTCCACATGGGTTGGTCTGTTCCACCACATGGCAGTACACTAATGGAGACAATAGTGGTGGTTCTACACCCTCTCTGCCAACCTCTCCCTTCAAGAGGGGCTGTGAATGTTACAGCCACCTTTAAACACAGAGCTAGCAACAGATGACTAAAAAATTGGGTTCCTCCTTAGTGAGGGTCTCTATAAGCATTTTCCCATACACAGAAAGGCATTTTTATTTAAAGCAATGCAAACAGCCAGTTTTTACTGTCTCCTAAAATAGAATTTCCTTTGACTTTGCAAACCAAAGTGACTTCATGCTAACTCTCTGCTTGACCCACAGGCTGTCCTGATTATAAGTTTCTGATACTCCTGAAACATCAGATAGATTTCTTGGTTCCAAGTACATGTAACCTTCCTTTTGGAAAGGCTTAAATCAAGTGGCCTGAAGTGAGGAGTACAGAGGCATGCAGGTGATCTGCTTGGGTGGGGTATACATTTGTTGGAGACTGAAGTTCCCCTCCACTTTCTCGATACAATAAATAGGAAAAGATACAATCAGCTGTTGTGAGGACCAAAGGAGCTTGACTCACTAGGGAGTAGATGAAGCTTGTGTACACAGTGCAGCATACAAACTGACCCGTATAAATATTCCTCTACAGAATTACTCAGAAGTAAAATCCCCTGCACTCTTCATTCTCTCTAATGGAAGACAATATTGCTCCTAGTTAGTTAAGCAATGCTTTCAATAAAGGAGTGGATTAAATTTAATAATGTAATGCTTTCATGCACTGTTATCCCAAAGGCTGACTGAAAATCAAGAATTATTTTTCTTGCTTTTCACCTAAGCCTGCCATTCTTCTAGAAGAATGTTGCCTGATATCCTAGTCATGAACAAAATCAACTCAAAGGTTTGCTCATGGCTGAATTAATCTGGTAGCGTTTCACTTAAGTCTCTTCTATACCTAACTTTTGTGTCCCAATGAGAACTGGGTTCAGGAGAAATCTGACAATGGAATGTCAAGTTCATAATAACAACTGAAAATCCTGGCTGTTGATCAGGATTTAGCAGTATGCAGCTGAGATGCGGTTCCTACTGTCATCCACAATAACATCAGTTACTGTCGGGTGTCTTCTGGACAGAGCCTCCCAATAGTCCTACTATGTCTACTCGGACATGATGTCAAATGGCTTTGGAAACTTCACAGTAATGAGCATGTGTGGGTGTTCCCTTAAAAACTGCCAATGATTCCTGAACGCTGCTCTGGGCGTGATGCTGCACAGATGCCAAACCTCTGGTTTCTGTGGTTGCTCCTGATTCAGTCACAGGATAAAAAGGCAGACCCTGAGAATGGGGAGGGTTTTAGTATTCAGTGTGTGGTACTGTAATTTCTTTCTTGCACATCACCTGTAAATCCGATCCTTAAGGAGAGCAACAGATGTGCAAAAGTCACCTTTCATGTGCTTGCTGAACTAACTTTTGATAAATTTTGCTAAACTAATATGTAGAGAAAGGCAACATTCAATATTGCCAGTGGACATTAAGAATCATGATATTTTCTGCTTGTTATCTGTACTCGGGAACCTAGCATATCATCCTTCTATACAAACTTTATCTCAATTAAGCCAATACTTTGTTTAATCTTTAATGGAGGGTCTGAGCTCAAATTTGAAGATGCCATAATTTCCCAGCTTAGAGACAGAGAAATAGAAGAGGCTTATATAGTACATAAATTGTGGAAGTCAGAGTGCAGTGGCCTATTATCTTACTGACTTCATGTAAAACTTCCACTTCTAACATTCTTTGCAGATCAACTTAAATTCAGTTAAACAGGTGTAAGAGCAAGCTGAATCAGCTTCCGTGCTAAGACTACTTTAGCTAACAGAAGACTGTTATTTGGAGATGCATCAGATGTCTGTATAAAAACCCCCACCTACTCTGAACGGAATCTGCTTAATTTGAGGACTTTTAGATGCCTTCCCTGCTTGTCTACATCTCTGCAAGCATGGTGTTTGTCCTACATGTTGGCTGTGAAGATGCAGGGGGCTGGGGGGTGGGAAGAAGCAATTATCATTTGATGGATTAAATGACTACCTTCTGCTGTGTGGAAATTCAAATATTGTAACAGCGGCTGAAGCATAAGGCACCAATGACTTCCAAGGATTTTGATCCCTGCCAAGGATGCAGCAGGTGTATAAACAGGTAATCTTGGCCTTTTTTGCCAAGAGTAACTGCTATTATCTCAATACCATATAAAGGAAATAAGAGGAAATAATTTTGCTAATGACAACTGCATTATTTTGGGTACCTTATTAGGTTGGCACTAAGCAAGCAATTAAAAATACTGGAATCGTAATTCCAGTGAAATGCAGGATAAGTAAGCTTTGGAGAGATGGAAGGATGAATAAGGATAAATCTTAGGAATAAAATGTAACCACAATGTGCTAAAGTAATACTGCTCACTAAAAGGAAAAGCCCAAATTTCAGTGTCAACTTGCACTTTCTAATCAGTTTTAGTTAACGTGTTCTCTGTAGCACCTGGCAACTCCTATGTTTCCTGCTATGGTGGAGGTCCCAATGCCCCTTCCTCTCTCACGGGCACAAACCAACACTGAGTGGACTGCATTAAATCAGAAATGCAGAAAACTGACTGTAGCTCATTCAGATATAAAGTTAACGCAAATCACTGTTAAAGCGTAATTAAATATTTATACTTTTGTCAATGAAAGTTGACAAGTGGAAGACACAAAGTTTTTGTTGCTCACTGAGGAGCCAGGTAGGTAAAACTAAACCTGGTAAAACTGCTCCTGCTTTATTTGCAGGTATGCCTCATGACTTATGCATAAGAAACATCGAGTTTGTGTTTAGTATGCCAGAACTACAGATCGCTGCATGCTGCAGAACTTCTGTCAATGCCGGAAACAATTCTGATACGGTAAAGGTACCTTGACCACAGTGACACTCAATTAGCAAATACAACTTGGCTAAAGCTTCTAGGTGAAACTCCGTCCTCTTTGAAACAAAGATGTCTTGATGCCGCCAGGGTGGAACTCCTTCTGCAGGCTAACTGGGAACGTGGACAACTCTTGCTTGTAAAGTACCCTAAGGTTTGTAGATGGGAAAGTGGTAAAAAAAGCTCAAAACCAAGAGAAGGGTGATTTTTTTTTTTTTCAGATTGCATAAATGAACCCTGCATTACATGCAAGAACATTCCAGTTCTTAGAACCCAAAGAACAAATGGGGAAGAAAAATGCATGTTTTATAGAATGTTTTAAATTATATTGGCGCAAGCTATGTGCAAGTTCTGCTTTGGCTTGCTACAGAGTACGCTGCCCGGCTTGTTCCCTCTCTTAGCTGGCCAGTGTCTCTTTTTAACCCATGAATTTGGTGGTTCATCTTTCTATTCCATTGCAAGAAGTCTACATAAATTGAGATCTTGAGGAAGCCACATAGGAAACCTCAAAACAAAGGGGAATTTTTAAAGCAAATTAAAGCTGTTACCTTGTTAGTTTTGTAAACACTGCAACAGACAAGCATTTTAAGTGAATAAGCTAAACATCTACTGGCCTAACAAATGAACTGGAAACTCAAATTGATGGAGGTTCCATTTGGATTTCTCAACTCCTGAATGCTGCATCAAATGAGTGAAAAACTTCAGTGACGATTCTAGGAATTGATGGGCAAGATTGTCAGTGACTGCAGTTTCTGTGTGTACAACAGAAACCAGCTAGAAGCTGGAAATAGAAGTGTCTCTGTCTGTACAGTGATATAAAGTTCCCAGAAGTTCTTAATGGTTTCTGGTGTAACTATGTTTTCAGTACAGCTCTATCCATCGTTCTAAGAGGTTAATGCTCTGCTAGAGTGATTTCCTAGAAAGAAAAATAATGGTGAGAGCAGTACTGGAAGAAGTTCTGGGAGCTAGGACAATATTGCACAGGGGAACTGTGAAGATTCCAGAAAATAGGAGAGCCTTTGACATACACAGTTTTGCCTACAAATGTTGGAGTGCCTGAGCTGCAGGTATATGTTTATACTGACCACAAATACTAGTTTCATACCTCTGTAATTATTCTGACCTACAGTTAATACTGTTTCTTTTTGCTTTTGTTCACCATATTAATTTGTTTCAGGAGATTTCTGAAGTACAGTAAGGCATACTGCAAAGCCTTAAATGAAATTTCATGGGAAAAGCCTCTCACAAGCTGATAACTATCTACAGGGCAATTAACACTATGGAGATCCAATTCTGATGAGACTCCTCTGTACAGAAGCAAATAAACTAGGTGATATCTTGTTTGACTTGTAAGATTTACAACAGAAAAATGGATGTGCTTACTCATATGTTGCAAGGCTAGACTAAGCACCTTAACTCTGCTACAAGACTCAACTGACTCGTTTGGGTTTTCTCTTTGTTGCTGTTCTGGCTGCAACGTTACAGGAAGAAGTGCATAAAGAAGGTGAACTGTGGTCCCTCAAGAGCTGGCTGTGAATCTGTTGTTGCAAATCACGACTGGGTATTTCTCATGTACAGCATGGATGCTAGGTAAGAAAGCAAGCATGTATACTTTCCAAATGCTGGCAAGCCAAATTAAATAGGTAACCGTCTACAGTGCCCTCATTCTAGTGAGCATAGTGCATAAAAAAAACCCACCCCAAAACATTCTGTGCTAGTTTATATCAGAATAAAGATAAATAGGCCACCCATAAATTATCAAGGGGGGTGGAAGCCATCAAAAAACCCCACCTTTGAGTTTTGACTGTTAGGGATAGTAACACTATCAGTGTTACTTTTTTTTGCAAAAGGATGCTAAGTACATACGCTTAACAGTACACATCAACTCTAAAGATAAAATGACAGAATAAAACCTGAAGTTTTAAAAGGGTGAGGGCCAAGTAAGATTGTATTCTGTAGCTTGACAGAGTAACTGTCCCATCTTCTGGAGAAAAAAGGCATAATCACATTCCATGTAGTGGGGATTACACAACCAGCTGTGAATAAATACTTGCTGAAATAAGACTTGCCTGATATTCCAGAGGAATGAATCTTCAGTTACCAACTGAACTGATATCACTCATAGTCAAACAACCAGTCTACATTTAACATCTATGGGTCATCTAGTACTACAAAAATGCAATGACTGCTGTTCGGGTGAGCACCTTCAGAACAAGGAGCTGATGAAAATACTTACAAGCTCTATTAACAAATACTGTCTCTGAAGAAGTGACAAGCTATAAAAGTTTTTGCTGGCCGCCTTCGATCTTGTACTGCAATGTATGAACTGGACAGTCAGTGTTTAGTTTTTAACTGATACCATAAAAATTCTTAGGACTAGTGTAAAACTACAATGAATATTCTCATTTGCCTGTAAGCATCAAATATTTCTCCTTTGGTTTTAACTTCTGCCAAACAGCAAAATGCGTAAGGAGGATAAATGCTTCCAGCTTAAATTTCAGGACACTAGCCACAACATGTTTCTGCACTAGTGTCATAGAGGAAGGAAAGCATATCTCGCCATTAAAGTAGGAGGGTGGATTTGGGCTATAATTTAATTTCCGCAGCAGCATGTCCCGATCATTTGGAAAGCTTGTAATTAACCTCTTCTCAGGAACCACAAGTAAACAGAACTTGTTTGAGGAAACTTTAATTACTCAATGTGAACTGGATTTCCAGCTACAGTGCCTGTTCTTGTGTTAAAGCAAGCAAGTATTTTGGAAGCCTGCTTCCTCAGTGATGCTCTCTGCCCTAGCAACTGATCTTACCACACAAGGAATCTAATACATACAGAGCCTAGGTGTAACCCTGTACTAATTGCTTATGCTAAAAGCAAGTGCAGTTTGAAATTCCAGGTTTGCAGGGTGTGCTTAAGTTGGTGGTGTTGAACTCCCTCCCTCCTGGCAGCCAAGGAAAAAGTTTTCAAGTACTCAAAGTTATCAACTTAACAGTTTTTCAGAACATGTTTCTCTCTTCCTTTCTATTAAGTAAATTAAATTAGGGCACACAGCAGTAGAGTGGGTGGAAGATAAAGCATCTCTTTAAAATGTGATGCTCTCTGGAATACATGCTTGCTCTGAGAAAAGGAAGTGGAAGACTGAGCGGATGGCTGCCTGACGGAGAGCATGGCCACATCTGGGCATGAGTAGCTTCCTGTGTGGATGGCGCAGCGTCTCGAGGCTTCCTCTCATAAATGAGGAATGTCTGTTCAGCCACTCCTCTGGCTTACTAAAGGCATACAGAAATGTTTTTCAGCTATTTCAACTTTCTAAAAGTTCCAATTATGAAATGTTTCTCTGAACCTTCCTGCTTCTCAGACTTTTTACTACCTTTACTATACTACCTTTGTACTACCTGGCCCCTATGGCAACTATCAAAGTACTCTAGCATGTTTTTGGAGAAGCACAGTCAAGGTTCTTGCCTGAAATTGTCCTGACATAAGTAAAATTTATATCGGTGTTTTGTGAGGATGAGCAAAGGAGGGCTAAACTTGAGGTACTTCAACATGGAACTGCAGACTGTTTCTACTAACTCTTCTTGTCCACGCTATGGTGCTTGAGATAATGGAAGTTTACCTTAGGTTTGTCTAATATCCTTTCTCTCAAAGGGCAAAAAGCATTTTCTGCTTAAGCCAACAACCAACAAAATGGGTTCTTTCATTCAAAGGTTAGACAAAGGCCTTCACATAATTTCTGCTACCCAGCAAAGACTATATACAGACATATGCAAAGAGAACTTAACAGTTTGTTTCCTAGGCATAATTTTCCAAGCACTCCTACGTCTACATACAGCTTAGTCTGGTCTTGTCAGAAGCTTATTCTTCTAATTGCCAGCACACGGGGTTTTAAATCATGTTTTGACAGCTAAAATACTATGTCTTCATAAATAAAAAGAACTGTCAACAGTACTAGTGCAGCAGCAAAGGAACCAGACGCAGTACTAGCTGCCAGGGGAGAGGACAATGATTCAAAAGTTAAGAAAAGCATCTGCTTATCGTTTGATAGCAGCTATATGTCTAAATCCAACCTAGAAAATTAGATCCTGCTACAGCTGGCATAGAGATTATGAACGTCTCACTGGGCAAAAAAACCCCCAAACCTGTTTAGAAATAATAGTATTAGATCAAGAGGGTACTCTGTTCCCTTCTGTCCTTCTCACTGTAAAAAAACCAAACAAGCCAACACACAATTTTCTGGTGTTTGAAGGTCAAGCGAGCAAGTTCGCATCTGTCTTCTAAGCTTAGAAGAATCTGCTACAGTAAAATATAGTAGGTCTACTTTACATGTGGCATATTTCTCTTCTCATGTGGAGTTTGCGCAGAGGCCCGTAGGTTAAGCCTTTCTCTACTTCACTGAAATCCCGAGTTGGAAGGGTGCACGCAGGATCTCCCTTCTCTTCCAAGCTCAGCTCTAGCTCATTTTACCAGCATTAAATTTGTATTCAGATAACACAGGTGTGGAATGGAAACACTTTTTGAAAGCCAGTGACACAAAAAGTTTAAAAATGAACTGCCCAGAAAGGTGTTAACACCTAGTTAATGTCAGGGTTGGCAAGAAAAGACTTTGTACGACCCCCCCCAACGCCACCAACACCGCGTGTGCCGGTACCTCACCATACGGAAAGGAACGCGATATTTAGCTGTTTCTGGACCTGAAGGCCAGGTATTTCCTTTCCAAGCGCAGATGCCTCAGTGCAGGCCGGAGGGGAAGGGATCAGATCCTCCCGGGACCGAGGGCGCCGAGCTACCTC
>VXBO01001459.1:2915-20435 GCA_013400135.1 Rhinoptilus africanus | reverse complement strand
GAGCTGCCCGGCCGGCCGTTCCTCCGCGCACCGACCCTTTCCCTCCCCGGGCCCGCGGCCGCGTCTCGGCGCTGCCGGGCGTGCGGGTCCCCTGAGGAGCGAGCGGGGACCGGGGCGGCGGTGAGGGGCGAGAGGGCCCCGCGGCGGGACTCCGGGTAAATCGCCCCCTGCGGCGGGGCTCGGCCCGCCCGGTGGGGCCTGAGGGCCCTGCCGGGGGTCTGTGGGGACGGGGGGGCTGGCTGCCCCCCAGCCCGCCTCCCTCCTGCGGGGTCCGCCTGCCGTGAAGCCCCTTCAGGGGCCTTAGCGAGGCGCGCCGCGGGGAGAAGCCCGGGTTATCCCCGGGCGTGGGTTCTTGTGGCCTTTGGGCGAGCTCCGTTAAGGTGTTTCCCATTTGTGCTTTGGTCGCCTCCCGGCAGGGTACGTCGGTTGTGGGAAGAGCGATGCGGTAGGTCCCGGTGACACGGCTGTGCGGGCAGGCTGCGGTAGCAACGCGGTTGCCTGAAAGTAAACTTAAGAGAGGGGCAAAGAGTTGTTTTTCCTTTTTCAGTAGGGCACGGATAAAGCCCGTCAGTCTTTCAGTGTATGCTTTGATTGCCTGTGAGGGAGGACAACGGCTTGGGAACCGTGAAATCCGGATATCGTTCCCAGCTCAGCCACTTCATGCGCTCTCCCGGGAAAACTGGCTGTTCTCTGTGTCTGCTCCTTATCTGTGAGCAGGGAGATCAGTGCTGATGTACCCTCAGGTGTCCTAGGAAGCCACGTTGAGAGTTACTGTGTAGCAGGGATTTCTCAGTCGGAACGGAGGTGCTTTTCAGCCAGGCTGCACGTCTGCCTTTGGCGAAAAGAATCCCAAAGAGACTTTACACTGAGAACCAAGAAATCTTTGTGCAGAGAGTGCAAGAGATTGCCCGCTCGGGTTGAGACCGTTTGTAACCGCAGGTGTGTCAGACTGGAGTAAGGTGTATTTTTAGAATTTGACTAATAAAGGAAGCTGGTTCTGTTGCCTTCACGAGTCTTAATTTGGTTAGGCATGGCAGAGCAGTGCGAACGCCTGTGTGCCTGTACCACCTCCCACGAGGGCAGATGTGGTCCCAGTGGTCACACAGAATGTCACAGCTTCTCTCGTGTCTGCTTTTCTTTACCAGAGTAAAGGCTACATGCTATGCTTGAGAATTATCTGATACAAACATAACACAAAAAAGCCCCTTATCTGCTAAGCTCTTTGTTTGGTGTCTGAATAATTTGCTTCGGAAGTTTTTTCTTAGTTGTTTGTAAACAAATAACTGATTTTGTTGAACTTGTTAATAAATAGTGGTTTACATTTCAAAAGCAACTTGTTGGTGCTGGGAGACAACATGCCCACCAGAAATGTCAGGCAGCAGCTGAAGACAAAGACCGTTCTTGATGGGGACTTAAATAGAGCCTTTGTAGAAAGGGTATTTTTGTCACTTCAGCCTTCCAGTTAACCCAAAACACTTTAACTGTACAATGTAGACTGGTGAGCTACTTACAGACCACAGTTATTTTTGCCTTTTAGTCCCAGAAAGCGGTAGGAATTATGGACTCATGCTTTACCTGCAGCTGATGTCAAAGCAAAAGGTATGTTTTGCGGCCCTACAAGCTGGATCAATTCTTCACAGAGAATTAAATTAGTTGCTGTTTTTAAGCTGTGTAATGAGGAAGGAGGAAGTCTTAGCTGGCCTCTAATAGACTTTAATAAATATCTTTGCAGTTGGCGTTATTTGTCAGCATCGGTAGAAGGCAAAGTCTGAAAACAGCACCGAATCTGAACTCCTTTCCTACTGGCAGGAGTAGATCGTTTCAGGGAACTGACTGGACATTCTGCAGAAATTTTGCTCATATATTGTGTGAATCGTTTTTGCTCCCCAGATAAATCAGCAGTCAGACCTGCTGGGTTCCGGGCCTGCCCTCTGGATACTGAAGAAAAACCTGGCTCTGCTGACACTGAAATGTTCCTCCGCTGAGCGTACCTTCTGATCCACTGCCAGACAGAATTCAGCGGAGGAGAAAGGATGTGTTAATATCATATTCTTTTGTTGACAGATTGAAAACCTAGAATGGCAGGAGAACAGAAACCGTCCTGCAATCTTCTGGAGCAGTTTATTTTACTCGCCAAAGGTACAAGTGGCTCAGCTCTGACTGCTCTTATAAATCAAGTGCTGGAGGCTCCTGGGGTTTATGTCTTCGGAGAGCTATTGGAGTTAACAAATGTGCAAGAGGTAAGAGATGAGTTTCTATCCGAATGCCCCTTCTGCACTCCCAGTATAAAGGATCCCCCCTATAAAGAAGTTTCTGCAGACAGCCTGTGTGTGAAATTTCTGTGCCGGGAGGGGCCTGGTGTGACTTACCTTGCTTCTGAGGCATCTGTGTAGGAGACATTAATGTTGCTTTTGCCTGTATGTATGAAACGTTAAAAAAAACCTTTGTAAATCTTTGCTACCTTAATGTGATTGCTAATACAGCAAAGACCTGGCAGCAGCACAGTAACAATTTTAAGAAGGCACATAGCCATCCAACAACAGAAAAAATCCTTTTCTACTCCTTCATTGTCCTGGAAAGCAAAATGTCAGCGCTCTCCAAAAGGCTTTCATGAACAGATGTCTAATCAGGCCTGGGTGGTAACCAAATCCAAACCATTTCAAACCAAGGTGGAAAGTACGTTCCGAGCTTTCCCTGAGAGTGGCTCGCCAGCACCCCTCTCTACTACAGTGAGGGAATCTAGGCTGAGTGTCTCTGCAGATGGGGTGAATGTGGCATACAGCAAGTTTGGCTTTCCAAATGGGCTATTAGATATGCCAAAAAGTGCCTCTATGGTTATTCAGCATCAAATCGCAAGTATGTTTTTTTTCTTTCCTCCCTCGATCTGTGTGCAGCAAAAGGTCTTAAAAAAGCCACTCAATAAAAATCACTGCTTGGTGCTGCAGTTATTCCAGTGAGGTGTTTGCATGTGAGGGGGGGGATGCTATTACTTTTGAATGTACTCGACTGAAAATGTTCTAGCTTGCTTTGCTTTGAAGTTTTTGTGGCTCTGCAGTTAGGCTGTCTTAGCTTTCCCAGTAATAGCAAGGACGTTGAACCAACCAATGCCATTGCCTGCGTACTTGCCACATGATGAGAAGAGCTGGCCCTGTATGTTGTCAGCTGAAATTAAGAGTCACCTTTTTCTTTTACCTGCTGAGGTGCTGCGCAAAGCAGTTGACTGTCTGAACTGTAGTTAAGTTCTGGTGCGTCAGAATAGCTGGATGATCTTAACTCTGAAACTGCTGAAATTTGCTGCTGCTCATGAGGCCTTTGAGAGGGTCCAGCTCTTTAAGGTCAGGACATAATCGCTTTTCTGGGTACTACGTGTTCTGTGTAGATTTAAAACACACTCTGGAGAAGTTGCCTACCAGTGTTGTGTTGGCTGTTACCGTGTTACATGGAATTTGTTTTGTTTTCTTCCCATCCAGCTTGCTGAAGGGTCTAATGCTGCTTATTTCCAGTTGCTGAACCTGTTTGCTTACGGAACGTACCCAGACTATGTAGGTAAGAGACTGTCGCCTGTTTGCAGAATGCAAGACCGGGTTGCCCTTTAGAATTGTCAGAGGCGGTTTTTTGCTTTCTGCGGTACCTGGTGTAGTGTGGCTGTCCGAAAGTATCCAAGAACAGAATTTTTGGGGAGGAGAATTATTTGTAGGGAGTCTATGGGTCACATGTGCTTTTTAGTTGCTAAAATGTGAAGGAAGGGCTAGAGACTATGATGTTTTACTGGATTGAATTGGTTTGTAGCAGTATTCATTGACGTTCGCAGGCCGCTTACCACTGCGGAGTGCAATTTCAGACCTCTGTTTTGAAATTCAGATGACAGTGGTTATGGAAGATGCAGAAAACTTAGACAAAATTGTTCTGCATTATTTATAAAAACCTATATGGTTTATGCGATAAACTTTTATTCTGTGATGGCGTTGCTGAAACAAAATGAAGCATTTCTTAGCAAGAATACAAATCGAAATAATGACTTCTGTACAGCTTCAGAAGGACTATGTGTGAATCAGCTGGGTGTCTGTCGGGGTGTGCTTTTATCTCTGGTGCTTATGCTCCCATTTTGCTACAATTTAATACTTCATTTGCGGGTAGCAGCCTAATCCAGACCATTACAGAGTGCTGGCTGCCATAGTGCTGGCTATCACTGTGGTGGATGAGCTCTCTAGTTCCTGTAAGGAGAAGTGGCATCTGTAAGTGCAAGGACTGGAAATTCCAGTGGCTGTGGAGCAACACGAGCCTCATGAATTCTGCAACTGATTAGAGGATGTGTTTGCTGTGCATGGGTCTTGTGTCCCAGCATGTGACAGTGCGGTTCATTCCTCCTTTTCTAGTGAAGAAAGAGAAGGGGGGAAAAGTAGTCAAAATGCAGAGCACTGAATGAGGTGGGATGGATGGGAGAACTTGAGTGGCCCTGAAACGCTAATTTCCATTAAAGCAGATATTTTAAAGAGTTTCTTTGCTTTGGAAAGCTGCCAGTTTCCTTTCAGTTTAAATATTCATGAGGTACATGAATACAGTGCAATGACAGTGAGGCCATTTAAGTATCTAGAGTAATAATTTCTCCTTTCTTCCTTAGCCTGGTACTTTACAGTTTCAACCCTAAATTCTGCAGCTCTTCAGAGAAATAAGACCATCAGTATTTACAACCAGACCAACAAAGGGGGAAGATTTTATTCTGTCAGCTCCTTAATGAAGAAAAGCATTGACCAACCATTTTGGCAGGACACCACTTGTGTAGAAGTGAATTACGTTCTAATTCCAAAACCAGAATTACTAAAGAACAGAGAAAAATGGCATTGCAACTAGTTTTTTAACTTTTCCTGTCTCTCCCTGGGTGTGCTAATCTGTCATCAGTGACAGCTTTATCTGCTCACCGGCACCCCCAGTAGCTGGAGGAGTTCAGCCTTTTGGGGTTTAGTGTAGTGTAACTGACCTGAAGTTTTGCAGCCTGGATTTTATAATTCTTGAAGGAAAGTCCTGAATCTTGTCTTTTTAACATTATCAGCAAACAAAGATAACCTGCCTGAATTAACAGCGACTCAGAAGAACAAGCTGAAACACTTGACGATTGTAAGCCTGGCTTCCAGAATGAAGGTAAAGTACACAGTGTATGACAGCAGTCTCTCTTTTTGGTTTGTTTTTGGAAATGGCATTGATTTCATAGCATTGGAGTTGTATCAGACTACATGAGTACTTGCAAAAAATCCTGCAGCTAGGAAAGTACCTGTAACGTAGAGGTAATTTGGAATATTAACCTAATGGACTTTGGTGGATGAGATGTGGGGGTATCTGAACTGCCATGCCATTGGTCAGTAAGGGCTGGGAAACTGCGTGTGGCTTCTTTCACTGCAGGAGATGGAGGATCATTCTTAAAGACACTGACTTCTTGTTCTGGAGATAACTAATCAACTTTCTCAATTTCTTCTACAATCCCTTTACCTTTTTTCCTCCAGAACGTGCTATGTCAAAGCTTCAGGAATTACCAAAGTTATGTCAGAATATTACATAGCCTGGTAGCAGGCGTGCACTCTGCCACGCTCCCTCCCTGCTGTACTTGCAGGCTAAAGCGTGGGATACAATAAACATTTGTATCTTCACCTTCTGAGACTTAGCTGTTCATTTTGTCTCTAGGACTGTTAACTTATTCTTGGACTTGCTGTTTTTAGTGCATTCCCTATTCTGTGTTGCTGAAGGACCTGGATATGAGGAATCTGAGGGAGCTGGAAGATCTGATTATTGAAGCGGTTTATACAGATATTATCCAGGGGAAGCTGGATCAACGAAACCAGGTGCTAGAAGTAGATTTTTGTATCGGCAGAGACATTCAGAAGAAGGACATCAGCAACATTGTCAAAACACTCCAGGAGTGGTGAGGCAGTCTCTCTACCTTTCTTGTTCCTAGTACATAGCTTGTCCTGTCTTTTTTCTTATTGCTCAAAATTTCAAGTGCTGGGGCAATTTCCCCATGTTCCTTTGATCGGAAGTCTTGTGCTGTAAGTAGGCACTTGGAGGAGTTAGTCTATTGGACAGGTTTTCCAAGATCCCATCTAGGATGCAGTTTGTGTTATGTATCAAGTCAAACTTTACTAGGTCTTGAGATTCTGCTCTCGCTGTAGCTTTTACACGGCAGAACCCAAGTGAGGAATCAAGGCCTTGTCAAACAGACTTGCCAAACTGAACTCATGGTCTAATGGTGGGAGCTACTCCCCTTTCTGCTGTTAGACTTGATAACAAAACCAGAACTGTCCGTTACTTTTCAGCCTTTTTCACTGTCATGAAAACTGCATGGGCAAATCGCAACTCTTCGAAGGGGATGCCAAAGTTCAAAGTTTCAGATGCCTTTGTTTGCCTTCTTTTTGTTCCTGAAAATGTAGGCTGCATGCAGCCATATGGGGACTGTGATACTATCTTTTTGCACCTTTGCTAGGAAGCCACTTCTCATCTTTTTGTAGGATTCCCTTCCCACCCAGAGAAATTCCTCTGTAGACTGTGGAGCCTGTGGCAGGTTCTGAGCTGACTGGGAATTGCTTCCTAGTTGCTATGGTAATGGGTGCATGAAAAGTAATTAAACTGCTGGGCAAATATGCTGTCCTGAGGTGGGGGCAGGTTTTTTGCCTCTCTACTCCAACTCCCTCAATCCCGTGTCAGTGGGAGGGCTCTGGCAGCTTCCAGGACCTTACAGCATTGTTTGGAAGGTAATAATGAACCCACTGCCAGTTCTCTTTCTGTCTTCTCCAGTTACAGTGTCTGTGCTGGAGGAGTGCTCTTGTCTTTTGAACACTTAAGAGGCAGGGGGATTGTCTCAGTCTGCCCTTTTTGTTTAATTTTAAAATTGTACTTACTTTTGAAAAATGCATCGCATCTCCATTTAAGCGGTAATTCTGATTGAAAAGGAAGTTGAAAGTGCATTGAACCTGCATTTACATTTTGATGGGCAGGTAAGAGTAACAAGGACTAGCTAAAGATTGCTATGAAATACACTGGGTGAACAGCAAAGCTTTTTCTTGCCAGCTTTTTGAAACTCTGCTCTGGAAGCAGGAAGTATAAATTTCATAATCTAAACATATAGGCAACCGTGACTTTTTAACTTGCCTGCTTGAGCTGCTCCACAGAGAACTTATAAACGCTGTTTGACGTTGTGTTGTGCAGGTGCGACGGTTGCGAAGCAGTTCTGTTAGGAATTGAGCAGCAAGTACTAAGAGCCAACCAATACAAAGAGAACCATCACCGAACTCAGCAGCAGGTAGAGATGGAGGTGAGTCCAGGGGCACTTCAGGCTGTTCTCTGCTTGTTGATAAGTGTATGTTTGTTTACTGAAGAAAACAATCTGGTAACACCTGGTTAATGGTCATGGCTTCTCTGAAGTAGGCTAGCAATCATGCGGATCAGATTTGCTGGTCTGGGGCAGGAAGAAAACACATCTGCTTCCATCTGTCAGTAACGCCACAAACAGCAAATTTGCCCACTCTGAGCAGGTTGGAACTTTTCTTTATAAATTTTTATAAAGTTAGGCTAAGTGGCTGCGCTAGCTATGGTTTCCTGAATTGATTTCGTAGGAAAAGTGTGCCTTTAATGCGGAGCTTGGGTGCAATTCTGTTCCTTATGTACAAGGCAGGCAGGAGGGAAAAAGCAGTTCACCTTGGTTTAACCTTGAAGGTGTAGTTAACAAAAATCTCTCAGGTCTCAGTGCTTTTTGCAAAAAGTGCCCTCGGCAGTTTCCTTCAGGATCTTTCTCCTGGGGTCGAGTGTGGCACCCGTTCAGGGCTCTGGCAGCTCTCTTGGGCAGCGCGACCTGGCAGCGCTCCTGCTCTGCTGCGTGTGCAGTTAGGCAGTAGATGGCAGCACGGGCACGCGAATTTAGCCCCTGCTGATGAGTATTTACTCGTGAGAACAAATCTTGGCTAATTCAGCTGTAAAGGTGAAAATGGCCCTCCTGAGACACTTGCTAAGGGTTTATTTCTTGCGGAGTGCTGCATCCCTGCAGGTTTATGTTTGCCTTCCGAAGCAGCATGTGCTTGGTGGCTCGGTTGGCGTCAATAGCAGATTTGGCTTGGCAGATGCCTTTGACTTGGAGTTGGCACACCTGACCCCTACACTTGTTTTGGCCTGTGAATTTTTTTTTAGGGTTTGCTCATTGTATTTCTGGTGAGCCCTACAGGCTTCCAGGGGACAGAGTGTGGTGTCTGGTGCTGTATCTCTCCGTTTCAGCCAGCGTAGCAGCAGCACTACTGCTGCCTCCCACAAAACCAGTTTCTGTTCCTGCTTCTAGCAAATATCTGTGGCTCAGCCAGCCACTTGGGCCAAATGGCATTTTCTGTTTTCAAAGTGCTGTCCTAAGTGTAAGTTTACTTTTTCACAGTCTTCTTTGTCCTTCCTGCTTCTGGACAACAGAATGGTAGGATGGCTGCCTTCTGCACCGAGGCAGTAGTTGGTCCCTTCAGCCAGCTAGAAAGGTGCTACAACATTGTGCCATTGTTTCTTAGGAGCGAGGAAAAAAAAAAAAAGTAATTTCTAGTTATTCTGTATTTGACCCAGACTGGAAATATTAACAACTCCTGGCTCTAAGTGAGAATGAAACGTTACCTTTAATAAACTCAAGCGCAGAGTATGTTTCTGGGGGGAGAGTTTATTTTATAATCTCCACTCTATACTCCAGGGATTTTTCAATATGTTTATGAACAGAGTTTCTACTGCAAGGGGGAGGAAGAAGCAGGTGCTGATTCACTGTCTCTTCTTGGCCAGGTCACAAACATAAAGAAAACATTAAAAGCTACAGCCTCGTCGTCGGCACAGGAGATGGAACAGCAGCTGGTAGAGCGAGAGTGCCCTGCACACACAGAACAAAGGCAGCCCACAAAGAAGATGTCCAAAGTCAAAGGGCTGGTCTCCAGCCGTCACTAGAACATACCATCTAAATGTCATTCAGCTAGGAATGACAACAGGAGGAGCAAGAAAGGGCCTGCGTCTCCTTTTTCAGTGGGTTCTGGGCCAGTCCTTTCCAGGCTGGCAAATAAAAGCCCTGTTTGAATACAGCTCCCAGTTAGCAGCACCTGGCTAAGTTACACTGTGCAGCCCCTATTAGTTTCCAGGGTGTCCCTGTTCTGGTCCTGTAAAGAGGGACTTCTGAAGAAAGGGACAAACCAAAAGGGGCAGGGAAATAAAAGAAGTATCTGTGGACAGTTTTGCTCCCTCCCAGCCAGTCTCATTGCTGCTTAACCTTGAGGAAGCTGCTGTACTAAATCAGATCTTGGGAGAACTTCTGTAGCAAGTGTCTGAATAACGGGGTTGAAGTGTGGCTGCCGAAGCCAGGCTGGGAGCGAGGAAGTCATCAACACAGATCTTTTCATTCCCAAAGGGAGCGCAGAAGGGTTGCTGGGCCAGGAACTGCTTTACATGGATGTCTTCAGCCTTTCCACTACCCCTGTCTATTTTACACTGGGGTGAAATTCACACTACCTCGCTCGGTGAAGAGGAGATCCAGTGCTGGGCTGTTTACTTAACTGTCTGTTTACTGCCCTTACTAAGCCCTTTAATCTCTCACAGATTTCAAGCACTGTTCTGCATCTCTGAGGCATCAATACCATAAGGAGGAAGCAGGCTGCTCATTCAAGCCTGCCTTCTTGCAGGTGGTTAGAGGCATACTAGAAAACTCTTCCTTCTGAATGTGACGTGACCTCCCAGAGCTGCTTGTGAGTTGTTTTCCCCCACTGCTCCCTTCAAAGGGTAATGCGTTTGCTCTTCCTTGGATGCTAGCGACAGTGGGCTGCATGGGAGAAGAACCCGTTTAGCATCGTGGCAGGCTGGTGGCCCAGGACCCACTGGCAGGGGTCGCAGCAGCATCCCCTTGCTGAAGCAATGGACTTGACTAGTATTTCTGAATTTTGAACACTTTCAGGTTGTATTTTCCTCCATTTTTTTTTTGTACATTGTTGTGATTCTAAAGCATTTCAGCCGTTGTTTTGTGTTTTTTATTTGTTACAGACTTAACTTCAGGTGATTTGCACCTAGTTTGTCAAGGTGTGGGGTTTTTTTTCTAAGGGGGAGGGTGGGGTTGGCATTGAAACAGGAACTCACAAAAAAGCACATTTTCGAAAAAAAATTAAAAATGCTGATTTAATGGCAGAGTCTGGAGTCTTGGCTTTGAGGCTGCTTTAGGCGTGTAGTCCAACAGCACTTGTTCACTTGAGCATTTACTTGATGTTACATTACCAGGTCTGACTAATCTCCCAGATATATCCAGGAGGCAGGGAAGCGCTCTTCCCATTTTGTCAGGAGTTCATCTTTGTCCAAATTTGTGAGAAGGATCTGCGGCAAAGTCCAAAGTCCTGAGCCTAAAAACCTCTGATGCCTGATTGTTTAAGGTTCGTGGTTGTTCCCTGTCTTAGGCCAGTCGATTCCTTCCTCTGGGTCTGGCAGAGTAGTGCTTTGTAGTTTGGCCCCTGCATTTCACTTCACTCCGTGCTGTAAAGAGAAGGGCTCTCCGTGAGTGGGCAGGGGACCTGTTTAAGCAGAGAACCGTGACAGTGCTCCAGTCCTGCAGCCAGCTGTCACCTGCACTTGCTTGTGCCTTCCTCTTATTGCTACCAGAATCCTTTGCCGTCTGCGTGTGCTCAGTCCTCCGTCAGGGGACTCGTTGTATGCTTGTGAAAGTAAATTCCTCTCCTTTTCTTCTCCTGCAGTGCAGGCACACCAGCTTTTAATCTTGAGAGGTGGCTCTAAATACCTCCTGTCCAATTGACTCTGGGTCAAGTCCCTTGGTTTCTGATTCTTTGCCAGCTCTCTCTCCCCCTAGAAATGCCAGCCGAAAAATTCCTGGGGAAGGATGCTGAGTGAGTGAAGCCCAGAGCACAAAGCTTCCAACCCTGTGTCTCAAGGGAACTGTTTCCCAAGCAGTGGCAGTACTGGTTTCTGTATGTGTTCTCACGGTGTTTAACTGACAGCTTCTCGGGAGGTGGAGGTGGACTTTGTGTACCCAAGTCGAATAGATCTGTGTGATGGAGATGGACTAAGCCTGTTTCTGGCTTCCCACGTGGGCAAGCTGCAGTGTACTGGTCATCCAGTTCCTCGCTAGGTTTGACTAGTGAGGAGAGGTTCTGTGGTCCTCACTAGCTGTTTTTCCTTCCCATTTTTAACATCTGTCCTGCAAAGAGGCAGGAGGAATACAAATGCCTTTGGAAATCGTTTTAGCTCCTCGGCAAGCCACGGTCTGCTGGGGAAGTAGAGGGGAATTTGGCATTCTTGGTGTTTATTCCCTGCCAGTGACAGGAGTCACATTAGTTTGCCGAAGCTTCTTTAGTGTGTTGGAGGTTTTCAAGTTTGTTCTTGCGTTTTTCCTGTTCTCAAAGCCTGGCTGGGGGTGAAGATCTTATTTATGCTTCAGTACACACTGCCTTTGATCAGCAAAGAAGCAGGGGAGGAAATAGCGCTTTGAATAAAGAGCTGTCCCGTGCTGACGGTGATAGAGGACGGAGACGGGAACGGGGTATTGGAGGGAACTGAGCTGTTTGCATGTTTGGCTTTCCTGGTGTGCCAGCGGGTGCTTGGTGCCGCAAAAGGAGGGGGGCGTCTTTGCAATGAGCCCGGTCTGAGATGAGTCATTAACAAATGACATGCACAGAGTACCTGGGGGAGGCAAACAGCTCTGCGGCAGCTGGTTAATGAATCTGGCTTGAAGGAAAGAGTTAGAAGCTATTCCAGGAATGAAGCAGAAGGCATAGTTGTTAACGGGGAAGGATGCAGGAGGTGCTGTGCTGTTCGAAAAGGACAAGAGATAAAGACTGCATTGGCTTCCCGTGACTGCAGAGAGGGCCGCAGCTCGGAGCAGAGTTGTGTGAATTAGGGGCTGATGGGGGCTGAATTGCAGGCAGTTTCGAGCGGGGAGAGCCTGGGGAGCCTAATTGTGCTATGGGGACGAGTGGGAGGTGGATTTGATACCAACTCTCATGTATTGCATGTGCCTGCTGGAGGCAGCCCCCACAGCTTGTCAGCGCTGCTGGACTCTGCTCCCTGGTGTGGGGAGAGCATCCTGCCCTACTTTATTTTATGACCGCGATGGGCTGCTCCGGCTGCAGCTTACTTCAAGATTGCAGCAGGACAGAGTTCGAGCTACCGAACTTCTGTTTGCCTCCTCCGCCCGGAGGGAGACAAAGTAGATGGAGCTGCCTTCCCTCCGCTCTTCGGGGCTTTATTGTCTAGCTTGGTGTTCTGCAGCTCCGCTTGTACTGGTGCTTGTTGAATATGGAATTGAGCACTGAGCTGGAAAATGGAAGCGAGGATCTCAGCTGATTGCAGCGCTGGTAGACTGCCCCAGCCCTAAAGCTGTGCCTCATGCTAACAAATGTCCCTGGCATTCCTGCTGTGACTGGGTTGATACCAGCTAACATCAGGCAATTCTGAGGCGTGATAAAGCAATGCTCATGTCAGTCTTTTTACAGAAAAAAAGTTTTGGCTTGAAATCTATTGTTCTTTTCCTTCCCTCCTCACCTCCTTAGATAAGCAGAATGCTAGCTTAGACTACTGTTGAGAGCAGGAGGGAAAATCACTGATGCTGACAGACCCTTCGGGGTTCAGGTTTGAGACCTGTACCACCATCAGTCTTGTGCAGACCTCTGAAAGCCCCTGGGTGCTTGTGGGGCTGCAGGCAGGCTTGCAGGGCTCTCTTCGTGGGTTGACAACAGGAGCAGGACCCGCAGAGCCGCTCTCCAGAGTGAAGCTGGGGAAAGTGGAGCTTTGGTTCCCGTAGAAGGGAGTAGGGGTGGGTGATGGCCATTCAAAGTGAATTTTGCCAAGCAGCTTCTGTTCCTGGAAGAATGGAAAATGATCCAGAACCCAGTGGGTGGTTTTGTGTGTGTGTGTTCTACTGTTCTGCTTGTCCTGTGAGAGGAAAATGCGTTGGTCCGTGTGCGCACGAAGGAAGTCGGGCTTATTAATTGCAGGGGAGGCAGAAGCGAGAGTGCCATCAACTCTTGATAGCCGTATTAAAACGTAACTAGTGACATGGGTGAATTGGACTTTTCCTAAACTTTCAGTACAGGTTTATATGAGTGTGTCTAAACTGTTTAGAGAGGCCTCTGATTTGGAAAACCACATAAAGCCTACCTCCTGCTGGGGTAAAACGTCAAAGCGTATGCATTCCTAGGTGCGTTGGTGCTCCTGTTTGTTACTGCAGTATCTGAGCCTCTTGCAAACTTTGCAATGGAGAAAAAACATTGCTCTTCGTTGTTCCAAATAATGGCGAAATGGAGAAATTAAAGAACCTGCCCCGCAAATATGTATACCCAGCTAGCCAGACCCTGGCACTTACTCCGATGCTGTTGGATTTTTCCCTCCCAAGTCCTCTGTAGCATCTCACCTAATGCGAGGGAACCAAAAAGCGAAACTGTCTAACTTATTTGTCTGTAACCTGAGAGAGTAACCCAGGGGCATCAAGAAAGGTAAATTAAAGTTTAGAGTGATCTCAGTTCCTACTTGTAACCTCACCCTTGTATTTTTATTATGGAATTTTAACCTGACAGTCTGATTGAATTTCTCAGCAGAGATTTTAGAAATATGTCATTGTTTCGCTCTGTTCTGTGGCGAAAGTGGGTGTCTCTCAGGGAATGTTGACATTTTGCCGATATTTCATCAAGTTTGGCCCTACCGGAGAGCTACCAGAGGAAAGGGATTGGAGCTGGAGAGGTGTGCTGTGAGGAGGGCGCGCGTTTTCCCCCCGGCCCAGGCTGCGCCCTGCTGCGAAGTGGTGCTGTGGAGGTACCCCCGCCTCTGACCAGTGACCCAGGCAAAGGGTTAGGCAAAGCAGCACTTTGCTCCCAGTCTCCAAACACAGGCGCTTCTTTTTCCCACAGGGCACAGACCTCGCGAGGTGCCCTGATGTATTTGTTGCAGGTTGCAAATTGCGTGAGTGGGATAGCTGTGACCGTGGGTTTTTCTCATCAGGAAGAAAGAGAGGATGTCCTTGCTCTAGGGCGTGAACGTGCACGCCGGAAATTCTAGGTAGTCACGGGATGCTGTAAGGTCATTTAACAGTTCTGAAAGGTATATTTCCCCACAGGGCGCGAAAGAATTTGTGCCAGTACCCCTCTCACTTGGTGTCATTTTAGTAGAAGGTAGGACACCCTTCCACAGCTCCAGCTCTCCTATAGAGGGTTGTGAATCTCGCTATCATTAGGCCATTTTTCAAACGCTGGTGCACATGATGCTTCTGTGTTTCCAGAAGCGCTGATTGTGGGGGGTAAGCGAAGCCTCGCTGCATCAGAGATCGGCCTTTTCGCGAGTATTTTGAGCTTCTCTGACCGCAGGGTTGTATCTTCACGGGTACGGAGTTGGGAAGTAGTGCTGTCCGGCCCTCCAGGCTCTTCCTGAAGATGCTGTTTCTCTCAGCAGCCCCAGCATTTCGGTTGCTGTCTCGTGAGTTGCATAGTCCTAAGGCTGATTTGTGCGGATGCAATAAGTGACGTCTCGGTGTCTCATTGTCACCTTCGCAGCTGTTAGAGAGCAGCGGTTCCTACAGGATCACCTCCCAGCTCCGATGCTCTTCCTTTTACATCACAACTGTGAGATGACACCTCTCCTCGCTGGCAGACAGGCCAGGTGGGTAGGCATCGCTCCGCAGAGCTGCTCCGCGTCTAGGGAGGCGCAGGCTGTCGCCTGGTTTAGCGTATTGGAAACCAAGGACAAGGTTACAAACAAGGGGAAAAGCGTGGAGCTGTGTCCTCTTCCAGCTCTGCTACAGCTGCAGAAAGCAACCTTGGGCAAACCGGCTCCTCCACAGCTGCGCTGCCTCTCTCCTGTGTGCCGGCGTTGGGAAAGAGGTTTGCAAAGGGCTTTGGTCTCCGGGCTGGGCAGAGCTGGTGGAATTGAGGAAGATGCGTGCGTATGGAAGGGGGCAATCGTAAAGCTTTCTAAGCTTTTCTAGAGAAGGCATCTTCCTCCTGCGTCCCACAGCCTCCTTTTCCCCCGATGCAAATAAGGTGTTCCGCCGTGGGAATATCAGCCTGGAGTATTGTGGGAAATATGCCAGGTTAATTATGGAGGGGGCAGGAAAAATAGCCCGTGCCGTTTTCAACAATATCAAAGGGATGCTACCTAATGATTTTCCTATGAGTTCTTTTCCCAGCCTGCCAGAGCCACTGCAGAAGTGTCATTTACAAAGGCAGTTTGCAACTCATTACCCTGGATTTTCGCTGTAGTTCTGCTCCAGAGAGCGTGGGCTTTTGCTGTGTGCCCCAACCTAATGAGTTGCCTGATTCGGTTAGTGCTGCCATCCCTTCTGACGAGGTTAGTCGCTGACGGACAGGAAGGGGCCTGCGTTCAATTCCCTTTTTGTTTTCGACTCGCGCTTGTGTCAAGCGCAGGCTCCCTCTGGAAGCTGCCCTGTGATCCCTTCCCTTTGTTTTTCGACGTTCTGAGGGAAGCAGCCCATGCCTGGAGAAGTCCTAGACCAAGTGGCAGGGGTGTGTGTGCTGCTGTCCCCAGCAGTCCATGCTCAAAGCCTCCAGTCCCTTTCCAGCTGGAAAATTCCACCGCTCTCCTGCTCTGGGGCTCTGGGCTTTTCTTTTTCGTCATTGGTTTGGGATTTGCTGTCACCTGTGCTGGGCTTTGTAACCCCTCAGCAATAAATACCTTAGAAAAGACGCATTAATGGTACCAGGGAGAAAACATGCGATGTGGGCTGGGGGAGCAGAACTGATTCCCACATGTTAGGGAGCAACTGTGTCCCTCTTACGGGAGCTCCAAAGCCTGTCTGGGCTTTGTGAGGCACTTGTACAACAGCGCTGGAGAAAGCTCTTGTCCTTTTTCGCTAGAGATCAGCGTGCTTTTTCAGGCTCAGCGGGCTTATGGCTCATCCTGTGCTAGGAATAGCTCCTGGAGAGGGGAAGTCGAGGCTGTCCCTATGTCACGTCACAAGCGCTCCCACTTGGAAGCTGAATGTGGCTGCTGCCCGTTCAGCCGGTAGAGCAGGAAACGCGTAGGTCCCGTGGGTGCTCGTTTGGCCTGAGTGTGGAGAGAGGAGCTGGGGACTCCTGCCACCCTCACTTCCAGGTACCTGTATCCACCCCTGCGAAATGCCGTTCTCGGAGCCCACTGTTGAGATGGCAGATGCCACCCCCCTGAGGCTGCAGCCTGCTTCCAGGACAGCTCTTGCCGTTCGGTTCTGCTGTCTCCGGGCTGGGATGTGGTGAGGGAGTTCTCCAGTGCTCGCCCTGGATCCTTTTACTGAACGTCGTGAGGATTTGACCTGGCTGGCCCACAAAGGAGCCAGTGATGTGAGATCAATTTGTTTCTGCTGCACGTGATGCCTCCTCCCCTCTTAATTAGACTCCTGTGGCCCCTCTCTTTCCTGCTGGCCTTGTTTCCTACTGAGTCCCTGACTCCTACTGGGTCAGGGAGACCCAGTGGCGGCCTTATCAGGTACCTGCTGGGCTCTAATGAGCCCTTTCCCATCCTGGCCGATCCGCCGAGCCGATCTGAAAACTGACCTCCGCTCGCAACACCCCTCTCTGCCCGCCAGGCCCAGCAGTCCGGCTGTGCCGCCTGGGTGCTAAGGTTGGGCGTATCCCAAGCTTTTCCCAAGTGCTCCTTCCCTGCCGAGTGCTGCCTTCTCTCTCGTGCGTGGGGGCGATGTTCCTGTCCCGCGGGCGGGGGGCCAGCATGCTGAGGGACAGGGTGACTTGCCCCTGCTCAGAGCGGGAGCAGCCAAGCGAGGACCCGAGCTGTTGTCCCCTCCCTCCGCACAGGGAGCGCTTGCTCTGATCTCGCTCTTCTTCTGCCCAACTAGTGTCCTTTTTCCGATGCAGCTTTGCCCTTTTCCTCGGGCTTGCTCTTTCCCAGGAAGCCCAGTGGATGGGCTGCGGGGCCGCGCTGTTCCCCTCAGACTACGCAGCAGAGGAGAAATGGGGGGTCCAGACTGAGCGTGACCCCGGGCTGGGATCTCTGAGCTCTCCCCCACCGGAGCTCGCGGGGTGCCTTGCATGAGTTGTCACGTTTTGGGGACCCAATTCCCGAGACCCAGTTCCCTCCGCTCTGAGGAGAGGCCCTCTGTCACCAGGCAGGTGGTTTTCTTCCAGCTCTGGCTCTGCAGGGGAATTGTCCCCACCTTGGTCCCCGCCTGGCGCTCTGCTGCCGTCGCTGCTCTGCCTTCACGCTGAAGGACCAGGACCCTGAAGGGGAGCCGCGGTACCATCTCCCTACGCCCCTGTTCGGACCTGATGCGCAAGGTCCGCGCAGTGAGTGATTCCTTGTTGTCCCTTTGCTTTTCTGGCTGACAGCGGACAGTCCCCTCTGACGGACATCTCTTCAGGAGCTCCTGGCACAGCCCCTCCATCCCGCTAAAGGTGTGTGGGGTCACCTTCGCAGGCGTTGTGTTTGCCTTACGGAGCCCTGACAGCGGCTTGTCATTACCTACGGATATCTCAGGAGGTTTCTGGGTGACCCTGAGGCAGGGCACCAAGCTGCCAGCTGCCCCCCCTCCCTCCC
>VXBO01001457.1:53063-136179 GCA_013400135.1 Rhinoptilus africanus | reverse complement strand
CCCCAGCCAGTGGTTTCCACCCCCAGCGCTTGGCATGATGCACCATGTCCCCTTCTCCGCAGGGGACGGCTCCAACACCCCCTTGCACCCTCGCACCCTCCCATCAGGACCCTCGGCCAAAGCTCCCCGTGCTCCCAAGCCCCGCCGACATTCCTGACACCGCCTCTTCACATCAGCCCCAAAACAGCTGTCCCCCTGTCACGGTCCCTGAATTGCCCCGGGGACACCGGAGTAGGGGTACCCAGCTCTCCGCAGTGCCCACTTGTGCCTTCCCCAGCCCCTGGCACGCTCTTAATTTCTTTGGCAAACGCAATCAGTATTTTCCTGCCTTGAACCACTGCTTTCCCCCCGTCCTCCTCCCTTCCCCTTCTGCCCCGAAAATGCGAACCAGGAGGATTTCAGAAACGCCTCCTGCACCGAAACATTCTCTCCTTCGGTCCCTAGATGGAGTAAGACCGCCTCTACAAGAGCCTTTGACTTCTTCCTTATGCCTTTTTCTTGTTTAAATACACTCACAGTTAATCATTCTACAGCCAAGAGCTGCCAGCAGCTCATCAGAACTAACATCCTCCAACACCGGCAGCAGCAACCCAGCTCCCACCCGCCGTCCGTGCCGGGATGGGCATGGCCACCTCTTGGCCACCTCCGAGTCCCTGAGGACACCCAAAGGACAGCCCCACACATGGAAACGCTGGCTCTTACCTTGTCCTCCAGCCTGCCGATCAGCTCGGCCAGCCTGTTGATCTGCCCCTCCAGCCCCTCCGCCTTGGTGTCGGGGCAACCTGCGGGAAGCCGGGAGGCAGCGATGGAGCGAGAGGCACCCTGAGAGCCCCGCTGCCCTCCCGGGACGCTGAGCATCCCTGGAGGATCATAGTTCCCATCCCCAAGCACCCTGGGCCACCCCAGGCTACCGACACAGCCGGGAAGAGGCCACCACTTACCAGTCTGGAAGCCCTTCCCATATTCCCTAGGGACCATCCGGCTGGTGGGAGAGAAGCTGGGCACGGGGCTGTCGTACCAGGCGTCCATCAGACCGTGGCCAGCTTTGCTGGGGTAGTGCCTGCAACCAGAGAGCGCACAGGCCGTCAGGGAGGGCAGAGCCGGGCACCTACAGCGCTGGAGCATCCTTTTTGGCCGCTCTGTCACTGACGCCAGACCCCTTGGAGAGCATCAGTGCCCATCCTGTCCTTCAGCATCACCCGGTCTGGGGCGGGAGGGGGGCCACAACCTTCTTCTCCCCTAGACAGACACGTGCAACTCATTCGGGCACTGGTAGCACCACACAGCCTGCCCGTGCCCGACCTGCTGCCCGTGAGCGGGGGACGCCTGCCCGTGTGTCCCCTCTCCTGCAGGGTGGAGACACAGCCACCAAAGCATCTCCTCCGCCTGGCCTCATCCTCTCGGGCTCTTGGTGTCCCACCAAGGGGCTCCAGCAACGGTTCTCCTGGAGAATGGAGAGCCACATCCACCTACAGCATATCCTCTACTTTGCTTCTTCCCCTGGGGCTACAAAGCCCATTTGGCGTGGTTTATCCTGCAGAAAAAGTGTGCACACACGTACCCCTGAGACATCAAAGGCCACCCAGCCTCAGCTCCTCAGCAGTGCCCCCAGGCCCTCATTCATCTGGAAGCCAGAGAGGATGCCACGACCTGCCATCCCCACCAGGGTTTGCAGCCGCCACTGTGTGCAGCGAGACGGGAATGGGTTTTGGGAAGGATGACCCTCTTTTTCCTTCCTCCTCCACCGATGGGAAGCCTGAGCCGCAGAGGGAGAGACTGAGCTGCTCAAGGGGTCTCCAGCGTTTCCTTCCAGCGAGAGCAGCTCCGCGCTGGCTGCCTGCTGATGGAGGTGCCCGGGAGTCCAGGCTCCTCTTGGCATCTCTCACCAGCCATTTGGCTCCCGGCTGGAAACAGCACAACAGCCAACTGCTCTCTCTACCCTCTCTGGCTACCCTGGGCAATTCCAGCTGCCTCCGTTGGTGCCAAGGGAGCAAAGCCCAAGCTACTGTTGTCCCAAAAACTCAGCTGGTGTGGACCCAAACGTGCACATAGGGATGTGACGAGCTGGTCCCAAAGAGCATCCTCAAGATAAGGAAGCGGGGACAGCAATGAAGGTGGCAGGAACATCCCGGTCGCTACAGGCTGTGTAATAATCCCACTGCCAGCACTGAATAATCCCCCGTCAATAGGCAGGAAATTAGGCGAGAACAGACAGAGACTTCTTTTTAATCACAATCTAATGAGGTGTCTCAGGCTTGGACGCTCTGCTCTTGCACTTCGTTTTACGGCCCTTTATTTTGGTGCTTTTTAGGCCACCTCTTTGTCTTCATGCAGATGTGCAAGATTATTTTTCGTGGGGCGGTTTTGGGGGGGTTTTTTTGGCTACTATCACCATGAGGAAACAACTACAGTACTCCTCATTATGAACTGGGTCCACATGTCAGCAAATAAAAGCCAGCAGCGTCTTTCATGGGCTCTAATTGCTCCCTCTGATGTTGGACTCGTTTCCTCCGCGTTGGTTCCCAGGGGCTTGTACTTTTTCCACATGTTTTTTGCCAGGTTTGCTGCAGGCCAGCAGTTTCCTTCCAAAAGGGGGAGAAGAAAGCGATGCGGGGTGATGGAACCCAGTGTGTTTCTCCTAGGAAAGCTGGCGAGATGTCACCAGAGCTGCCCAGGGTCTCACTGTGTCCCAAAGGCAACGGCTCCTGGGAGACCAGCCCGCTGCCGCTGCCCTGGGATGCTCCTGCTGCTGATGTTGAAACCCAAAATGCTGAGACCTGGCTGCAATGAAGCATTCGGGCACGTTGCGTGGTGTCCCAGCCAGGAGCTGGGATTTTCACTCTCTGGGGTCCGCGAGTTGGCCCCTTTGCCTGCCCACATCTTGGGGAAACCGAGGCATCCCCTGAGCAGGTATGGCAGGAGACGGATCCGCTTCATGAGCAGTTGATGAATGGTTTCCGTGGCAACCTGTCCTGCTTACAGCCGGTGACGGCGGGACCTGGGGGAGCCGAGTGACACTGTGACACAAAGGGGAGGGCTCTGCTGAGGTTTGGGCTGTGCTAAGTACCCCTTAGGTTTTAGCCCTGGCAGAACTTGACAAATCTTGAAAGCATCTCCTCCACCTTCTCCAAGCTCGGTAGGATGTGCTGGGCTGCTGGGATGGGGACGGTCCCCTCACATGGGACCTGTCCCCCGCACACAAGCGGCTTTTGCCCCTATGGAGGACTTCACTCCCTGGGTGCCCCAGCAGGAGGGACAGCATCGCTGGCACGAGAAGCCACCCCTGCGGGCTGTCCCCAGCACACCCCAGAGACAGCCACCGTCCCACTGGTGCCCACGCTTCAACCTGGATAGCTTTGCTCGGAGAAGAACCCCCAGTGCAGCCAGTACCCCCCAGTCCGGCCCTGGGGTGCTGCCCCCCGGTTTGCATCCCAACCCCGCACCGCTCATGGCTGAAAGGGTCAAGGGGGCCCTTTGGGCTGCGGGAGAGTCAGCGACAGGGCAGGACAGAGCGGTGGAGGAAAGCCCCGAGAGCTCTTGGGAAGCCAGGAAGGGAGGCAAAGGGAAAGGCAGCCGCTCCCCTGGCTCCCCTTTGCTCCTGCACACTGTCTGCTGCGTTTTCCCTCGCCCCCCCACAAAACCATCCTCCTCCTCTCCCTCCACCTCCCTGCAACCAAGCCAGCCGGGAAGCGGGGAGGAGGGCAGGAGGGGCCACAGACCTGGTGGGGTTGGTTTGCTCGTCGATGGCATCCACAGCGCTCTCCACAGAGCTCAGCAGCGACTGGGTCTGGTTCGCCGTCTCCTTCAGCAGGAAGCGGGTGACAAACTGGTCCACGTTGCTGCCACTCTCGTACACCTGCCAAGGCAGACAGGGAGCGCGGTGAGACCCTGCACCGACCCCCCAGAGCCGGCGGGCACCCAGATAGGGCAGTATCCGGGGCAACATCCCACCCGTGAGCTGCTCCTCTCCATGTCCCCGACTGAGGACCACAGGAGGAGTGAGCACGGGCTGTTCCACCCCACGGGAAGCATGTAGCCCTCCAGCATCCGTGGGTTGCCCAGTATATAGCCCTCCAGCATCTGTGAGTTGCCCAGCATACATCGCTCCAGCATCTATAGGTATCTATCCAGTATCTAGCCCTCCAGCATCTACGTGGCACCCAGTATATAGCCCTCCAGCACCCATGGGTTGCCCAGCATACATCCCTCCAGCATCTATAGGTCACCCAGTATATAGCCCTTCCAGCATCTGTGGGTCACCCAGATTATAGCCCTCCAGCATCCATGAGTTGCCCAGCATATACCCCTCCAGCATCTATGGGTCACCCACTATATAGCCCTCCAGCATCTGCAGGTCACTCAGCACATAGCCCTCGAGCACCCACGGGTCACCCAGTATATAGCCCTCCAGGATGTATAGGTCACTTAGCACATAGCCCTCGAGCACCCATGGGTCACTCAGTGATATAGCCCTCCAGGATCTATAGGTCGCACTATGTAGCCCCTCCAGCATCCATCACCCCCAGGACAGACTGGAGGAGGCTGTGATGGGAGGGAGGGTGGGCAGGGAGGCACATCAGCACCGCTTCATTTCTAGATAAATAAAGCAACGGAAAGAGGTGATTCCCCGAAGCCCACGGTTGCTCTCTTTACTGTGATCTTAAATTACTTTACAATTGCCTTGCCGGGTGAGAGCCAATGGGTGCAGGTATGAGAAGCGGCCCCTCCTGTGCTTTGGAGATCCCTTCCTTCAGGGCTTCGGCATGTTATTTAGCACACAACAGTACGGGCAACCCAGCGCTCAAGTAAAAGGGGTCTGGGATAACTAACGTGGGTCTCCTCGGGGAGGCACGAGCTGCAGATGCCCTCAAACCAGCGGCAGAAAGCTCTGGCAGCACCCCCCCAGGCTCCCCCCAAGGTCCCGCGCTGTGAGACAAGAGACTTTGCATATTTCAGCATTTGGATTTTTTTTCTGAAGAGGGAGAAGAGGAAAGCCCTGGCTGTTTGGGGCTAGATGGAGGATGAGACAGCCAGCGGAGCAGGAATGTCTTCAGCAGGAGGAGGCTGCTCCCAGGGAGCTTTGGCGGAGGTGGACAAGCTGTTCAAGCAACAGAAGCTCCCGGGGTAATCCAAACCCCCCCAAGACAGAAAAACACCTAGTAAAATGCTTTAACAGCACAAGGGATCTGCTCAAAGCACCCACGGCCCCTTCCCCAGGACCCGGGTCCTGCTCCTCTGCCTCCTGTCAGCCACCAGCAGAGGCAGGACACTGGCACAACTGGACTAACACCGGTACAACCAGACCAACACCAGCACAACCAGTCCAACACTGCCTCAACCAGTCCGGCACTGCCACTCCAATCAATCCAACACCAGCCCAACTGGTCTGATCCCAGCCCAACACCAGCCAGGCCACTGGCCGCACCGGGTCTGGCTGAAGCTCACCGCTCAGCATCAGAGCTAAAAAACCTTGTGGTGAAAAAAAAGGCTCCTCTACACCCAAACTCACTCACATGGTGCTTTCCCCAGACTCCTTCCAACCTGTCGGTGCCTGCTGGGACAGCACGTGACCCAGGCAAACCCTCACTGGGCAGCCCGTCCCTGCGTGTCGGCATCTCCTGGCACAGGACTGGTCCAAGACTCACGACTTCTTGATGCCACGAGATAGGGACAGGGACTCCCGGCTCCCTCCATGCCACCGGCAATGACCAAACTCGGGGTGAGACCGAAGCGGTCCCAGCACCACCAGTTACCTGAACACACAGCGGCACAACATGAGAACCCCAGGCTCCCCAAAGCAAATTATCCTTGTTTTATGGTGAAGTGATTAACGAGGGTTATTTCCATGGCAACCAGAGCAGCTCCGCAAGTACCCGGAGGGCCTTTATCTCCTATTTTAAATCATAAAAGAAGAATGAGCTGAAGAAAAACCCTTCTGGGGAAACTGGTTGCAGAGCTGCTTTCTCACCCCTGATTTGGTGGGGGAACATGAGTTTCTTGATGGCTTTTTGAGCGTCTAACTAGCGTGGCAGTTAATGACTTCTCTCGAACACAAAAAGAACTTGCTCCCCTCCCTGTCACGGCCACGGTATTTCTGGGGGACACACACGATGTGGTGAGCTCCGCTGGATGGTGACGCTGAAGCAAATTGCCACAGGTCCATGATCCGCTGCCGCTGCTCGGTGTAGCCCTGCTGGGTGGCAGGAGGGAGACGGAAGGAGGGCAGGGATGGGTGCACTGAGTTGCTCTTTCACCAGCACAGCCCGTCCCAGGACACTGGTCCAACGGAGATGGGACCAGCTCAGGGCACTCCAGGTCTGCCTGAGGACCAAGGGATGCTCTTCAGGTCTGGGGGATGCACTTAGCAGCACCCATGGGACCCTGCCTTTTCCAGTCCTTTTCAGCTTTTCTCCAAGCAGGCCCACAGCCCCACAGCTCCCCAGCACAGCCCAGTGTGCTCCACCAGCACCACCATTATCTGACGGCTGGGTCAGGGGGAGGAAAGCCAGCATCGGTGCGGGATACGGGGAGATGCGTCGGAAGACTGGGAAGGAGAAGGGGGGATCTCCCTGGCTGGAGGTCATCAAAACCTCAGACACACAACCCATAAAACTGTTACCTCCGAGTTATCTCACAGAATCACAGAATGGTGGGGTTGGCAGGGCCCTCTGGAGATCCCCCAGTCCCACCCCCTGCCAGAGCAGGGTCACCCAGAGCAGGGGGCATAGGAACGCCTCCAGGCGGGTTTGGGATGTCTCCAGAGACGGAGACTCCCCCACCTCCCTGGGCAGCCTGGGCCAGGGCTCTGCCACCCTCAAGGGAAAGAAGTTCCTCCTCAGGTTGAGGTGGAACTTCCCATGGTCAAGTTTGTGCCCGTTCCCCCTTGTCCTGTCCCTGGGCACCACTGAGAAGAGCCTGGCCCCATCCTCCTGACACCCCCCTGTCAGTGTTTATAAGCATCAATAAGATCCTTCCTCCACGGCCTGGCGGTGTTTGAAAACAAGGTCAGCCTGCTTAGAAAAACCCGCTCACCTGCCGGTTGTTATCACGGAGATTTGTAACACCCCGAAACCAAGCGCAGCCGGTGCAGCACAGCTGGGCCATGCGGATGAGCTAGGACAAGGAGCGCGATGGAGCAGTGTCCCCATCGGGACTGCCTCAGGACCACCTCTGCCTTGCCAGAACTGAAGTTCGACGTCTCCCTCACTCTCCCCTTTGGGGATTTTGCCTTATTTTACCAGGGCAACGTGCCACGAGACCCCGCAGCCTCCCAGGGCTGGCTGCCTTCCCTGCCTGCGACGGAGGGGGCTGATTCTGGGCTTTTGAACACCAAGCCCTTGCCCCGGGGACACCAGGGCCACCACGCAGAGCTCGGACATCTCCTGAGAAGTCCTGCCCTGTTTGCCCTTGCCGCAGAGAGGCAGGGAGAGGGATGAACAGGCAGCCCCAGGACCGGGGATGTGGAGCTGGTGGAGCATGGCACCGGGAACCCTCCATAGGAGGCACAGGAACCACCGCCAGACAAACAAACAGCAACAGAGCCAAGGCAGGGATGTGAAAACATTTGTTGAGCATTTGGATCGGGGGAAAAAATATGAATGCTTTCACAAATATTCATGGATTGCTGGACGGTCTCTGCTCTCCCCAGAAAAATACGCACAACCCAGAATGTGCGACGTACCCTATAGATCTGTGTGCGTGTGTGTATTCTTTCCAAGCATGTTATTACACATACCCACACAGACACACATCACACCTGAACAATTCTGCACAGACAGCGTATTGAATTCACTGTGAAGGCACCTCACCCTTCATCTTCCTCTGCCGGCAGCCTTCGGAAAGGGCCCCGGACCAGCCCAAATCCGCCCCTTCGCCCAGGCAATTATTTTATCATTTAATACATCTTCCACTATCCACACTCGGGCTACGGAGGGTGTATTAAATCGATAAATCTCCTTGGCAAAGACATACCATTTCATTCGGGATCTGAAACCATTTCTTTTGCGGTTCCCCCCCCCTCCCCAGCCACGGATGCTGCTTGCCTGCAGCCGGCAGCCTGCCCGTAACCAAGGCGTAAATACATTAATCAGGCGCTCAAACAGGCCCTGCTATAATTACAGATAGGTTTTGATTACCTCTCGTGCCAAGCCCTGCTCTGATTGCTGGCACGGGGGATCTGACAGCTGCCGGGGGGGGGTGGCTGTTCCCGTGGGCTGGGGGCTGTGTCCCTCCTCGCGGATTTAATGTGGGTCCCTGGGGGCTCCTGCTGCTGAACACGGAGCTGTGCGCGCTCCTTCGAGTGGCTGATTGGATTATTCTTTTAATTAGAAGTGCTGGTTTTCTGGGATGTGGTTTGCCGTGCCAAATGTGGGGGCTGGATGGGAGCACAGGGGGGTCGGAACTGGAGGTTGCACCTGGGTGCCCACGCCCCGGGACCCCAAGCACTCCAGCCATTCCCCGTTATTGTCCCTTTCCAGCGAGATCTGCACCACCACTGCCTTGTTCTCTTCCCTGATGGTCATCCAAACCCCGCACCACATTCCCCACGGATGCTCCGAGCCCATCGGCTGATTTTCCGCCTGCTCCGTGCTATTTATCCCACGCTCTGTTTCCCTTCCAGAGGTGCACCGCTGCGTTTCCATTTCAATCCATGCATCAAATAAAAGGGGTAACGTGCCGCTGTTTGCCTCCACCGTTCTGCTGCCCTCCAAGGCTCTAGAGCCTGTCTCCAGTGAACGCTGCAGAAAATTCCCTGACCAGCCCTTCCCGAGCCTCCTGTGAACAGGTCCTGCTCCTTTTGGAAATCTGTATTTACGAAGCCGAGTGCTGTCTGAGCACACGGACTGATGCTGGGTGCTAAGAATATCAGGCTGTGAGGATATGTGTAGTTAAACATTCCGATTTTATTCCTACAGCCTGTAATCTTGGTTCAGCTTTAGGAAAAATTAAACAGGCAATTTCCCACGTTCATTTAAATCAGCTTCACTCCCCACATCGCAGCGCTCTGCATGGATGGATGTTGGGCACGAAGCTACGCCAGCTGGGGTGGAGGAATCTCGGGGCGTCCGTGGGGTCCTGATGCTTTTTTTTGGCAGGCCAGTCAGCCCAATTGCTCTGAAATTAAAACAACAGTGGGTTGTGATTTCCCCCCACCCCCAGTTTAACCACCTCTGGCTGTTTGCCCACCCAGCTGTGACACTGGCTCTCGGGAGCCGGGTCTGACACGCGTGTGCTCAGACAGAGCCTCCTCAGCAGTCCCTCAGGCCCCCCTCTAGCAAACGTCTTACTCGGCGTTGCAAAAAACAAGTCATTAAGAAGACCAGCTCCAAAGGAATCCTTCCCATCGTCTTATTAAAACATTCGTCAGTCTGTCCTAGGGAGATTTAATGAGGTTTGGTCTTATTAATTCCACCCTGAAGAGTTATTTCCCCCTGGCTGTGCTTGAGAAGTTAAAATATTTATGGAGATAATATAATAATTGCTGCGCAATGAAGCTGCTTCGTGCCAAAAGCTCTTGGAGGGACACATCTCCAAGCCTGCTCTTTTCCATCCAGCTGGTCCAATAGTTCAAGGCTAGAAAGACTTCGGCATCACAGATGCTACCCTGCCGCAGAGTGTTTTGCCGGAAGGAGCATGGTGGCCTCCAAAGAGGCAGAGGAGGGTGAAAAAAAAGCATCTCTCCCTTTGCAACATCCCCGGTGCCTGGCCTTGACGTCTGCCGCTGCAAACGGGCGGCAGCGCGCATCCGCAGCGAGGAGCAAACGTAAAAGCCTTGCTGAAAGGACGGCCTTGAGATTTCTGCAGGGGACGGCTCTCAGGAGAGTCTCAGAAAGTGTCGCTGTTTGACAACCCGGGGCGTGAGCCAGAGACATTGAAAAATGAGAGAAGGAAGGAGTGGGAATAGGACAACTTGCTTTAGCCACAGGCAATTGGGGAAATACCGCTCAGTGATGGGTCCTCTGGTCTGACCAGGCTGAGGTCCAAGCCCCATCACACCTCTTTCTTCGTATCGCAGGCTTTTTATGTGCCTCTAAAGCACAGTCCCACGCACGGTGGGCGCATACATCGGGGCACAGGCTGCTCAAAGCCCCACCACAGCTCTTCCAGCCTTCCATTTCCATAGGCACTTGCCCCAGATCTGCCCAAATTCTGGCACAGAGTAATGAAAGCACCCTTGGGATGTGTTACCTGTGCAAGCCATAGCTGGGGTTTTGGTGCCAACACCGGTGCCGAGCATCCCTCACCGGGCATTGCAAACTGATGCCTAAAACCGGGCTCTCGTGGCCATGTGCCTGTGCGTAGCAAATGACTGAAAAAGGAGACTTTTCAATGTTGTTGAGCATCTCAAAGTTTCTTTGCTGGCATTTTCAAAGGTCACTATTTAGCTCGTTATGACTACGGGATGTAAAATATAAATGATGCTGCGCCACCAACGACTCGGAGACACCCCCCCCTGCGACAGCCCCGCGCCTTCGCCTTGCCGCGTTACAGCCTGACCGATGGGGCTCTCCAGCCCCAGTTTCCAGCAATGTTGGCCAAATTGGCTGACATTTACCAAGCCTGGGGACATTGACAGCTTCTCCAATTTTTATTAACTCCAACCACCGCTGAAGCGCGCCCACGGAGCGATGGCACCGAACCGAGGAGGCTTTTCAAACGGAAACCAAAGCCAATTCTGTTTCACCCACACCTTCCCTCCAGTTAAAAAAACCCAAACCCAACAACAAACCCACCGCCGTGCCATGAAACACCCCTGTCAAACCTCATTCCAGGATGACAGAGAGGTTACCTTCCACCCCCTCATCCCTGTAAAAACCAGGCATGTGTTGCGCTGTAACCTCCGAGTGGCTGATTTAAATTCGTTGCTCATAATCGCCTGTTTTCTTCCAAGATATATTTTCTTATAATGAGAATAACACTCAGACCTGCCTCTCGCTCCTTTCCCTCCACCCGACTCTTAAATCCCTTCAAAAGCAGAGACCCAAAACTGATTGCCTGGCACATAATCAGTAGAAGAAACCTGAAGAGAACAGACACTTAAATAGTTGATAAATGAAATCATTAACATATGAAAGACCCTCAGCCTTCCCAAAACGCTCTAAAAAACCAAATGAGACACCTGTTCAGAGAAAAAAAGTAAAGACGGCATCTCATGGGTTTTAAAAGTCGTTTGCTATAAAATTCTCCTTTTATAAATCTTGGCATCGGCCCCTTCTCAGCTCATGTTTGCCTTCTCTGGTCCTGAAGGTCTCCTGCCCTGGACTTTTCCCAAGCAATTTGTCACAGGACTTCCCCCTTGGCTTTATCAGAAAAATCTCCTTGCTGCAATACAATGCCGTCGTGTCTGGTTGCAGCCCCGTGGACGTGAAGGGCAGGTAGCTGATGGCCCACGCATGCGCTGTACAGCACACCCCGGAGATCACCTATGCGTCGAGAAGCATACGGCATTTTTGCACCGTGTCCACTTAATTACCAGGCAAAGAACAGACTTGGCCTCCTACTTCTGAACACCCTGGCTATAATTAGCCTTTCCCTTCACACGAGCTCCTAATTAGCTGTATTTAGTATCCACAAGACTGTAAATTAATACATCTTTTATTTCCATTTTTCCAAGGAAAGTACAGATTTTGTTTTCCAAACAGGACCTACTCAGAAGACCCGGCAGACGTAATGACGTGGGACGGTCAAGCTGCTGAAGGCTCAGCCTGGTTGTGCCAGCTGGTACGGTCCCTGCCTTTCCTTTTGGTGGCTCCTTCAAAGCTGCTCTCGGGCTCTTTGGCAAGACCACAGCACTGACATCTGGTGGATTTATAGAACCATAGAACAGAATCATGGAATTGTTATGGTTGGAAGAGATCTTAAAGATCATCAAGTCTAACCATCAACCCACCACTGCCAAACCCACCACTACCCCACGTCCCTCAGCACCGCGTCTGCCCGGCTTTTAAATCCCTCCAGGGATGGCGACTCCACCACTGCCCTGGGCAGCCTCTTCCAGTGCTTGATAACCCCCTTTCTGTGACGGAATTTTTCCTAATATCCATCCTAAACCTCCTCTGGTGTAACTTGAGGCCGTTTCCTCTTGTCCCATGGCCTGTTCCTTGGGAGCAGAGCCCAACCCCCCCTGGCTCCCCCCTCCTTTCAGGGAGTTGCAGAGAGCGAGAAGGTCTCCCCTCAGCCCCCTTTTCTCCAGGCTGAACCCCCCCAGCTCCCTCAGCCGCTCCTCACAGCACTTGTGCTCCAGACCCCTCACCGGCTCCGTTGCCCTTCCCTGGACATGCTCCAGCCCCTCAATGTCTTTCTTGTCATGAGGGGTCCAAAACTGGACACTCAAGGTGAGGTCTCACCAGTGCCGAGTACAAGGGGATGATCACTGCCCCTGTCCTGCTGGCCACACTATTCCTGATACTGGCCAGGATGCTGTTGGCCACCTGGGCACACTGCTGGCTCACATTCATCTGGCTGGCCACCAACACCCCCAGCTCCTTTTCTGCCAGGCAGCTCTCCAGCCGCTCTGCCCCCAGCCTGTAGCGTCACATGGGGAAGCGCTATTTATTCCCCTCACCACACAATTTATCTAATCCCAGGAGCAACTGCCTTAAAACAGGAGGAAGGAGGAGGAAGACCACGTCCTACAGGAGGTCCATGAGCACCAGGGCAGCACAAGCAGGACCTCCAGTGAAGCTGCTCTTCCTTCTCAGCGTGAGAGGAGGGACATAAATTTTGCAGCGTCAGACAAGGAGAAGAGTAGTGAATAAACATCTTCATCTAAAAATAAACTCCAAGAGAGACTTTCTTAAGATTCATCTCCCCGTCGCGCTCCCCGACAGACTGGCAGCCCGGCTGGATCTCACGCACAGCCCTGCGGGGCTGGCAAGGAAATCACTCCGGGCAGCATCGCATGGAGAATCGGCTTTCTGGTCTGGAGTCTGAACAGAAAACTTGGGGAAAACTCAGATCTTGCAGAACTGGAGTAGCACTTGCTGCTTTAATTTGCGGCGCAATGTTTTTTTAAAATTAATTTTGGAGAAGAGTTGCAGAAATAAAACAAATACGCCTCTTTTCCTTTTGCACTATTGTTGAAATATAAAGTTCCATAACTTTTCCAGAAACCCCCATCATTTTTCTTTGCTATAGAAATTGATACTGAAATCGTTCAGCATTTCTGACCAGAAAAGTTACATTCAAAATACATGGAAAGATGATTCAGCCTTTACCGATTTGCTGCCCCATTCCCACTCCTTTCTTTTTTCAGCCAAAACCATTCACCATGGATACACCTTTAATTGCATTATAGGAGTGATTTAGAAAATCACCTATCCAAGAAAGGGGCAAAAAAGGAGCTAACAATCCTCAAAACAGCTCTCTCCCCACCAGGGTGAACCTCTCTGTGCTGCAAAGGTGAGGATGGACGATGCTCTGAGTCCTCCCAGAAAAGGCAAACTCATCCCCAGCAAAGGGCTGTTTGAGCAAACATCCTGACCTCCAGAGAACAGCCAAATGCTTCCAAGGGGAAATACTATGGCAAGATGGGCAGGATCTTCTGGGGTTCAGCCAGGTACAAAGTACCAGGAGATAAGCTGTTCCCATGCTGGGCAGCAAGGAAGCCAGAGAAGCGCTTGGCTGAAGGACAGCCTGATGTGCGGTAGGGTATGAATTTGCCCAGGAAGAAAGATGAAGCAACAGAAGTGCTGTGCTCCAGTGGTGTCCCACGGGCTTCCAGCCCAGCCAGGAGAGCTCAGCTCAGGCTCATGTGACCACCACGGCTTGGTGTGAGCGGAGTCAGGGACAGATCGTGATGTCTANCCACAGCAGAGGGGCTCCAGCCCCCCCAGCACCTTCGGAAGCCCTGAGCAGCTCACGCTCTTTGTGCTGGGCACTACCCAGAGCCGGGACCAGCCTGTGGCTGTCACCCCCAGCCTCCTGCCGCAGGAAGGCTCTGCTCCAGGGGCCTCAGACAACCTCGGTAGGAACATCCAGCTTGTTCAGCTGAGCAGGAGAAAACCTGCTCAAGTAAAATGAAAGGACGAGATAAATGATTAGCTAGAGAGGGTGGGAGGAAAAGATTATTTTTAAGGATTATTTCTACTGACTATTTTATCTCGAGGTGTCATCATTCAAAAAAGAGCAATATCATATTTGGCAAGCTTGATTTTGGCAGGTAAGAACGCGAAGGAGAGCACTTTATATTGCTGTTCTGGACTGTGCTACAAAGCAACAACAAAATAAAAAATCCATCCATCATTTTTCAGCATCCAAGACCGGTGGCAGATGGTGCTCGCTCTGGGGCTGTAACCGAGCTGCTCAAACAAGCGCTCGCTGGCAGCGTGCTGCGGGTGGCTGAGAGCTGGGGCAGAGCATGGCCACGGCCATGGGGAGAGGGACCCACCACAGCACCTCCTGCTGAGCCCCAGGAGCGACAAGGAGTCGTAAGGCAAAGACAGGAATGGTTTTCCCTCACGAGTAAGGTATGCCACCCTATTCACCCCTGTGCATCCACCTCCCACTCCCCAGCGCTGCCGGAGCATCGGCAGCTGGCATGGAGGGTCAGCACACTCGGTTTTCCCTCTATGATTTACATATCCTCTCATCTAAATAACGATTCTCGGGGGAAAAGGTATTTGCAGCTGGTTTGAGTACGGTGCCTGTCCAGAAGACACACTGCGGTATTTGGCAACCTGACACAAGAAGGCTCTCGGGAGGGGTGTGATGTGTCACCAGTTGGTTGTATTTCCACTCCTGGTCTATTAAACAGATTTTGGCAAGTGCTAGAGTGGCAACGGAGCTGGCAGCAGCAAGCAAGGAGTGAAACACCATCTTTACATCTCCTCTTGCCCAGCTCCAGGACCGGCAGCGATGCTGAACTTCAAGCAGAGGGTGGTCCAGCGCCACACATGGGTCCTCAGGCCTCCTCCATAAACCTTTCCTGCTGCCCCTCTCTCCTCCCTGAAGCCAGTCTCCGAATCCTCCCTCCCCTGCTCCGCTCACCCGTCCCTGGCCCTCACCGGCGCGGCGCAGCACAGCCTTTCCACCATCCCACCAGAGAGATCCCCTCCATTTCACTCCAGTATGTGCACAGAGGGCTGCTGCAATTTCAGCTCCGATTTTGGGCAATTCTGATTTCCAAGCCCCCTCCTTCCATCTGGGACACTCCAAGGACGACCACCAGCATGTCTTGGACCCACCCGATGCCCAACAGGAGCTTGCCCAGGAAGGAACAATTTGACCTTAAATCTGAGCTGCTTTGTCCTTGAGAGCATTCCTCACTCAGCGTTTTTGGGATTTCTCTGCAGCTTTCTTTTAAAGTCTGCCTCGCCGCTAAAGGTCAGCTGTGCTAATCTTTCCATGCTGGGTGCTGCAAAATGCTGATTTCTCAAAAGCGGGGAGCAGGACCAACCCCAGTGCAGCAGGGGATGGGAGCCGTACCCAGCAGGAACAGGGATAACTCAGCCTCTCGGGTTCAAAAAACCCACCAAATGTGCTTTTTGGTTTAACCAAGCTAAAGCACAATTCCCAGGGCATGTGGGTGAGAGCGTTGTCGAGTGGTAACTGTCCTGCCAGCTCCCTGGGCACCGTCCCCCCGCTCCCCCGGCCCCCCTGGAGGCTGATGGGGATGGTGGGGACATCAGTTGGGCACCATCCCACAGCCCAAGGCAGGGGGGGGTCAGTAACGGAGATGGGGGAACAGCTCAACCCGGCTTCGGTTCCCCAGCTCCCACCAATACCAGACACACCAACCGCATCCTTCCCGGTCACGCTGGTTTTGATATTTGTCAACCGCACTATAAAACAGCACATGAGAATTATCTAAGAACATCTTCTTCCGTCAGCTTTTTCTTTTTTTTTTTTTTTTAAGATGCTGAAAGTTGATTTCCTTTCTCTCCAATTTAACTTTGCATTTCCCACCATTTCAGTGCGGCACGGACATTGCCGTATTGGAAAATAATTACAATGACAGATTTTGTTTTGCTGTATGAGACCTTCCACTATTGAATCTAATTACTGCGGATACTTTATGAGCTCCTCCAGCACGAGATAATTGCTGCTTTCTCCTTTTACGAGGAAGAAATAATCAGTTGTCTTTTAAGGTGAGAAATATAAACAGCAATTAAATACCGCAGCTACCCAGCCCCTCTCGTCAGCAGGCACCTCTCGTCAAAAAGCCAACACAGAAGACGGCGAGGCTTCATTTATCATTTGCATCAAACGCCTTTTTTATAATGGGGAGGGAGAGAGAGGGCATAAGGAGCGCTCTCGAATGATCAATACTTTTCTTCAGCTGATGAAATACTTATTTTAGCACGGAGAAGCAGGGGCATCTCGCGAGTCAGGGTGCTCAGCAGCAGCACCAAGCCCTTCGCAGGATCCGGCCTTGGGGAAACGCTGCAGAGACAGCAATGGGCTCCAGCACTGGGGGATGGCACAAAACCACGCTCGGCTCCTACCAAAACCTGCTGCTTTGGCAGTCTATTCCCTGATCCAGCCTTTCTAAAAATATATTTATATGTACGCATCCCCTAAACATCCTGACATCAGTACGGGCCCCTGGCTGGAGGAGATGGAGCAGAAGGTCTGTGTGGAGGGACCCATCAGACAACTCACACCATTTTTTGCAATCCTGGGATGGAGAATCTTCTCCCTGGGGCTGCAGCTTCACCCTGTAGGTGTGAGCCCAGCCCTGGAGGAAATAAAACACCCCTGCGACGTCCCCCAGGCTGGGGTATGGGAACACGCATGGGCTGGCACCTGGTGAGATCTCAGCAGGGTTATTTTATCAGTTTGAATGCTAAGAAGCCACCTTCTGACGCTGTTTTGGCAATGCTGACACTTAAAACCAGAAAGTCCAGTAAACAAATATTTTTTTAGGGAAAACATATAGTGAAAAAATCTCACATCTTAAAAAAAAAAAAAAAACAGCACTGATGGTTTGCACTCGGGAAGAGCTTCTGACGCTGCCTGGAAGTCTGTCCAGTCTGAACACTGGGGATGAGCTTCTCTACCCCCTACAACAGCTTATTTTCTGTTTGGTTTGTTGTTTTTTCCTCCCTTCAGCTCTTTACTCGAACAAAGCGCCTGTGTTTGAATAAATCATTGATGAGGTTTGTACCGCTTTGTTCACGAAATCACAGCAGGGAGCCGATGTTTTTCATGAAAGGCTTCTTAGCCAGCTCCTCTCTGTGAAGGAGCCTTGCTCCATCTGCTCGCTCGCCAAAACTCTGCCGGGCGGCAAAGAGCAGCACCCCCCATGGGCTGATAAAATGGGGGTGATGAGAGGATGCTGGGGCCACACTCCTCCCGCCTGGCATTACCCGCCTGGAAGGGAGATGTCTGCCTTGAGATCCTTCAGAGCCGTGAGAGGAAGATGCCTCCAGCGCTCTGGATCTCCCCGGTTCCCTCCACAAGACCACGACGGGGGTGACCAGCTCAGTTTTAGGTGCATAACCTTTACCCGCTGCAATTAAGGCAGGTGAATCCTGCCACAAGTCGCTGAATCAAGGAAGGAGAAAGACACTCTTCTTATGATGTGCATCCCAGCAGACTGGTATCATGAATAACCATCCCACTTCTGCTGCGATTTCCTATGCAAGGTAATACCCACACGCCCAGGAATCCCATGTGAGATCCCTTTATAAACAAGGAATAAGCCATCCTCCTCTTGCAAAACACCGTGAGGAATTAGTCATATATATATTAACCTCGCATTCGAAAAGCCATGGTGGAAGGCATAATGAATAGCAATCGGGACTGAATTACTGAGATATCTATGTTAACAAGTATTTAAAATACATAGTTGGCAAATCTGACTGCCAGAAAATTTGCTAATAATGAATATATATGAGGCATTAACGGACTTAGCAACTTAATTAGGAAAAATGAACTATTACTGTTGTCCCGATTTTTTTTACCCCCTCATAACATGCTAAAAATTCACAAAACAATGTAAAAATGATTAAAAAAAAATCACAAACATTCAGACAGATCAATGCTTGGCCGGAAACTTTTGCCTTCGGTTGATTACGGCAAGACAGCAACACGTGAAATGCGTGGCTTCACTTTCCACGCCGCCCTCCTCACACACGTTAAAAAGGACGGTATTTGCATAAAGCAAGGAAATCAGGATCTTTACAGAAGGGAGAGAAATTTGCTGTTTCCCGCTCTGACTCCTAAGTCTTCTTATCATTGCCACATCTGAAACGTGCAATAAGTTGAGTTTCTCCTTTCGCTTCAAAGATAAGCGGGAGGGAGATTTCAATCTGGATTACTCAGAGGAGGGCTGGAGTTGAATCGGGAAGCCTTTACGGATGCTTGAAAAAGCAGACCCCCCCCCTCCTTGGCTCAGTCCTCAGTGCACCGATGTGGTGCTGGGTGAGGAAAGCAGCTACTTTTCTCTCCTCGTGGCACAAAAGAATAAGGCAAATGCGGTTGAAGGTAAAAGTGGGAGAAGGACTGATTATCCTGAGGCAATAAATATCACCGATACAGCCTAGTTAGTTTAACTGGTAGGGAAATAACAGAAAATGGTTTCAGAGGAGCAAGAGCTCTATAAACACTTCTCACCATCAAACGAATGGTGCACCTCCCAGCCGGGACGCTTACCTGGTACATCAGCTCAGACTTTCTAGATATTTGTAAATAAACTTCAGTGGACTTCTTGATCAGTGCCACTCTCTAGTAGTCCGCTACTAACGGTATCATAAAGGTACACGGTGGATTTTTGAAGAAGCTGGAGGTACCCTGGACATATGAAATAGAACATTTCCCTTGCGGTCCTTCAAACACACAGCTTTCTGCCTTTTAACACCGCAGCTGTGCACATCAACAACCCTATTGCTGGAAGTCAGGATGCCTTCCAACACACAAGCGGCATTTAACGGCAGCTTTATAACACGATGCTTCCAAAAGCGCTCCCAGTGACGCTAACGAGAACTCAGGCATCGAAAACCCCACTCAAAGAGACCCACGGGCCGCGTTGTCTGAAGGCAGCAGGAGCATCTTTGAGCTTCAGGCAACACAGAGCACAAGAGCTAGGAAGGTCAGACTTGGGAAGGCTGCTGAGAAGCTACGATCATCTGCCACAAAGACCCTGTGCCACCATCTACTGCACATGACATTGGCACCTTGGCTCACAATCTGGGCAAGATTTTCATGATTCATTTGCTGTTAACCCACAAAAAAAAATCCACTGTCATCCCGTTGCTGCAACGATCCACTTACCTCACAAATGCACGAGGAGACAACACTGCTGACCAGGATGAAGACCTTGGGATTAGACACTCTGATAACATTTACACCGTTTGCTCCGAGCCCGTGGAGCACAAGGCGCAGTCAGGAGGACTCACCCGTTTGGTGTAGTCCATCGCCTTCAGGATGGAGAGGTTCAGCGTCTCCAGTGAGGCCAAGACGTCTTCGTAGTCTCCCATATGGTCAGCAAAATAGTCTGGGAAAACCAAGAGGGACATGATGGAAACCGTTGATGTAACTTAACGCTTCACGGCTGCGTGACACAGCAAGGTCTACTTGTTGGTGGAAAGATAAAAACTGAGAGGGTGGTTTCAGGTATATTTTTATATTCTATAATCCTGAGTCAAAGTCACAGCTTGTCCTGCAGGGATGGGAAGTGGTGCAATTCCTGTGAAGTTTGGGACCATTTTAAAAAGGAGATGTAAGGCACAGTAGCTTCCGCTGAAAATAAATGAGCGGGTGCTTTATTTCCATGCCCCACTTATGCATTTGACCAGATCTTGTCTCTCTCTCCTTCCTATCGCCAACATGGAGGGAGAAGGCTCAAAAGAAATCGCTTTTCCATTCCCTTGGCAGTCTTTACCACTCAAAGCATCCAAATACCTGCCAGCTTCACCCCAATTTATACACGCTGAGACTGGCCTTACATTTTTCCCTGCATTCCCATCCTGTTTGCGCCTCAGCCCGCAATCACAGGTTGCACAGGCTCCGGAGAGCAAAATCCATCTCCAAAGGAAGAAAAGGGAGCTGCAAGCTGGGCCCAAAAGCAGGTGCTCTCCGCCAAGAGGGAGTCCACTCTTTCCCCGTGCCATCCTCATCCTTCCTGCGGGAGCGTTGATGCGAAGTTACCCGGTTTCTGGGTGACTGACACAGACTACAGCCAAAAAACGTTCCTTAAAAGCCACCGGCGCCGTTCCTTAGCGCTAAGGCACAGAGCTTCACACCGAGGTGACATCTCCGTGGAATGCAACAAGACATAAACTCCAGGAAACAATCCCTCTAATTAGGTTCTCTTGGCTTAATTAGAAGTGCCTATAGCTATTTATAGCCTGAGAACATATCCAAGGGGAAGAAGATTTTGGCAGAAACCGGAATGTCACAGCGTGATTGACAGCGGCTCTTTGCTGTTCCACGATAAGCCAAACAGCTCATCCTCACTGCAGCGTGTTTATTTGTGTTATTCTTCTTATTATTACTTTGCTTGGGAAAGAAAAACTGAGCAGATCTTAAAGGTAAAGGAAAACCGTGTACACGCATTTTCTGGGCATATCAAGCTGTCCTGAGACCAGGAGCTCCTCTGGGCGTGAGGAGATACACAATCATGTTTAAATCAGTCTAGGTGCTGCTGAACTGTTGCATTTATTGGCAGGAAAAAAAAACCCCAACCCAGAACTTTATAAGATGATAACTGATACGGATTAAGCCATATGAGATTTCTCATAGAAGCTGCCGGGATCGAGAAATCCCTTTAAGATGCCCCTCAACATCCTATAACACACAACCCATTTCAAGAGAGAGACCACAGCTTCCATTTTGCCAAAATGAGGTTCTACATTTAAACTAACGCTTAGAAGAGGAGCAAGCAAACAAGAAACTGCAGACACAAGCAGGTATCCAGCAGATATGTGATCTAGGCAGGCCCTCGCACCGACTGAACCCCTCCAGCTCCAGCGGGAGGTGGTGGGTTTATCTCCCTCCTCTCCTGGCACCATCACCCCCAGGAGAGGCAGCGAAGTGGGATCACGTTGGGCAACAGCCGTGTGATTTTGTGATTTTATCAGACTGATGGAAAAAGGGTGGGGACAAGCCACGATGTTACTACCCCTCTGTCTCCTGGCAAAGGTGATGGTACAAGCTGTGGGGGTTTGGTTTTTTTGGGTCACCTGGCAAGGCGACCTAACGCAACGGGATGGGAAAAAGCCCATCGTATTGTCAGCAAACCAAAAGGACTTTATGAAAGGCTTAGTTTCTTTATATGTATATTTATATGTTGTTATATTTATATATAAGTGTTGAAGGCAAATCGTGAGGACCTGCTGAGGTGGCTTCTACATCCCGGCACGGGAGGGGAGGAGAGGAAGTGGATGAGCCCTCTGCAAGGCCACACACCACTGCCTTCCCATCTCCTCCCAAAAAGCCAGGGCGCAGGAGACATTTCCCAATACCAAGTGTCCATGGAAAAATACGCCCAAGAGAGCAACAGGAGTCCCTTGCATGAGTCATCTCCCATCAAGGCAAAGCCCTTCAGAAATCCTGGCAGGAAATATTGCCTTTCTGGCCAAGGTGTGGGCCAAAACGTTATCAGAGATTTTCTTTTCAGCCTTTAATTTCTGCGAGCAGTGGGAGGCCAGGCATCCTGCTGGGACGTGCAAAGGTTTGCCTGAGGAGAAACACGTTACGGGTATTGCAGAGGGACACTGCTTTACTGAACTTCAGAGCGGAGCTGGAAACCATGACATCGCCAGAAAATAAACTCCGGCTCGTTACTGAATGGCAGCCAAGTGCTCCGCTCAGCTCTGACCCCCTTTGTGCTGCACGAAAACGAAGAAAAGTTTTGCCAATTTTCTTTTAGAACAAGGGGTGAAGCAGTAGAAGTGTTGAGACCCGCCCCCCCTCAAGCTTCGCACCCCCCTACCGCACCCTCAGCTTTGTGATGGGTTCATGCATCCTTCGAAAGCCCACATGCACCAAAAGCCATTGCTTTTGCCCCGAGAGAAGGACCGCACTCACCGCACAGCTCCTTGGTGTCCACGTTGCTGGAAGAGGGGGAGGATGAGGCAGGGGAGGAAGCAGGGAAAAAAAGAGAGAGAAAGAAGATTGTAACGTAAAGGATAGACAAAGGATACGGTTCGGAATCCTGCAGGCTTAATCCCAGATGCCCACCCGCAATGTCACCCACCCCGCAGCACCCCCGGGGACAGCCTAAGGAGAAGGCAGTGGTTGGTGCCACTCAGGGCATCCCCACACTCTGCATCTCCAGCATCTGCCCAGTCGGGATCGGTTCACTTGTTATTTTGGGTATTTTGAGGGGGAAAAGGGGACCTGTGCCAATGGGGGACAGCACCCGCACTGCACAGCAACTCCTCTGCCTTCCTCCCACATATCCACCCAGGTGTGGCACAGGGACCTGTTTGTTCCCATTTGCTTGGAATAAAAATGTGCACAATTTACTTTTCTAGATGTATCAGTCCTCCCAATTCTACCCTGGCGAAGCATCCACGGGGCTGTGCACAGTTCCCACCTGGGACTCCCTTGGACAAAATCACACAATTTCTTCTGAATACATGGGCATTTAGTTTACCTAACAACATCTCAACAGCCAACCTGCTCGGGAAATAAAGATCACTGCTAATCTCTTTGTGGCTCAGATTCCCACACAATTATTAGAGCGGTTCAAGCACTGGAATGATCTCTTAATAGAATTATATTTTGTCAAGCCATTTATGTCCTGGAAAGCTATTTCTTTAACCAAACTCATCCCTGCTCTGGGTGACCTGTCAACATAAGTGGATTAGGGATAGGGATGTTTTCAATACTGCTTTCATCAGCACAGCCCTGCCCTGAATCCCCAAAACCAACCGAGCCCTGACCGACAGATCCGCTCCCAGCCCTGGAACCTTCCCTTTCTCCAGCACCTAAAGCTTTGGCTTGATGCCGGCCCTCCCTCGGGATGAGATATCCTTCCAAATGGAGGGTGCGTGGTGGGAAAGCCTTAATTTGGGATCGCTGAACCCTGTCATAGAGGATTCATGATGCAAAGCACGGTGCCTTTGCAGCAACCCAGGAGAATCTCATCTCCCCTGGAATCTTTTGCCGTCTCCTGCCACAGGGTCAGAGCCCATGCGAGCGGAGCAGCCTCCCTGGGGCAGCGGGACTGGGCCTAGCCTGCATTTCCCCTTAAATAGCATTATCAAGAGAGCTCAATAATGCTATTTGACACCAGACACATATATAGAGAAGATTTTTTTCTTCTTTCTATTTACACCCTGGCTGAGAAGATGCAGCTCGGGGGCCCTGCTGGCCCCTCACTAGCTGCCTTTCGTCTCCCAGGAGCATTAGCCAGTTGCATTACGGCTAACCAGAAACGCACGTGTGTGCTGGTGATACCCGGGGAGGAAATTCCCCAAATCCACAGTGCCAACCATGCCCAGGTTCTCCCCAAAAGCAAAGCCCCCACTGACGGTACTGGGGACGCCTTCACCGACCCTCCTGAGCTGCGGGACCTGCCAGAGCGAACACCAACATCTCCGTCCCGTGGTGATGCCGGCTGCCAGAAGGGTGCTACCTGACCCATCTCCTGCTGCAGAGGCACACGTTACTAAGTCACACACCCTTGCAGGTAATTCATGTTTGTCAGGGTATATAAAACAAAAGTCATCCCTCATGTCAGACACCTCTGTGGTGCAGGACACTCGGCGTGGAAGTTGCTGGCACAAGCCTCAGCCGGAGGCGCGGGCGGCACATGCATCTCTGCAAAATAAGCTTTCGCACTACTCTATCTTAATTCCTCAGAGATTTATCACCTGTCTCAAACCTTGTGATTACTTCACTGAATCTTAAAAAAAAAACAACCCTGAGGAGTCTGCAAGCTCAGTTTCCCTGACCTGATGTTCTCATGCCCAAACCCATTGAATATGCAAATCCGAAACGCTACCCAAAAGAGCTGACTCCTGATCGAATAGTCCACAGCGCTTTGGCAGCGTGTGATTGCTAACACGGAGCCTCAGCAATGCACCCGCAGAGAAAATTCAGGTGGGGGAAGAAGCCCAGAAGATGCATTTCCAACACCAGCACGGCCCCGTGTCCACCCGAGGACCACAGCTGGTCTTTCACCAAAGTTCTCATGGGAGCTGGGAGGTCAACCCATACTCTCAGGAACATGTACGGGAGTAGTTTTTACATTACCATCACCCACAAAGTCCTTAAATAATATTTTTCAGAAGCGTTTATAAACACCTACCGAAGTGGTTATGGGTTTGCAGCTAGGGCACGTTACTGAGAAAAAAAAAATCTATTATTGTATTCCACGGGGTTTTGCATTGTAATAATTGGTCTGCTGCTGCCAAAAATGGTCTTTTATTTCCTCACATCCTGCCATCATATTATTTAACTTAATTGTGCTTGAATATTAACTTGGCTGAGAAGCTGCTTTTAATTTTAAGCCGTCTTGCATTAAGAATAAACGTAATCAAAGAAATTACTGAAGTCATAAGTTATCTTAATAAAAAATATGATAATCTTCAGATGAAAATTTATAAGGAGAAATCAATGGGGGTTTTATTGCCCAAAGTGGGTGGAACACACCACAAGGGAAGTGCACTACGTGGGTTACGCCAGTAGGATATTTTATGCTGCAGGTATTCAGCATCTGGGTTCCAAGCTTCAGCTCCCCACAAATTCCCTCAGCATCCCGAACCCTTCATCCCAGCGCTGCCCTTCAGCAGAGATTTTTGGAGCAGCCGCATACCACGAAGCCCTTCGACACGAAATCATTTAGGTGAACATGAGCTACCAATTTTTTTTAAGCTGCCAGGTAGTCAACATTCCGGCAGGCCATAAAAACAAAAATTACAAGTTGTTCTCATTTTTTCAGAAAAAAAAAAAAAAAAGAAAAAAAATCTTTCAGCAACCAGAACACTTGGCTGTGAATTAGCTTTTAATTTTAAGCATTCTTACATTAATAGTGTGACTAATTAAAGAACTTATTGAAACCACAACCCAACCAACTAAGCAGAACATGATCACATTCAAGTGAAACTTTAAATGAAGAAATCATTAGACTTCTGTGTTATACAGTTTTTTCTGCATAGTAGAGGCCACATCTATCTGATTTCTTTCCAAAACAAAAGCCTTTCTTTCAAAGTAGAAAAAAAAAATAATCAAGAAAATCCAAGTGTTTTTTCGTTTCAGACCTTTTTCTCTGTTTTCCAACCAATGAAGCTGTAGCATGGAGCAGCACAAGCATCCACCCACAGTTTTGCTGGGGATGTGCGCCCTTTGAGATTACTTTCCAAGGCAAAGATATGCTTTGGAGATCCTCCATTATGCCTTTTGGGACCTAGTTTCTCCAACAGTAATACCAGCCAAACACAAGAGCTCAGCTTTCAACCTAGAACATCTTCTGAAAAATCAGAATCTAGGCCATAAGGCTAATTTGGCCGCAAAAAGGACTGTTTTACTGCTCACCACCCACCACCATTTAAATACACTGGGATAATTTGACCAGATAAACATATTGGCAATCGGGAAATAGTCCTCCCTGCTGGTTCACATCCAACTATTTCAAAGAAAAAGAAAAGTCCTCAAAGCGTGATACTCCTCCCTCATATGTGGGAGTTTAAAGAGCACCAACCAAGCTGTGAGAGCATCTCCTCAGTGGGCTTAATTAAGTGAATTTGCCCAGAGGGTAATTACTGCTGCATAACCAGCAAGAGGAGGTGGCTGCCCAGAGTAATCGCTGTGCCTCCTGCCTACACCAGAGAGAAATTTATTTCTCCCCCCAAACCCCCACCCAATGTTAAAACGAGGTTTGATGAGCGCTTGAGCTAACGAGGATCCTTGGGAAGTCACCTATTTGCCCCACCGCGTCCTTGATTGCTCGGTATCCAGTGGACGGGCTTTCATAGGAGTTGTCCCTGCACTGACTTTCTGCTGCTTTTCCATCGGTTCAAAGAACTTTTAAGCTGTTTTCCTTCTCCACCTGCCTTTCTTGAAGCACACTGCCGTTTTTCAGACTGTCTCCCCGGGAAAGGTGGGGTGGTAACACCAGACAGAGGGCATATTGTCGCTGGGGGTCCGATAGCCCAGGGATCACAAACTCAAGCTGAGCATGTCTGGGTGGGTGCCCGGCCCCCACTTAACCTCCAGGTCTCGGGTCAGAAACTCCAGCTACGTTGGTCCAAATCAGCCCAATACTTTGTTTAAGCAAATCAGCATTTTCCAACAGGGAAAAAAAAAAAGGTATTTTTGGAAATTCCTCATCCTGATTATTTGCGTTAGCTCTTAATTAGCAAGCCTAGCGCAGCATTGGAAGGAGTTACCTGGAGAGCATTCCAGGAGGTCTTCAGAGCTCAGCAGGGCAAAGCCAGGGCTGTCCTGGTCCAGTGCTGGTGATGGTCCTACTACTATGAACTAGAGCCCTGCAGAGGTCCCTTCCAACCAAAATGGTTGTGAGTCTACCATCCAGCATCTCTCCCTTTCTTTCCCAGCACCTCCCTGTCTCCCTAAGGCAAGGCTGATGTCCTCTTGCTTGCTGCCATTAACGCGTTTCTCCAGGCTTCTCTTCAATTATAGAGAGGAGCAGAAAAGTTATCTCAGAAAGGAAAAGATAACGTGGAGGAACAGGGGGTGAAATTCTCAGCTTCCAGCTCAGCCAAGGGAAGATGTCCCAGACTCTCCCAACAGGCAGCACAATCAAAACCATAATGGGAACTCAGAAGTTGCAAATGCATCAAAGTCTCATCTTCACAGCGTATTTCTCATGCAAATCGCTGCCTGGATGTGCTGCTCAAACGCCACTCAACACCTGATCAGCTTCAGCTGAAGATAATAACTCTTTTACAGGGGCAGATGAAAGGTTTGCATCAGCAGCCACACAGCTTAGTTGCTTCAGCAGCACAGAAAATGGATTTTTTTTCTGAAATCACGTTCTACTTCCATTTCCATCTTCAATTCACAGCTTTGAGTTTGCTACAAGGCTTCAAACGAGCATGGAAACAAATTATCCTCTAGCGTTAGCCACCTGCAAAACTCATTTTCATTTAGGAAAGACTAAAAAACAACATGTGCAGCTGGAAAGTATTATTATATCTGATGATACGCCTTCTAGTCCCAGCAGTAACAGCGCTGTGTTATCTCAGTGCCTCAGAAGTGGAAAATGTACATCCAGATGCCTACTAAAGGGTCACAGATGGTCACTCTTGATCATTAGTTTCTGAACTCAAAGAAACATTTTTACACAAACCCCAGAGTGAGAGAAATTATTCCAGGCAGAGCCAAATACTGGATGCCAGCCAGGAGCTGAGTAACTTTAATTCTAAAGAACCGTGCAACTTTCCAAGCCCTCTGTCATACTCTTCTGGAGAGCCCAGCTAAATCCTTCCCAAGACCTACCCAAGGACCTCCTTCACCTCCCCACTCGCGTTGCAACAAGACCCACACCGCCTTTATGAGATTTAATAAAACAAGGACTTCCAAACTCTGAGGTGCCACATGCAAAGAAACAGCATGAACCATATGCCAAGGCTGCCCACAGCCAGACGTGCCCCCAGCCCGCTGCAGCTTCAAATGACACAGGCAGACAAGTATTCGTAACATATGTCAGCTTTGGCTTCCATTTCTTTAGCTGAGGCAAGCTGTCAGGCAGAGCTTCGGTGCCCACATGGCTCTTTCCTTTATAGGATGGTTTTCGTCTCCTGCCAAATGTCCCTGCTTCCTGCATGAAACAAATACAAAACGTATTTTGCGGCGTGATTCAGCGGGAATAACTCAAAAGCGAATGAACAGGCACAGGCTCGCTTGTCCCACCCAGGGTTCGGTACAACCAACGCACAGAGCGAGCAGCGTGTCTGAAATGGCCCGCTGGTATTTTTCATTCAGCTCTGCTTTTTCCAGCAGGGCAGGGGGTAGCACCTATTTCAAAGCCCCGGGCGGGTGGAGGAGAGCCCCGTTCGCACGTGCTGATAGAGGGTTCACCATTCACTCCAGGCAGAGGTTTCTCCCCAAATCCACGTTACATGAAACATGTCCAGTGCTGGGCTCCCCGGGTCAAGAAGGACAGGGAACTGCTGGAGAGGGGACAGCAAAGGGCTACCAAGATGCTGAGGGGACTGGAACAGCNCTACGATCCTATGATTCTGTGAAACGGAGTCCATATGGATCACCACCAAACTGGGACACTTCCAACACCGGAGCACAATGATTTAGATTAAAAGACCTATGGGGAACAGTTCCCACGGGGGGTCCTGAAAGGGAGAGAAATGTTGCCTTCTCCAAAGCAAAACTAATAACTTTATTCTTGCCTTGGCACGTGCTCCACCATCGAGCGCTTGGGGAGCACAGCAAGGGGGGCTGAAAGCCCAGCAGTGAACCGTGTTTTTCTCTGAAGCACTGATAACATAGAGAAGAAAAATAGGGACAAAGAATTGCCCAGAAGCAGAGAGAAGCAAAAGGAGGATGTTGTATGAAGTTTTCACGTATAGATTTTGTATTACGAAGAGCCTCATCACCTGTGGTGCGTGATTTGGGATTATAACAGATTCTAGGTACTCTGGGAAACAATGTCTTTCCTTCTACTTGCCCTCGCTATCAGCAGGATTTTCCTTCACCAGTTTGAAGGGTGAAGCCTAGTGGCCCCAGGGATGTTTTGCCCACCCAAACCCAGGGTGCAAAGTCATTCCTGCTCCCTGCACGGCCTTCCTCTGGATTTGGGCAGATGATAAGCAAGATAGGGACAGTTTCGCTTCTTTTCCACACTTGCTGCACAGCACACCTGCGTTCAGACCCACCGAATATTAATATTTTCATATTAGTATTTTCACATGGCTTTCTCCGTGGCTCCTCGCCTTGATAAGTCATCTGCATTCTCATTAATACAGACACTGCCCAGATCCAATTTTCAACCCGTAAGACCACATGCATCAGAAATGTTAGCGCATGAAGTTGTGCACGAGGGCAGCAGAGTCCTCATTACAAGCCAGCAATCTGGAAAACCACTGATTTTTCAAGGTAAACCGAACTGACCTTCAGTACGAACAAGCACGGTACATCTGTCAGGCACAGGACAAAACACATGCCTTTACTCGTCATGCTTCAAGGCTGTTCCCTCCCTACACAAGGCGTTCCTGTGAAGCTGCTGCAGGGTGGCACCGGGAGGCCAGGATGGACCTGCTCTGCCTGCAGAAACTCAGAGACACCACCAGGTCCTGGTTCCCTGCTGAGCACCGGCAGGTTGTGCTCTCGATGCCCAAACCAAACAAAAAGCATCTCAGATACCCACATCTGGGGTCTCAGCATCACAAAGGAGCCTCCTTTAGGCGACCTTCTAGCATGATGGGGAAGATCAGCAGGAGACCTTCGCTCCCTTCTCCTCCTCCTCCTCCCCGATGTGGAAGCCCCGGGGTGGTGACTCTCCTGGGGACAGTCTCACCCTCAGCAAAGCGCCACATCGCCTTACGGCCACCATGCAGCCCAGGGCATTGGGTTCCCAAGCAGACACCGGCATCCTTCCCACCATGCCAGAAGGTGCCGAATTCAGCTTGGAGCAGCTTTCATACCTCCGCAGTAAGGCAAGTGCCTTAGGCAGGCTATTCCAGCTCTGACTGAAAAGGAAAAAGGGGGAAAAAAAAAATATATAAGAAAAAAAGCTGGTTGGCACTGAATACTAACTCCTAATTGATTCATCTTGACGCTGAATCCCACAGGTGGGCGGCACACTTTGGGCAGCAACAGGTCCAAAAAAGCCTGGACCTGCTCCAAAATAGCCTGCGGAGCCCGAGTGCAGATGTCCTGCCTGGCAGCGCGGTGCAGAAAGGCGGTTGCCATAGCACTCGGCCTGAGCGGTAATTAGGGATGTGATGGGAAGATGTCTCTTCTCTGGCCAGTGGCCCGCAAAGCAATTGCGTTTTCCTTGTAGCAGTAATAAACCTCGTAAATGTGATGCGAAAAGGCTATTAAACTTGCTAAACAGAATCTCTGAAGTCCAAAACCATCCAAGCCAGGGTGTGGATGGCATCTCTATCCCCCACGACCCCATCTCGGCTGCTGGTCTCCCGTGGGATCTGACCCCATCTCGGCTGTTGGCCTCCCATGGGATCCATCCCCACCTTTCCCGGCAGAGCCCCTTACCTCGGCCATGGCTTCACACTCATCACCGTCCTTGAGGACGTTTGGTGTGGATTTTCCTAGGCTTGGAAAAGGGAAAACTCTTCTCCAGGCTTTCCGCAGGCTCTCAGGAGCGACCCTGGGCTATGTACCCCCTTCCCATGGCCAAGGGCTGTGCAGGAGGTGGAGGTGCAGCAGCATCAGGCCACATTCACACACTGGGGATCAGCCTGGCCATAACGCTGCTAACAGCGATGCTCCCACTTTTGCTCCTGCAGCTGATAAAACCAACGCGGGCACTTTGTCAGGGTGGGGAGCATTAAACACCTCTCCATTCATAATACGCTTTTTCAGCCACACAGCTCTCAGAGTTTCTGTTTCCTTTCAGGGAATCAATATCTACCATAAAGACAGAGACCCTTACAACACAACACATTATTTGCTTAGTTTCTCATTTTTAAAGACTCCAACCTTCTGCTAATTTTCAAGGCCGGTTCAGCTCCTCGCTCCCTTGCCGTACTGATTTACAGATTTATTCTGCAGCCACAGACATGCATGAAGCCCCGGGTCTGCCCTGTGCAAGCCTTCGCGGGACCCTATTTCCCACCTGCAGCTGCAGGTCTGGGTCAGAAACAGCACGGTGAAGACCCCAGTTGCGTTTCCCGCATCCCCAGAACGTCCCAAGCTGCAAACCATCCCCAACACAGACCAGATGCTCTATTTCATCAGTGGTTTCAAGACAACCAAAATCACATTTTCTATGCCGTGAAGTATTTGACAGAACAAACCACCCAGCTCTAATCATCAAGGGCACCAAGAAAAGTGACTGAATGCGGATAAAAATGAAACACATGTTCTGGATGCTGTTGGAAAACACGCTCTAAGCTCTCGTTAGTTAAAAGAGAAATAAATGTCACTTTTAAAAAAGGCAGGGGCAATAAACTGGCATCTGCGGCGTACCAGACATTTGTTTGTTCATTCATCACCAACTGCAATATGGCATCCCGGGCTGTCAGACGGTGCGGGATCTCGCTTTGTCGCACAGCTCCTGTGCTGGTGTCCGGGTACCACCACCGAGCCGGGCACAGCATCGGTGCGGCTCTGCCTTGTTGGCCCTACCGCTTCCATACATTAACATCACACCCACAGCAAAAAGGTGCAATTTTCCTCAAAGTCCTGCTCGTGAATCCAGGTCCCCAGACACCGTGGAGTGCAGGAGAAGCCCAAGGCAGAGACATCCCCCGGCAGCTCTCCATCCTGCCCTCCATGGAGCACCTCGCGCTCGGGGACACCCCAGCCTTCTGCCACTCAGCTGTGGGCAAGGGGATGTTTTTTCCCCCCCTCTACGTATCCAATTGGGCGACCCATGTTAAAAGCAAAAATTGGTGGGGTGGTCTCTGCCCACAGAAGAAAATTTTGGGTGATAAAAGGCTCCTCTCGCATCCCTCTTTGTACCTTGTAAAACTATTTCACAGGCTATTAAAAATAATCAACGTCATCTCTCTCTGTTTTGTCAGAGGCGGCCAGAACATCTAACCACTCACTTAACAAAAGAAAAATCTCTTGAAAAGCTCATAAAGTCTCCGGACAAGACGACAACACAATAAAATGCCTGTTTACAGTGCAACTGATATCCTGACAAATATATCAATGCAGCACGCTGATTTACTAAGCTTAATACAACAGTTGGTTTCTGAGCACAGTCATCACTTTAAATAAAACAGACATTTAGTACAGTACTAAACATTTTCAAGTCTCTGCGTGTGCCAAATCCCTAATAAATTGCATCTAAACCCTTAACTTTTTTTTTTTGGATGGATGACTTGATCTTGAAAATATCACATCAAAGAAAAGAGGAGGCAGGTTTAATTTCAGCCTACAAGTAATTTAGCTGCTAGGGGGGATGGCACTTCCAAATTTATTAAGTTGCCAATTATTATATACACAATTTGGGTCCAGTGTGTATGTATGCCGGGTTATATCACCTCTCGTTTAATTTAACTCCAGGCAGTGGGGGGTAAAACTGGGACTATAATCCTCAGAACGATGGGCTGTAGACACTGGGGCCAGCACAGAGGCAGCATAGGGCGACCCCTTTGCTCTCAGGGTATTTCCACCAGCTCCACTTTGGAAACACAGCATGCTTTTTTGAGATATTTCCATCGTTGAGGTAACGGATCATTTAATTTTGGGAGTCTGGTCCTAAGCAGAGCCGGTGTCACCAGCCTGCGTCCTGCACCACATCCCCCTTTAAACTGAGCTCTTGGTCTCACACGTGCGTTCCAAGAACAGTAAGCACAGCAATCGCATCCCAGCTAACGACGCATCAATTTTGCTGTCAGGCTTTTGCAAATTCATCAGCCTCAAGACAGGCTTTTAAATACCAGCTGCTTGCGACGCATTTGGACCACTCTGTAATGTCAACTCTATTACCGGGAGAGTTACTGTCGCTATTTTGGTTTATTTTAACAGGGATCCCCTGTTGGTGGGGGAAAATAAAAAGTAAAACCAGGAAGGAAAAGAGTATTTTCAACCTATGATGCTCATTTACGAAATCACGAGGTAGCCTTCCTGCCATGGAGTGCTTGATAAAGTGCTTTAAAAAACAAAGAAACAGAGGAATGTTGTCCAGGTGGGTTCCAAATCACTCCCCACCAGTGTTTTCCCAGTCTGGCCAGTTCAATAGTATTTTCCTAATCGGCATTCAGCCAGGACTGCTGGGTTGCGGTGGCAGTGCGAGCAGATAACGGATCACATTTATGCAGTGCCTCTTCTTCTCCCAGTCGTGATGCCGGAGGGGCTCAGGTCATCTCCACAGCAAATCCCACCACCAGGGACGTGAGGGCACTCGCAAGGCCAGCGCCGCTCTTCGGCGCCCACCACGACGGGGGGAAGCAGGCAGGGACAAAACCGAGACACCAACAAGACAGGAGCGAACACAGCGATAAACCAGTTATAAAAGTGGAAAAGATTTATGCATTCATGACCTGGACTGGAAACCACTGCCTGGATTTTGGAACAGTTACTGTGCTGGACCCTGCAGGGATGAGTTTTCTGGAAAAGAGTGGTTTCCATGCGAATGTCCTCGCCCCACCACCCCGGGGTATTGCTGGCCTCATCCTCCCTGGGCAAGAAAGGCAAGGGACGCCACGACTTTTCACCGTCACAGGGGCCCGGCAATGGCTCTGTGGCTTGCAGCAAAGCTGTACTTCAGCTGTTTCTTCACTAACCTCCCTCCACTCCTTGGTCATAGAATCACAGAATGGTCTGGGTTGGAAGGGACCCCAAAGCCCCCCCAGTGCCCCCCCCTGCCCTGGGCAGGGACACCTCCCACCAGCCCAGGCTGCTCCAAGCCCCGTCCAGCCTGGCCTTGAACCCCTCCAGGGATGGGGCAGCCACAGTTTCCCTGGTCCTCTCATTACCTTCAAAAGAAGTAACAATTTGTGCGTGTTTTTAACTTCTTGATAACTTCTTTTAGCTCATTTTTCAAAGCAAACCATTAAAACAATGAAACACTCCTTTTGGGGAGGGGGAGCAGAGGGTCTCTCAGGCCTTTTTGCACAGACTGCCAACAGTTCAAGTCAGTCAGAAATGGCCTTTTTTGATGAACAAATGTTTAACATTTTGCTTATTTCTTGCCCTACTTGATCCGGAAGCCTGGACTAATCTGATTTCTATTTGTAATCTCTGTCATATTGAGCTGCGAAAGAGACAGGGAAAAACTAGTTGTTCGGAGCTCAGCTGAACGATTTGCTAATTGCCAGAAGCAAACGGTAAGAGACTGGGAGCATGAGTTAAAATTAAATCAGCTTGCTGCTCCTTTCAGATTTTGCAGGTATCTTGGTTATCACTGAATTTGTGTGTTGGAGAGTAAGAAATCAGAGCAGCATCCGTGACACACAACTGGCAGGGAACTAGTAAAAGAATAGCAAAGCAAGAAATCCCTGTACTCCACTGCCTGTATTTTCCCAGTATCTTTGTTTCCCATGTATTCTTTTCTTCTGCCACTGAAAAATTATCTGGAAAAACCTCTCCCCAAACTCATTCCCAAGGCAGACGGCTTGCTCTGCCTACCAAGGACATGTCTGCTGCTCGGTCACGGTGCCTCACGCACATTTATTCAGGAAAAACACATGGAGAGATTCGTAAGACTGGAGTTTAAATCAAAACACTCCAAGCTCTTCGAATGCCTACATGACTCGAACACAAGCAGCTGATTAGAATTAAATATCTTAGTCACTTTTATGGTTTTAAGGCAAGACCTTGGTATCTTTCCATTCCCAAGAAAATAAAACCTCTGATGCAGAACGGCCCCTGCACAGTCTGAAAAATAAGCTGCCGAGCCCCATTCTCAGCCGGAAAGCCCTCTGGTGTGATGCTTCTCCACTCGGTGTGCACAGACAAACCCTCCCCGGTCCTCGCCCTCCACAAGGAACACCAGCCTGCGGCTCACAGCTAAACCCGCCTGGCTGACGGTATTAAACAGGCTCCCTCCGGGGACCCCGCCAAGGAGCTGCCTGGGGAAACACCTGGGAAACACAATGAAAACCAGAAAAATGTTCTCAAACGTCTGCTCAAATGAGTTTCTGTGCAGTTTTTCCAGCTTCGTGTTTCTCCCGATGACCTTCCCAGTGAGTGATTTGTTTTAAAAGCCCTTTTTCTCCCGTGAGCCTGAGGTGTCTTGTAGCTCTTTTAGCACGCAACTTTGACACCAAGTATTCCTTCTCTTAAATGAAAAGTAGAGCAGAGTACAGCATAAGTGACAAGTCCTAGTTTATTCTTCGAGAAGAAGCAGCTACTAGAATATTCTTCTTAGAGAAGAATAAGCTAGGACTCAAAAAACATCTTCCACATAAACAGAAAGAACAAACTCCACCAAATGCCCACGCTCTCGAGAGCCAGGAATTAGAGCCAGACGTATAATTTTTGTGCAATCATTTTGTCCCTTTCAGAAGAGACAAGAACTGTCTCTTGAATCAGTTAATCAAAATCTTCGCTGATTATACCATCCGCAGTTTGTTTCCCAGAGAGCTAATTGAGAACATTCAATATTCAGAAATTAAGTTGGTTTCAATGGGCACATCCATCTCCGTAGCGTGGGCTTTGGGCGCCCAGACGAATCCGGCACGCCATTGAGTCAGGTTTGCAATGCAAATAGCCAAGATGAGGGAGGGGGAGAAAAAAGAGGGGAAAAAAAATGCTCAATCATAATCATCATTGTTCCTTGCCCAAGAAGAGGAAGTATCTTCTTTTCGAATCTGAAAGGGCTGGACAGCAGGAACCTGGAGAAAAGCACGGGCAGCAGAGCACTGCGGCTAAAGTCTCCCTGCCCACATCTATCAGATGCAGTCTCCTCCATCACCAAAGGACACCAGACCTGAGGTAGGTCGTGAGAAGGCAAAGGTACGCCTGGGGCGACCGTGGTATCCAAGCAAAGGGGTAACAACGGTAACAAGAGACCTTTTCCACCAGAGGAAAATAATTACTGGAGCAGAAGGACAGCAAGCTGCCGCAGGACTGAAGGTACAGAAGGTGTCCAGGTGTGGAGCAGGGTTGGGTGATGGAAGGACGGTGTTGAGAACCTCATGTTCACTTGTGATGATGTGAAGCTCTTTCTGCCCCGTTTATCAGCAGGAGCACAAGGCGTAGCTTTAGCTTGCACACATCAAGCTTCCTTGCAAGCCACTCGCTGCTTGCTCGGGAACAGATTTTGAACTCTTTTGTCGTCACATCTAACCCCACCAGAATGGCACATTGCTCTGCTACGAACACCAGGAGTTTTCAGAGCTCAGAGTACAACTGAGCCAGAGCTCCAGGGCTGCTACCAAGACATAGAATCACAGAACCATAGAATGGTTTGGGTTGAAGGGACCTTAAAGCCCCCCCAGTGCCCCCCCCTGCCCTGGGCAGGGACACCTCCCACCAGCCCAGGCTGCTCCAAGCCCCGTCCAGCCTGGCCTTGAACCCCTCCAGGGATGGGGCAGCCACAGCTTCTCTGGGCAACCTGCGCCAGGGGCTCACCCCCCTCACAGCCAAGAATTCCTTCCTCACAGCTCCCCTCAATCTCCCCTTTTTCAGTTTTAAATTGTTACCCCTCATCCTATTACTGCACTCTCTGATAAAGAGTTCCTCCCCACCTTTCCATCTTCCTTTGGCTCCTCTGGTGGGGAACACCACCAGTCCGGACCCCCAGCTACACCAGCAGCACCTTCCCACCACCTCTTCCCACTCTTTGGAGGCTGCTCTCCATTGTAGAGCATCAGGCTCCATAGCCACAGCCACAGGGCCTTATGCGTTTGCACAGGGTCCGATGTAAACCAATTTTACTCTCCTGGTATCGCAATCAAAATAACGGAAAAAACAAAATTCATCTGTGCAAGCATCAGCCCATTTTTGAGAGCTTCTGGCTCTGCAAATGCCCTGCTGATGTTTGCAGAGGGTAGAAAGGGGAGAAGGTCTGGAGGATGTTTCCTAGCTGAGCTGGAGGAGGAGCGGGAGGAGCACAGGCTGCCGCGCTCCCTGCCTCTCCCGGCACTGACACTCTGCATGCCTGAGGCCGGCACAGCCGGCACCTCTCCATGCAGGAGGCAGCTCGCCCCAGCTCCTGTTCCTCCTTAGTGCTGACACAATATTAACAGCTTCTCCTGCACAATTAACAGTCAATGACACATCGACTTGTCCCTCCTGGTTTGCTCTGCTTCCATCAACCTTAACTAAGTGGCTGAGGAGCAGCCGTCTCGCCGCGCCAGCCCAGGGATGGACCCAGCTTATCAGCTTCGCTTCGCCAGGCAACAGGTTGTCCCCACCAACAGCTCCACCAGGGATTGTGGACATTGAAACACCCCGCACAGGGCCGTGTATGCCGCATCTCCCTGTAAAAACCCCCACCCAAAGCTCCCACCCTCTCCTTACTGGCATCACTAGGAGCTGACTCCACCACTGGAAGCAGCATGGCTGGGCCACCACAGCGGTCTCTGCAGAGGGGCTAATTAGCGCAGGTAGAGAAGCTCATCAGCATCGTCACCCGCTCCCAGGGTGGCCCTGCAGAGCCGTGTCTCCGTTAGCTCTGGGGCACTCAGGCTGGTAACTGCCTTCATTGTACCCCACCACAGCCCTGCGCCCCGAAGCCACCCCAAACTACTCCGATTTATAACACAGCTCCCTGCGGTATCTGAGCAGCCGAGAGCTCAGGGGAGGAAGGTGGCTCCATGTTTTCAAGGTGGATTCCATGTTTCTCGGTATCCAAAGGCTGACATTGCCCCATCCACCCCCCATCCAAGCACAGCCCTACGTAACCACCACGAGGAGCAGGAGGCGGCACACTGCTGAATGCGGTACAGGCTGGAAAACCCCATCGTCTCCAGTTCTCCGTTTGTCACAATGCTCCAGCAAAAGTGACAGCCTGGGGAAGCGGTGAAGGGCTTCCAAGAAGAGATACCGCTTCTGTTAATTATCCTACATGCACGCTCCAACCTTTTCTAGTGTTTGCCACTGGAGAGAAGAGCTCATTTAGAGGGGGAAGAGGGGGGAAATAAAGCAATTAAAAGAAGAGCTATAAGCCTAGCAAACAGATAACAAACGACAGAGCGGCAGAATGCTAATGCCATGTTCTTGGCTCCTTGTGAATGGACCTGTACAGCTCATCAGAGAGAAGTCCTGCTCCAGCGAGCAGATCTTTCCCCGAAGGATCATCCTCTGCAGCTATGAAAAATGTACAAGACAGAAAAGGAATTTTTAAAATCCCCTGCCAGGACTAAATTAGTCTGGTCAACATCCACGCCTGACCGCCCCCTGCTTTCACAAGGACCGAGAGGTGCCCCTTCCTTCCGAGGGGAAAGAAGAGCGGGCGTAAGCGCTGGCCCAGGGAGCTGGAACAAGATGGGAACTGTGGGTCAGACAAAGCAAGCTTCACCCAGTAGCGCACTGACATCTGGAGAAGGTTTCATCTGGTCATTCGTGATCCTAAAACTGGCTTGACTTTTCATTTGCAACGGCTTTTTCCTTTTAAAATCGATATATATCATTAACAGAGGTAGGGAAAGTTGTAGATAACTCTGCACATATAAGAGGAATTCCAGGTGAACACCAACCCGATGTTTTCTAAAGCCCTGTTCTGCCACTAAACCAAATATATGTATATTAAAGTATGTGTGTCTACATATCATACACCTTATTTGTGCAATTCCAGTAGCATCAATATTAATAGTAACATACCATTACCTCCCTATTAATCTTCAGGCAGCTCCCTATAAAGCACTGCTGAAACCTCCCGAAATAGCAGCTAAAACCAAGAATGAAAAACCACCTAGCAACATCTCGCTTTTGCCTCCTGCCTCAGCTGGGAGGAGGGAAGGAGGGCAGCCAGCCTGAGCAACGCACAGACAAACACCACTTGAGCATTTCTTTTAAGCAACAGCAGGTTTACAAGTATAATTTTGCCAAGAAAAAAAAAAAAAAAAAGAAAGATTGAAATAGGTGACACATTTTGCACGTTCCTGCTGCCAGATGAAATTAGCAGCAACGATGGGACTTGCAGCGCAGTCCTCACACCCTGCCATGGGTTCTCTTACAGAGACAACCGGTCATAAAACCCCATGGCGATTTTTGGAGCCCAGGGCCACCGTGCCCACCATTAACCTCCCGGAGACACTTCCCAGGCAGTTTAGAAGAAAGGAGGAGCCTTGTTGATGCCACTGGGCTATTCAGAGCATCTCATTTCAGTTCAGCATCCTCCTAAACACACTTTGTGGGCAACGTGGTGTTTTACCAAGGATGGTAATTCCCGAAGCAGAAGCCCACCTCCCAGCCCCACACCTTGCGACTGACTCCCCACATTGCGACTGACTCCTCCATCATTAACCAGACTCATCTTCCCACTCATCTGCCCAACTTTTCTCCTTTCCACCGTCATCCCAACTAACGCAAGTCAAGAAACCGATACAGACATTCATTTTGTCTACTCCAGTAAGGCAGTTCCCTGCTCCTAAAAATACTCCAGGAAATCGAATCAACGTTTTGCAATTTGGCTGGTAACAGCAATTACTAATAATCAGCAGGAACATAATTTTCTTCATTTTCTACTCTCGCTGTAACGTAATTTCAATAGCAAACTGTTTTGCACACTAAACAAACATCATGGGCAATGTGAGAAAAACAGATAAAACAAAGTATCAAAAAACAGCTTCAAAAATAAACAAACTTCCATCAAACGGTGCGCCAGTGTCATTCAAGCAGCCTTTTGGAAAGATAAAGATAACGCTGTTCCTATGCTCCCCCTGTGATATGGAAAAATGAAACCCCTGCTCCACCCCTCTTTGCTCAGGGGGCAGCATCCTTCCCATTCAGCCCCCCGGCAGAGCCGCCAACCCACACGGCGGAGGACAGAGGATGGGGTGAGGTGAAGAGTGCACCCAAGGGCCCTACCGGACGCAAGACTGCAGCCAAGCCTACCACTCGTTCCGTAGGGAAAAGCACTTTTGCAGAAGAAAGCTCAGCTCTGAAACAGGTTTTCTGCAGCCTGAGAGTGCTCTTGCAGAGAAAAAAAAAAAAAAGAGAGAGAGGAATATTTTCTTCCCCAAACTTGACAAACTTGCTGTAGATGTTTATGCTTTCCAAATCAATAAGCAAGCGCCAATTTCATGCAAAGATTGAACTTGGAAGGGTGACCAGCTCACTGCTTCTCCTGCCAGCCAAGAACGGCAGATGCTGCACTGCTCTGCATAAGCATCGGTCCCTGGCAGGTATTGAAGACTGAATCAAGCCAGCTTGGCAGAAGAAAAGCCCTACTGGATTGTAGGAACTCTTGCCATGCTCTCGGCGAGACCCTCCTTGCTGGCAGCACTGTTGCGCGGCACTTAGAGATAGCACATTTTCTCTCTGTCCAGTTTAGAGGAAACCCCTTCCTAAGGCTCAGGGAAAGCTGCAGATTCTCTCCAATCCCCAAGCAAAACTGGACTGCAATCCAACGTCCCATTTCAAGAAGGCCAGAAGAAACATCCACACGCTAAGCCCCACGCACCCTGGTTTACACCATCAGCTGTCTCCGTCCTGTCAAAAGCCAGATGAAAGTTGATAAGCTCAGGCAATGCCATAAATTATTTCAGAAGAAAGGGAGGTGACCACCCAAGTCCCAGAGTCTACAGAGAGCCCACTCGGGAGCATCTCCTGGAGCCCGATAAATAGACCCACAATGCATACGGCAGCACCTGGTGTCCACTGAACAGGAACCATTAGACAGGATGGACCACTCCCAGCTAATTTTCATAACAAGATCACTTGATCACAAGATCTAGAACAACCGCTCCTTTCCACAGGGTATTTTGGATGGTGGCAAAGTGCGCACCACTCACACGGGCAAGACTCTATCTACCTGCTGCCAGAAGGTCTTGTAATTACCCCGACCATTATTTTTTTAAGCAATTACTGCAAGACTTCTCATTTGAAATTGGATTCTCTTTTCATCTGCTTGTTGGACAGATTTTTTCTCTCTAGAGGAATAAGAGTCACACTGGGATACTACTCAAAGCTGGCTTTCGTTTGTATTTCCAAACAGCCTAACCTATCCTGGCTTTTGATGATGGGTTCCTCTTGGAAAGAGAAACCCCAGCAGTGGGCTGTGTCCTTTGTGCCGGTGCCCAGCGCCATCACCAGCTGCTGGCACAAGGGGCTCCACCGGGGCCCCACAGACCCCATGGCTTTGTGCCCGTCCTGAACGCTGATGGTGCCAGAGTCTCATCAGGGGGCTTACAAACATCTCAGACCCTGCCAAAGGCAAAGGCAGTCAGAGGGACGCTGATGGAGAAGCAGCAAAGGCAGGCAGAGGGGCTGCTAATGAGTTTGGCACCTTAATTTGATAACTGGGCACAGCCTGCAAAAGCTTGATTCTCGGGGAGAGCAGTCAGGTGCCACATTTAGCTTCAACTTTGATGTAACATCAAGCTAAAACACGTCTAGAGCCCTCCTCTGCCATCCTTTTCCCCTGCTGCTNTGGGTTGGGCAGTGTTGAGTTGATGGCTGGACTCGACGATCTTAAAGGTCTCTTCCAACCACAACCACGCTATGATCCATCCCCTTGCTCCTTGCCCAAGCTTTGTATGGACAGAAGTACGGCCACATCAGGCTGCTGGGGTCAGAGCAGAGGCTGCAGAGGCTGCAGGGCTTGGGCTGGCCTCCACAGCACTGAATTCCACCTTGAAGAGAAGGGGGCTGGTTTCTACCCAGCGCTAGAGCGATCACTGCACCAGGGGATATTTTGGATGGGAGGCAAGTGCGGGGGACACAGACAGATCACAAAGAGACAAGACCACAAATCATTCCAGTCTGTTGTGTGTAAAATAGCTGGACAGGACAATGCTTACAGAGATTCACAGTTACCTTTTATAGCACAGCAAAGCTTTTAGATAAAGTGCAAAAGCTGAAGAGTCGTTTAAACGCCCTCACGAGTAAAACTAAGCATCATTTCAGGTACCATAAAGATCAGGTTGCACTCAAGAAAACGGCCTGCAAAAACCACCAAGACAGGAGGGGTCACAGTAGCCATCATGAGGAGACACAAACCAAGCAGAAATGGAGATTTTGCAAAGTTTTGCACCCCTGCAGCCTCCACGGTGCTCAGCCCTCCGGAGCAGCACTGCTGCTGCACACTAATGCAATGATCCAAAGGCTCTGTGAAACCAGGGGGTGCCAGCGCAGGGAACTCACTTGGTGTTGTCCGAGTCAATGGTATGAAAGAGCTTCTCCAGTTCTTCTTCGTTGAGTGTCCCATCCGAGAAAAAGGCCTGGAACTCCTCCAGGGACAGCTTCCCGTCATCTGCAAACAGCAACACAGTCGCCGTTAGGGAACAGGCAAAGCGAGGGGCACAACGACTGAAAAATCAAGAGTTATGTTCAGATTTAAAGATTCAGACCAAAAATTAACTCCAAGTGCTCCTGCAGAACTGACCCCAAACCAATGCAGGGCAGAACCTCTCACCGGTTCCAGGGTGGGACGTGGCAGCTCTGTGGCAGCTCCGGCAGAGGCACTGGAGGCAGGCAAAGCTGCGTTTCTCCTGGGTAAGGAGGCACCAGCTGTTAGCAACTAATTGGGCTATTAACCCAAAGCATGACCCAAGCCCAAAGGGGAAAGCCTGCAAGCTTCATCCTAAAAATGAATTATGTTTACGAAATCGTGGAGCGTTTTGTCTACCCTGTGTTCAAGTGCTGCAGGATGCTCATTAAGGAATATACAATAGACAGGCAAAGACCCAGGGCTGGAATTAATGACAGACCCAGCAGTATCTTTTGCCATCTCCGTCCAGCTGCATCTTCCCCAACACCGTGCATCTCCCAGCTCTGGACAGAAACGCAAAATAGCAGCTACCAAGCATAACGAGAGATGCCTTGCTTCAGTTGTCAGCTGTTCAAACGCACAAGGACTGTATCACCGTAATGTTGTGCCTTTACTTCTAAAGGGACCGGATGATGCACAGGATCCATCTTCCCGCCCATACGGGCTACAGGCTGCCTTTTGGCAACCCCACCGGCAGGCAAAGGAGTCACAAGACAGAGGTTTAATGACATTCTCCTGGGCGCCTAGAGAGGAATGTGCACTCATTTCAGCAGCAAGATCCAAGCTCATCCTTGAACGTTTACTTGGATACCGGCTCCGGGCAGAAGCGCGCAGGCACTTGAGCAGCCTCACCTCCAGCTGGACCAAGCGGCCCTGGAGAAAGCCAGTGCCTGGGGGAAACTCGCAGACTGAAAAATAACATCATCCAGCTTTGAAAATCTGGCCGTAGACTTTGTATATTATTTTATACATTAATTATTAATTGATTCATTATTAATTTAATACTAGGATTACTACAGCCTCCTTAAATGACCAGGAAAGAACGAAAAAATTATCAAATCCATGTATGAGGGGATGTAAGAAGGACTCCTTTGCAACTTTTGCTGATAACAGGACAAAGGCTTACACTTAACTGTTAAATCTGGAGCCTTTGTCTGCATGCTGTGGACAGGTACGGCACATCTTTAAAGCCACAGCTGGAAGTGAGAAAGTCTGGAGAAAGCTCCTGTGAAGTTCAGCAATAAAGCAAAGGGAGAGACACAAAAGAAACTTTAAAGAAACTTTAATTTGTGCTCTGGTGTGCAGCAGTGCCCAGGGAGGAATAACTACCCCGGGTCACGAACTATTTAGAGTCTCTCCATTCATATCCACAGAAGATTCATAGACTGAAAATGCTGCCTACTTTGCAGTAGGAGAATGTATCATTTATTATTTAATCAAACCAATTATAAACCCTGTTGCTTCTCTTTCAGGAAATGATGCTAGAGGACAAAATTAGCCAACTTACCACATACACATCAATATTTCTTCCCCAAACTAAATAAGCCTGCTGCTCCTAAAACATACCTGCATTGCCAAATGCTAACCCAGTTTGCCTTGCCTGACACAGACAAATTTAGACCAGTGATAAATTGAGCCCAAGATACTTACTTAATTGGCAATTACGAAAGGAACACAGCAGGAGAACAAAATCTACGGTGAAAAGGGTATCATTTCCAGAGAGAGAGCCCAGCTGCCTATATTGTTTTCCTGCCTCCCTCCCCCAGAACGTGACCTCTTCGCAGCAGGCAGGCTGCAGAATACCAACGCGCAGCTCGGGGGACGGGTCCGATTTTTCTGATGGCAGAAAACTAAAGCATCTGTACTTCAACAAGTGCTTGAAGCATCCCACCAGCATCACCTGGAGGCAAAACCCATGGGGTTCATAAAGGCTGTGCCCAGAGCAAGAGCCCCATCCACACCATCCATCTCCACAGCTGGATGAGAAGCTTCCCCCACAGTGCTCCTGTTTGTGCAGTATCCGAAGCCAAGATCAAGATTTGGCTGATTTGGCTTCTTGTGATCCTGACTGACAATGAATATGCCTTCAAGCATCAACATGAAAAGGATAATGGCATTCCTGCCTCACGAGGGCCAAACAGTTCTTTCTATATGGTAGGCTTTTCTTGTAAACCATAAATCAGTGCGGTTCCACCTCAAAATTGTCCTTCCACACAGAGGGCAGGCAGAAGTAAATTCCCAGGAAAGTCACATAAATCAACTTACTAGGAAAGGGAAACTGTAAAAGCACATGATTATTTCCAGGAGCGTACTCTAATCTGAATTTACAGTTTGCTCACCTCTGAAAGGCACAGATTGTTTCAAAGTTTAAGGAAAAAGTCTTTTCCCTTTACCTAGTTCCTACCCTATAACCTGCTCTTTCATTTTACTCTTACTCGTTGGGGGGGTTTTGTTTGGGGTTTTTTTAGTTTGTTTTTTGGTTTTTTGACTAAGGTGTACCAGGCTGCATTTTTGCTGCAGCCTCTGAAATGCTGGTGTTTAACATTTGTGCCAAAATGCTGCTCTGACTCCTATCTCGCAGCCTCCGGAGTCACAGGTGAGAACAGGTACCAACTTGGGCCCAGTTTTTGCTGGCATTTAACAGCCCAAAGCAATACAGGACGGGCGAAGGATCTAGAGGGAGGAGGAGAGGACAGTAAATTTTATTTTAATTTTTGTTGTTTGGAGACCCCACAGAACTGTTTGGCCCCTGGCAGGAATTTGAATAAAAGTACAAATTTCACTCTTAAACAGTGCTCAAGACGTTCACACCCCAAATAACACCATAAAGCACCAGCCAGCTTAAAGCTGATCCTTATTTCATACAAGCGGGAATACTTGTCTGCAAACACACAAAAGCAAAAGCCTTCCAGAGGAACGAGATAATCCTTGAGCTGCATATCTATAATTGTGCAAACAGCCTGAAAGCAGCGGGTTGCTGGAGCCCAGCCGGCAAGGAAGCCTTGGGGAACTCAGGCGATAAGAGGACGCGGACCAGGCTGGGATTTGGCAGTTAAAATTAAACTGGTGGAAAATCCCAGGGGCAAGGAGGTTTGACCACAACATTATGGACACCAGGTCTACCCGCCGGTGGGGGCTCTGATAAAGAGCCAATGGAGCTGCTGTGCTCCAGGAGCAGCCTTATCAGGAAAGTCACAGAAAAGCAAGCTTTTCCTGAAGGCAGAAGTGTCTGCGCTCACCAAAGAACGGATAAGCCTTCCAGAAACCTGCTTTTTGCTGAAAGCTCCTGGGCTGGAGAGATACAACTTCTCCGGATGAACTGTCAGGCGCCGTACCAGAGTGGCAGCCTCAATTGTACTATCTGACTTGCCCCATGCCCTGCAAGAGATCCTCTGGGGACACTTCAGTCCTAGGCAGCTACTTCTGATAGCAAGGAGAACAGAAAAATTGAGATTCCATAGCAAATCTCGCTAAACAAAACAAAGTTTCCAGCAGCTTTAAGACCAGAGAAGTCTTTGTGACTTTTTCATATGGGTGAGCACACTAAAGGCTGGCAACCTGCTTCCACCTGCGCACACCTCTCCCTTTAAACCCAGCACCTAAAGTCAACACCAAAGCTGGCAGGGAGGACAAATGCCACCAAGAGGAAATCACCTACACTGAGAAAAGAGATAATCAGGCTACAGTTACTCTGCCATCGTTTGTTCCTGAGACAGTAATCTTCATTTTCTTCTAGCTTTTCAAAATAACTCAATTGCCGGCAGAGACCAAAGCAAATTACCTGCCAAACAGAGTTATCAAAGTTAAAACTAACCAAAGATATAATGGAGAACATCAGAAAGCCCCAAATGGGATTTTATTATTGCTCCCTTTGCCATCGTGAAAATCCGAGGAGTCTGGAGGCGGCTTTTGCACCTCCTAACTCACACAATCAGGCTGTTCTCACCCACTAAGGCAGCCAGGGGAAAAATCAAACTCAAATCATAAATCGTCCAAAATATAGGAAATCTGATGGCTGAGTTTTTGGAAATTCACTCAGCAATACAAAGAGCTCAAAGCATCTACAAAATATAAGGTCACTGTTCTGAGCCTGAGTTTGCTAAATCCATTTCCAATTACATCAGGTTGAGCCTGCTCATATATTTTCTAGCTATATTATGAATATATTTCATTACTTATTTTTATTACTATATGAGTTCTAGAATGCTTTAAGCCCCGGTTAGCGTGCAGTTGCTAGCAGAGCTACAGGTAAGCAAACTGGATTTTATTGTGGCCTGTGAATAAAAATGACTACTTCATTATTTTTCTTCTTCTTTCTTGGGAATGTGTGTGCAGATACAAGTGTGTGCTGGCCCCTTCACCCAGCTCCCTCAGAAGTCAGCAGGAACACTTTTATTCATTTAAATGAAGCTGGATATAGACTTGAGTTTCCAGTCCTGGTCTGTCAGGAAAAATTAACCTCCAGCTCCAGAGATGTGATCTGTGACGGATCTGAAAGATGCAGACTGGACACTAAATGTAAGACCTCAAAATACCCCTTTTAGCAGAGTTTTTAAGCTGCAAAACCTACCTTTAAAGCTGGATGTTCTCCATGTCCTGACAGGGACATCCACCGCTTATCGCCTCATCTCTCTGGGCTGTGGCTAACACAGATACACCCAGAGGCACCCCAAGAATCAGATGCAAGGGGAAGTCATACCAATTGGAGGAAAGGATATAAATAGGCTCCTAAGGCTGGAGAAAGCCATTTCATCTTCCATTTTCAGAAGAATTCAGTGTGTGGTTTTTTAGACCATTTTTTTTTACCTAGATGCTGTCCCAATAAGTGTCTTGATGTCCTTCAACTTCTTCATCTGCGGCTTTGGGGCGACCAGTGGAGGACCCCCCCATCAAGCTGAGCTGCCACCCCAGCGGAAAGCTCACGGGCCACGTCCCCTGTGTCACTGAAGGGCTGGGACTGCACCTCACAGGGCATCGCACAACCCTTCTGCTGGCTGAGGAAGGGGAGCCCTCGCTGCCACCCTCGCTCCACTCCCAAAGTCGCCCGCAGACAGATGAAAATTATCACTTTGCCTCCAGTATCCCTGTGTTGCTTCGGGGGCAACTGAATTTAGTCGGAAGCAGGGCCGGTGACTCCCCCCCAGCTTTGGCCGGAGCCACGAGGCCATGGGAGCTCTGCGGGAGAAGCACAGCCCGTGTGTCGGTGGCTCCTCTCAAGGACGGTGCCATCGCCACTGGAACCAATGCAAAGGTCTTCGTTAATGAGATGGAACACATGTCGTTAAAGGGAAATTACTACAATTACGGTAATTTTCTAGTGAAAGGAATTTAAGGCATGACTTCAAAATCACCTTTTTTTGGAAAGGTAACTGATGCCCAGCCCAGATGTTTTCACCAGGGTTGGTGTTACGTCAAGACATGCACGCGGATAACCTGAGAGACAGATTGATGTTTCCATCACAGCTGATAATCTGTTGGAAACGCACCTGTGCACTTCCTAATGCCGGTTGGGATTGCTGATGGGACCAGCTGGTTGACGCTGGCAAGAAAATGCAAATGCTGGCACAGGAGAAGCCACAGTTTCCCATACAGACAACGCCAGGGACCAAACTTCAGGGGCTGGGGTGCTGCGTACTCAACTCATGGGAAAACACTCGATAAATGCTTTTCTTCTTGCCATTGACACAGTTTCATGGTGGCACCTCCTGTCTTCTGCCAGTGACCCACCAGCACCTTGCTGCGGGGCACGCTGCCACGTGCAGCTCCACTTTCAGCACAGATGAAAATTATCTGCCATGTGTTAATACAAACCTTTGGGATTTTTCATCTTCCTGGGACATCCTCCCTTTCTGTGCTCAGACAAGACCTTACAGAGGCACAAATTGCACGTAGCAAATGAAAAAGTATCTCTTAAGAAGTCAGGCAATGCCCCTCCCTAGGCATTCGCCCCAGTAATAGAGATCAGCTCTTCTTCATTAATTTGAAGGTACTCCTCTCTGTATCAAAGCACAGAGTTCATCAAACAAAATACGTTAAGTCGGTTTTGGTCTTTTTCTTCCTGCTCTGCAGCAGATGCTGCAGTTTTGTGGTACAACTGGAACTGGTGCGTATTCAAAATCCTTTACGTGCATCGACACAGCAGTACTGAGGCTCCTTTTTGTGCCAGCGTTAACCTTCTCATTTCTATTAAAAAAATGGGGGGAAAGCAACTTTCATTTCAAAATAACCACATCAGTCAGCGTAAGACGTTGAGGAATGAGTTAAAGCCTGGTTCTTGTCTGGGGTGATGAGTATGCGTGTAACAAGCAGGGGATGGCTGGCAACCTTCCCTGCAGGACTTGGCCTGGGGGAAAGTGGGGATTTCCACGGCAGCCAGGAACCTGCCTCTCCTTCTCACCAGAAATAGCCTGGGCACCCAGCAACGTCCATTGACATGCCAGAATTTTCACCAAGCTGCTCAGCCCTTACCTTCCAATCAAGCCTTTTGTCATCCTAGAATTACAAGTCATTTTGAAATTATTTTTAATAGTAGCTATAGATAGATATCAAATGTAGGCTGGCAGGCAGGGAGACATGCAGGAGTGATAAAGCACATTTTCTTCCACTGTCTTTCTTTTGTGAAGATTACTTTTTTTCCCCCCATTTCCCACATAATCCTCACGCTGCTGTGACGAACTGATTTAAATGGGTTTTATTCTGCACTCGCCCACTAGGCTGACTTCAGATCTTTTAGCCTAGGAATGTCTTCCACGGAATTTCCCACTGCTTTACGAACTAAATGCTGGGATCAGATTTTCCCAGGGTACAAACAGCCTGCCTAGGCTCAATGGGAGCGCTGCTTAACAGAGGCTGTAACAAAAGTGACCCAAACATTTAGAAGAGGATTCAGCCAGAGGTGCCAGCATTCCACACCTTTTTCCTATGGGAAACCTGCCTCAGTTTCCCTCTCACTAATTAAACAGCTTCTCTTTCCATTTAAAAAGAAAGTGAATGCCAGTAGTTGATTCCAATACATTTGCTTCACGTGCGGCTGCTCTGCAATCCTTTACGAAAACCGCGGGTGATGTGGGCCCCGGGACACTTTGTACGTGAACACGTTGGTCTTGCTGAGGGCAGACCAGTGGGAAAACGTTCGGGAAAAGGAACCGTAGCTTGCAGGTGAGCTCTGAGCGTTGCCCTCGGGCTCCAGCCCGGGCGGCAAAGAGGGGCCGGGGGGGATGCAGCCCCGATGGACACGCACCAAGGGCATTTACCAGTCAGTGTGGCAGCACACAGGAAACCCAAATACCATAAATATATGGCATATAATAAATAAATAAATATAAAGAGAGTGACGACCTACTTTCTCACCCCCCCTGCCATGAGGACATCTCCATTTCCAAGCTGTCGCAGCCACCAGCAGACCCAGCTCAGCTCCAGACATACAACTGCCACTGCCGCAAAGTTATTTTTCATGTTAGCTGGCCTCAGCCTGTCTCCTTCCCGTTGGGTGCCACTAAATGACTGGCTGCGTCCGAACAACTGTAGCTTTTTAGCACCTTTGATTTACTTGCCCGTTCAAACCATTTCCCCTGTGAGTTACACAAGCAGGAGCCACAGCGGCAAAGCAGCAGATTCCTGAGCAGAGCCAGCAGCCCCTGACTCAAACAGCCCGATTCTCTCTCCCAAAGGCTTTGGTTCTCCATGTATTCAAACATCTGCCTTGCTCTCTCCAGCATTACTCAGCCCCATCTTTCTCTGTTGGCCTGAACTTTCTCCGTTAATGCGCCTTCAGCGCCCTCCCTCCCCACACTTTCTTCCTTCTTCTCCTTTTTGAACTCAAGTTGTGGATGCAGTAGGACAAAGCTAGGATTTAAGGGAAGACCGTATGGAGAGACGTAGCTGAAACACCATCAACCTTTGATCCCTACCACTTGATCCCCTAAATTCCTCTTTAATTGCCCAGGTAGCCTGGCTGCAGACCCCTTCTTCACTCATGCTCCTGAAAAGTGTCATTTCAAAAACCCCACAAGCTCCCACTACCAAACCTGCCGGTCAAAGCACATGAGCTACTGACAGCCTCTCCAAACATGTGACCTAAAGGGAAAATAAAACACAAAGACAGCACAGCTTGTCATTAATGTGAGACTACTCCATGCTCCAGCCATCCCAAAGCTGCAAATCCTTACTTCAAAACTTCCTCCTTCCATTTAAGGCAAAATTTTCACATGGAGAGCTTGCTTAAAGAGAACAGAACCTGCCTCCTACGGTGCCCTGAAAAAACCTACGCTGCACGGGAAGCGCTACAACCCATCAGCCACACACTAAACTACATAGTGTGAGAAAAGTTGATATTTGGATATGTATATTAAAATATTCACTAGTGTTGCTGCCATTTTCCTATGCAAGAAACAGTTAATTCCTATGCAGCAGCAAACCACGGTGTTATACATAATACCCTGCAAGGTTAAGTATTTCTTTCTTTGCGCAATCCTGGTGGCCTGGGAATCACAGAGAGGTGTTTAAATGTGCCACTGAGCTCTGCCACCACCAAAGCACAGCAGTGGGTTCACTGGGGAGACTTTTTTTGCAATTCCCCCCACCCCCACCGAAAGCTACACGTGGTTTCAGGCTGTTGCAAGGCTCTTACTCCTGCCATGCCATGGTCCTCCCCCAGATGCTTCCCTTGGGATACTCTGAAAGGCAGAAAGCTTGGGGTGATGGGCAGAGATGGAAAACCACCATCGCACTTGGCATGTTCTCCTTCAGGTCTCCTACAACAATGGGATGGGGCCCTAAAGGAGCTGATGCATTTGTGGACTCCACGTTATCTCCACCTTAGCTGAACAAAAAGCCTCCGCGAAGCTCCCATGGGTACTGTACTGCAGAGTCCTTTCTCTCCAGGGAGGCTGAGGACTGATCACACAGACACACCAGTGCCTGGCCTCCTGCCGGGCTCAGCAGCAAAGAGGGAAACCTGGGTTCCTCCGTTGGGAAGTCAAAAGTCAATTCTGAAGCTTATCAGTAGGTCGCTTCACTTCCACCTCTGCGAAGGCAGCCAAAAGCTCTGTTAGGCTGAAAAGCAGACCCTGGACTCACAGCTCCCTCCTGCACCCAGCCAGACAGGGAGAGCACAACTGATAACCTTGGGAAGACTGCTGGATCAGCCACAGCCGCCCCGGAACAGCTGTCAGATGTACTCTGTATCCCACTGGATTTAGAAAACAGCTCAAAGACGAGGAGCCCCACAGCACATCCGCACCACGGGGCGCACCCAGCACTCAGCCTCTGCAACCAGCTGCCGCAGATGCTTCGCCAAAGACCAGGGTGAAGAGGAGAGAGAGGAGGAAGGAAATTCTAGATAGCAGGTTCTTCAGTCACATCACGTGGGGAAACACCATCGCCTAGTGACAATAACTCCTCACACGTTCCTAAAACGCATCGCAGCCCGCACAGGGCCCTCCCGCACCCAAAAGAGCAGCAAAACACATGATGAGGGAGGGGAGGGGACCAAACAGACTACGTTTGCAGCAGAGCAGAGGATAGCACAGCCCTGTCAATAGCAAGCTTGCCCAGCAAGTGTGCACGTATCCATTTCTCTAAGACCACAATATTGTCCGAATTTGTGTGTTATTTCACTGGAAGAGAAAGAAAGGGAGATCTTGGCATCATACTGACCTCCTCTGCCAAATGAACGTGCCTGCTTCTGAGTGGGGACAACTCAGAAACAGATTTAGAAAGACAACGTACGTGATTTTTGCGCCGTGCCCCAATTGGGAACACGTTAGCTGAAACGCTGGGCAACCACCAGCTCCAGGCAGACTGCCAGCATGGAAGTTTTCAAACTTTATCATTAAACTTTGCCAGAAACATGAAAAAAAGTGAACCTGGAATGATACATACAGAAGTTTCAATCAACCCGAAGCAGAGGCCAGTGCTACCAACTCCAGTACACCCCAGCTCTGCGATAGCCTATTAAATCCAGATTTCTCAGAAATCTCAGAAACAGGCACCGAACAGCCCTAATCCCCCTCTGCTCCTCATTAAGCAGCCATTCTCGCTTGCTTTCTCCTCTCTAAGGTGCAGATGAATATTTCAGAGGGCCAGGGTAGGGTCTGCATTCTTTTCCGCTCATTACACCCAATGCTCAGCTTCAAAAAAGGGAAGTGGCAAGTGTTTCAGCTCCTGCCCTTCCTGGGGAAGCAGAGAGCTAAGACACTTAAAAAAATTTTTGCTATGAATGCAACTGGAACACTTTATGTGATTTCTTGATCTATAATAGCAGAAGTTGCATGTCAACCTAACCCAAGCCAGAACCAGCCCCCGGACACAAGGGCAGCACCAGTTCCCCGTGGGATGGAGGGTCTCCCCGTGTCAGGATGGAGCCACCAGTCACGGGCAGGTCTGAAACCTCACCTGGTTTCTGTCACGGGCAGCGGTGACACCATGGCTTTGTTTCCCCCTTGTAAAATAAGCATTATTCTGTGCTTAGTAAACCGCACAGCGGATGAAAAGCACTGCTATAAATGACCTTTGACTACCACCGGTAAGAGGAAAGCCATGGCATCCTGGCTGCTCTGGAGCAGTAGCCACCAGAGTTGTTGACTGTTGACAAATTAGCAGCAAATTACCACAGATTAGAGAGCTACAAACTCATGGCTTTCTGCAGTCCCGTGAAACAATATCCAGATTGCACTGGCAGCATCAACAGCTTTCCATTCAGCTAACGAGCTGTGCAGAGATGAAGACAGCAAATTAAACTAACTGGAAAAGCAGATACCTCATTTGCATTCTCAGAAGGCAGAAAAAGTTACCCTTCTGCATTAGCATTTGCAGCATATAGGATATTCATGTCCTTGCACCAGGAATGATAAGAAGTTATTTGAATGGCAAATCAGAACCTGCATAATTAATAACTTGCTGCTTTGTCTTAACCCCCGGACTGTGAAGTCCAGGCATAAGCCTACAACGCTGATCTCTCGCAACACGAACATTTCATTTCTTGAAACACAATGGTCTCAAAATTCCCGTTGAAGGCATTTCAGGCTCTAAACCGAACTATTGCTCATGTTTGATGGCCCCTCTCTGAGAAACTCCTTTGCCAACAGCCGAATCTCCTCCAGAAACTTCTTTTTTTGGCTAATCTTTGCTGCAGGACCCAGCACAAGTGAGAGCCAGAGCGGTCCCTCCCGGCGGGATGCTCCTGCTCCCACTTAATAAGCTTCTGCATTTCTCCTTTGTTTTCACAGAATAAACATAAGCCCTAAGCTCAGTGTCTCCAGCTATTTGTCCAGGGCAGGATGGGTGTCTCTGTCATGTCAGAGATATTTAACATCTCTACAGCAAACAATGCAGATCTTTTCCACGCTCTTTCACCCGCTTGCTTCGGCGAACCAGCCGAGCAGCACAGCAGCAGAGAGTCCTGCAGGGAAGGCGCTTCCGCTCCGAAAAAATTGCAAAGAAAAAAAGAAAAATAATTCCTAAATTCATTTCTACGCTCCAGCGCATTAAACGAGCCCATCTTTAATCACATACTTCTGCTACTGGCTTTTAACAAAGCTCCAGCATTAATATCTTCCCTGTTTATTTTTTTGTAGTTATTCATTTCAAAAGTAGGTTAAGAAAAAAAAAACACACAACAAAAAACAAGACGACTCGTATCAGGCTTTTTGGTTTTAAGGGAGGGGAACGATATTTTGGAGGGGAACGATATTTTGCCGTGTTTTTCATGATGCGCCCACATCGGAGAGCATAAAATACAAACGGCAACATATAAATTTAAATGAAATGAGAAGGAGAGGCACCGCGGCACCGAGACGCACAAGGCAGACCTGCCCCAGCCGCTGGTGGAACAAGTAGGTCACGGCGCAGCATCCCCGGAGCGCCCGTCCCACGTGCTCCACTCACCATTTAATTGCAGAAGCAGCCAAAGCCCGTTAGTACCCGCACGAAAAGCAGAGGGAAAGCTCACCCCCCTGTCCCCCTCCCCATCCCAGCATCTCCCAGTCAGCTCCTTTCAGCCCCCATCCCCAGCACCCCAGACACCGGCTCCGGGGCTCTGTGGTTCAGCCCAGTCTTCAGGTTGAATTTGGCTCAACTAAAATGAGGAAAAAAGAGTATTTGAAGGACAAAGCCAATTGGAAAAATGCCCACAAGGTTTTTTTGCGTTTGTGGGGGGGAGAATAGGGTCACCTGGCTTCTCTTCTTAGAGAAAGCTTTCAAAGGAACATCTGAAAATCCCAGACCCAACGTGTTTCGGTTTAATCCAATCCTAACGTTTTCCCCTGAACACTGGCAACACCCTCTCAATTTTTATTTTATTTTTTTTCCAGCAAACCCGAGTAAGTTTCCACTGAGTTCCTAAGATAGTGTGAAAAGAAGAGAAAAACCCCTCTGGTATGGTTTTTCATTGAAAACTGAGAACTGTCAGTGCATGAACCAGCGGGGGTGACCAGCACACGGGGGCCATTCCTGACCCAGCACTGGGGAAGGGTCCCCCCGCTCCCCCCCCCAGCCCTGCTGCAGCTCATTAAACTGCTTCTCCGGCAGTTTCAGAGAAGCCTTTGTGAATTTTTAATGCCGTGTGCTACTTTGCTTCTGCTGAATCCACGTTTTCTCCACGCCGCCTCAGCAGCATGGGCTGCAGCTACGCGACCTGCAGCAGCAGGCGGCCTTTCCCGGCATCACTGATATCCCGGCATCGGCCACATCCCAAGGGCATGGCACACAGGTGGCGTGGGGAGATGCCACCAGCGCCTGCCGCAGACTTCTGCCAAGCAGAGCTCCCCTGAGCCACCCGCCAGGTTTAACCTGGATTCAAGGGATGCACCCACGGGAGCACCCAGTGATGCCCCTCGTATCGGCACATCCAAACCCTCCAGCGCAGCACCGTGAGCAGCCTCTGCAGTGGGAACCGCCGCTCTCTTCCTCTCTTTTCTCTTTAAGGTCTTAGGAAGCACGGAGGTGGTGATGGCTGGAGAGCAGAGGGGGGAGCGACGGAGGCTGGCATAGGCACCAGCTGGGAAACCAACGCGTTGTGCTGAACGAGGAGGAAAACGGGAATGCGGGTCACAAAAGTCAAGATACACAACTTGTTTGACGTAAGGGTGAAGCGTGGACCACCTTCTGCTTTGGGCAGAACAGAATTAAGACAGGAGCCTGGCGGCATGGAGGGCCTCCAGAGCTTACGGTGATGCGCAAGAGAGTTTACAAGATAAACCACGCTCATTCAAGCTTTCTTCTCCCCCAAACTCTGGGAACAGAATCATTTTGTAGTTTAAAAAATATCCCACCTAAACCCAACAGCATCAAGATTTCACAGAAGCACCATCCCAGGAAAAGTTACGCAGGCTACCCACGGGAAACATTGCTGACATTTTTTTCCCCAAAAGTTTGGGTGTCCTGAGGCGGGGAGTACAGCCCTGCTCTATTCTCCTCGCGACTTGCAACAGGAGTAAAGATAATCAAGCAACCGAGAAAGAAAAATCAGGAGTCGCCCCGTGCATGGAGAATTCACCGCGGGCTGCTTGGCTTGGTGGTAGAAACACTTGAGGGAACACTATTTCTTTGAAATACTCACCATTATGAGCTTTAGCTAATTTAGAAAACGTTAGGTTTAGCCCTCGACGGTATCTCCTGTGATGTTTGATCAAACCCTCCTCGCATGGAGGAGGTGATTTATTAGCGGAGATTGGACCCATTTGAAGCAATAAGCATCCCGGTGCAGGAGAAGGCTCATCTAAGAGCTCCATCAAAGGAGCAGTTAACAGAGATGTTTTCTGTCTCCCAGCTCACACATCGCTGCCAAACCTGTCATGGAAAAGCTTTTCAGCAAGCAGACAAACATCGTCGCAGCCCTGGGGAAGCACAGCTCTCTCTGGGCTCTTCTTCGCCTGCAGGAGACCCACTGAATCCACCTGCATCTCCAAACTATTAGCACAAGCTGCGTTTCTAGACCAGTTCTATGCAGAAAGCTAGGGGTGAAGTTAACAGGGTTTCTGAGCCACCCCCAGTCCTTAGGGACCTGTTGGCTTCATTGTACACATGTGAGCTTGAAAAATGTGTGTCTTAATTACATAGAAAGAGAAAGGACGTAAGAATAATCTAGGATGTAGGAAACAGAACAGCCTTTACAAAACCCTCGGTGTCGGTCGTGGTGCCGGCCTGACCTGTGGCAAAGCCTCCGGCAGAAGGAGGTAGCACTAGTGGCCAAGTTGCCCCCAGGGGCTGCAGACGCTGTGTCCCAGCAAGCCCCACAGAGCCCATCCGAGGGTGACCCCACCATGCAGCTGCCCTTCGGGGAAACCTGAGCAAATCTCCCAGCGAAGAGCAAAATCTGGCTGAAAAAGACAAGACTGAGGCAGGGTTTGGTGCCGTGCATTCATAGGAAACCTCTGACCGAGGGCTAGGATGACATTTGGCATGGAAGATGACACGTTTGCCGTTTCCTGCTATCTCCACCCTAATTAAAGAGAAGCTAATTCCAAACCTCATCTGTCTCTCTCGTGGAGCACACTGACATGTGCGGTGGTTTCCTACCTGCCGAAGTCCCGTGGGATGTTTGTGCGACAGAACAACTTGTCCCCCTCCGCAAGATCAGCCTGTACGTGCCCGCAGCGAGTGCTGCAGTGGCAGTGCTGTGAGAAACATTTAGTCCTCATTCTTGCTTTTATAAAAGGATCAAAATGCTCAGCATGTTGATAATTCAAAGGTTTGTCAGTCCCAACATCCAAGCATCAGAGCAAAGAAATACACACTGCCGGCTTAAAACTTGAATACCAAAATTGTAGAAGACATGAAGTAAAACTGGGGGGGAAAAAGACCTACTTGTGCTACACTGCAATGGCCCAGTCCTGTCCTGAAGTGATTTCTGAATATAAGAAAACCGCTTCCTTTTACTCCTTGGTTATTCAGTCTCTTGCTGTATGAATATCTTTGCTCATTTCGGTGCAGGGCTCTGGGAAAAAGCACACGGGAAGGAAGCGAGCATCTCCAGTGACCGACGGTTTGAGGTTCTCTTGATACTGATACCCCGAGATGCCACCACGGGACACATGGCCCCACGGCCCCCGGCTGTTAACGAGGCAGGGGCCAGGTGCACAGCTGCTAACTGCTGTTAACTGCTGCCTTGGTCTTGCAGAGGGGTCCCCTCCTGCCAACAGGCACCTTCTGCTCCCCTTTTCCCCACCCAAAGCCACCCTCAAACTGCCATGAGGTCTCTCTTCACCACTTCCCCCTTATTAGCTCCCCTAGAGGGAGGAGAAGCAGGAAAAACACCGGGCATCCTCACTCATTTTGGCATCTGCATCCTGCAAATCTCTCTTTTTTTTAGGAAACATCTGGAGAAATTGCCTCCCCGGGCAATTAGGCAACACCATACCCTGGCGTGAAGGACAGGGCACGCCAGCGAGCACCGTTTCTGACTGTGTTTGCTTACCGCCGGTCACCCTCTCCCTGGCTGCTGACCTTTAAAATGTCAGGCTCTTCATTTAGAAAGCAGCAACTGGGTTTTTTTAAAGGTTCCAGTGTCTGTGTCCTGCTCCAGCCACGTTTGCATTGCAAGAACATCCCCCACTGCTCGGTTCTCCTTTTCCCCTCCTCTCCCCGGGATCCCAGCATTTATCACCGTGTCCGCTCACAGTGCTCTTGTTATAAGAGGTTTTAATAGTCCTTACTATGCACAGTCCCACCTTTATAACTTCTTTTCAGTTAACTTTTCTTACAGTTAAATGCAACAGAACCATTTCCCCCTCTAGTTTCCCATTTAGGAATTCCTTTTGTGAGATCTAAACTCTGCTGTTTTCCAACAACTAGATTACAGGATGCAGGGGAGAAGAAACAAGTCTGGTTCCCTTCTCTGAAAAATATAAATATTTCATCTTGGTTTTACACTGTTGTGCAAGTAAGTACTTCCAATTATAGTACACACTTTCCCCCCACACACACTGTTTAACACGTACCGAGTGTATTAACGGATACCTCTCACACTCCCACTACAAAGGTATCACAAGACCATTCTGAAGTTTGTATATGGAATCAATATAGCCAAGGCCTGAACTCCATAAAGCCCAGGGACAGAAGCACATCCCCTGCTCCTGCTCTCCAGGTTGAAACCCATCCAGGCAGGCTGTGCCTTCCCATCCCTCAGTTTTCCCACCTGCCAGGAGCACAGATTGCCCCGTTTATCCCCCCGCAGAGCCAAAAGTAATCACTCCGTGCTCTGTTAGGAATAGCAAACCATCAAAGTGGTGTCAGATATTAATTCCTAACTGGCGTGTCTATTAATTCCTAACCGTGCTTTAAGAAAGCAAAAAGCATATTATACTGAGGAGCCTGTTAATGCAAATACGCTGATTTCGGCTAATCTTGGACTGTTTTGGTTAATCTTGGGCTATTAATTCAACCTTTTTTAGAAAGCAGGGAGGGAGGTGTAAGGAAACAACGCAACTCAGGGTGTTACAAAGGGGAGGAAGGAAAAGCAGCCTTGCTTAAGGGTGTAGCATGTTTGAAAGCCAGCAAACCAGCCAGCTGGGAAGGTAACATCTCCATGACGAACAGAAAATCCTTTGGAAAGGAAAACAAGTCTCAACATACTCATTTTTATTAGCAGACCAGGCACAAACCTCTGCTTTGGTGCCGGCACAGCAGAGCAGTAAGTAACCAAACCACCATGTGCCAAAAGAATACACGGGCTCTGTGGGCTCCTGGAGTCAATTATTCTGCCCTGAGGAGAAGAAATCCCATGTTTACATGCCCGGCACTAGCAGCGCCCAAAAGCCTCCTGCTCAGACCATCACCGACAGCAACGTCCCAGAAATCCGGCCCCTGTCTCAGGCTGAGGTTTGGGAGCAATGCGTGATGAGAGGGCTGGAACCACGCGCGCCTGCGCTGTGGCAGGCCGGGTGCCGCAACACCACTCTCTAATTAAAGGCAGAAACTTGGCAGCAGGAACCGACCTCAGATGCAAACCCAAAGCCTGGGCTGAGCCGTTCCTTGAACCCAATTCCATCGTGTACCAGCCCGTTAAGGTGCTCCTGAGCAGCCGCGGGAGCACAGCCAGAGCATCCTCCCTCCCAGCCACGCTCCAGATGGGGTTTGACCGGCACACAGACAGGTTTCCCCCTCTGCAGCTGGGTCACAAAAGAGGAATTTCCACTCTAAAAATAATTTTCAACGATTCCCAGTTGTAAAGCTTTCTGAAAGCACTGCAGGCTCTTTTTCCAGAGCGACACAGTACCTTCCCGCAGTGCGGACGACCAAGCATAAAACCAAAGACACCTGGGCTCCCGCGTCTCACATCCATGAACATCTGTTTTTCACTCCTTACTAACACATCCTCCCAGGAAAAAAAAAAAATATTCGCTATTCCTGTGCCTCAGACTGTCCTTGCTGGGCAGTCTTGCTGATCCTTGCTGGATCTGTGATCTGGATGTATGATTGTTTTAGCTTCAGATGTTTCTTTCCCTGATGCAAGTCAGTAAGATAATTATTCCCCTCTCTCCGATGTATATTATCTGGTAACCCGTGGATTTTAAAAGAGGGAGAAAGATAATGGGAAGAAACAGATACACATGATTTATAGCTGTTCCTGGCCAATTGCCTGAACACAGGCTGCCAGAACTTATTTTCTCACAATTGTCTGGCAAAAATTGCTAGCGAATTATAAGGATTACTTGCAGCAGTGTATTTGTTCTGGATTCAATTTTCGCCTTATTTAATTTTAACAGCTGTAATAAACCATCTTCAATAAATACCAGCTGATCTGCAGGAAGAAAGAAGATACCTAATTAAAAGTGATGCCAGAGCCCAGCGCTGGCCCTTGCTCGCACGCTGCTCGGAGCAGAGGGTGGCTCACAGGCACCGGGGCAGGAGGCAAAAGCAGCGATTTTCCTCCACGCGAGAACTGCACCGCTACTCCTGAGAGATCGTCCTTCCCAGGAAAACACAGGAAAGCCCTGCTCCCGAGGGAGAGAAGCAGTGATGGAAGCCGTATGTGCGATTTAGGTGGGGTGGCAAGAGAAATAACGCATGCTGGGGGTCACACAAGATGCCTGTAGGGGTGGCAAAGGCATTTTAAGGAGGTCCCGTGTGCTGGTCACCTGCACCCAGGTGTGAATTGTCATTGCTGCACCGCACCTTGTCACTCATTTGTAAAACACCAGGAGGACACAAAGCACATCACTGATCCGGTTTAAAACAAGGTAAAACATCCTGGCTGGAACGTCTCTCCACCAAAGGCAGCATCATGCATAAGTGCTTCCAAGGGAAATTCACTGAACACTAACAAGAAGCCATGCATAAAGTCATCTGAACGCAGCTTGGGAAACACTTGCGGCGGTGACACCCTCCCACCCAGGGAGGAGGACAAACCTAAGCCTTTTTTAAGCCCAGTTGTGGCAAAGGGGCTCAAATCTTGCAAGGACAATTTTGCTGAGGGCACTGTCAGCTCCGGTGCCTGGTGAGGTCCCCGCTGCCTGCGTCCCCCTGTTGAGGGACACATACAGCCAACAGAGAGGGAAATACAGAGCAGGGAGGAGGAGCTGGTCCTGTGAAACTAGATATCACGAGGATTTAAGAGCCTCAAACCAGAGCGATACACCTAGCTTTGACACACAAGGGAGCAACAAGCATTGCCTGCCAAAGGAGAAGAGAGTGGTGGCCCCACAATTTGTAGGGTTTAACTCCCAACACTCAAAATGCAAATGTCCACCCTGGGAGCTTGTCCCTGCACCCAAGCCATGCCCTGTGGTCACGGCTACACATCAGCCGTGTAGACATTCGAGTCCCCCAAAGCCTCCACCCGTTTAACCTGTCAGACTACGACAGCCAGCCAAGTTGCAAAACTCCTTTCCAAGCACTTTAAAATATCATCTCTGCCAAAAAAAAGCAACATCAAGAATTTAGCAGGAGGAATATTGATTTGCTGGATCTGCTTTGAAAAGCCTCCCAGATACAGCAACATGAGATATTAATGAGATGGATCAAAAAGCGCCCTAGGTGCTAAGCCCTCAACGTCCATCAGTTCCCTGGCTTACCATTACAGCTGGAGCCTTCCCTTCGCCTCGTGCTCCCACTTCCATGCAGAAAAGACCTTCCCATAGACACCCTCCTCTCCTGAAACCAGAGCACAGCACTACAGTAAGGTTAGACATCACAGCCACATCTCCACGAGCTCATGGCTTCACTGCCGCGGGAGAAGCTGTCCCCTCCCCATCGAACCTGCTCTGTTTGTGTCCCCGTCCGCATGTATCGGGTGCAGACACATCTCAGCAGACCTGCAAAGCCCTCACACCTATTGCCTCTCAAGGATGCCCTACTATTTTGGCTTTCTCTGGCCTTCAATGGTTGCTCCCCAGCCAGCCCACAGGGACATTCCCAGCAGCTGACCCGGACAAGGAGCCTGAGGTCGGTCTGGGGTTTGTGTCACAAACTCAGCAGGGAGAGACGGCAGGGCAGCTTTGCACAAAGACTGACCCATCAGCAAGGAAAATACATGAATATAATATTTCAACTGAAACAGCCTTCAGGATGGCTACAGCCACAGCTCTCTGGGCCAGCTGGCAGCATCCAGCGATCTCCATGCTCCAGAAAAGCCAGGGCAAGAACCGCCACTTTCAAGGTACGACCAATAAAGCTCACGCTTTTTGGCTCGGGATCACAAGTAGGTAACAGCTCCATAAATGTTTCGTAGTGCCCTTTGCTGGCTGTCATCGTGCCACGTAGACACATTTGCTGTGCAGCCCCCAATTAAATCTCTCAACTTTGGCTCCGGAAAAGAAGTCTATAAAAATCCTCTTGGCTAATTGAGCAGCTTTTCAAAATCTCCTTGGGCAACCACGATCCCTTATTCCCATCCTCCGCAACTTGCGACATGGCCATTAAATCTGTCACCATAATATATCCCATTCGCTCCTGTCCAGCCTGAAGTCTCTAATGAGGTTTGCAGAAGAAAGCCCACATCTCCCGACACACAGAGAGAAGAAGAAAATAACCCTCGTCATCTTTGGGTTATGTCGCATGTCAAACCTTAATTGGTGCATTTCAAAGCAAAGCGGGAGCGTTCGCAAACACTGCCCTCCAGATCAAACGTTCAGCCTTAAATTGCCAGTAACCCCTGCTCGATGTCCCCTCCCCGCGTCTCTTGGGGACACCCGAGCGCTGCCTTTCGTCTCTGAATCTGTATTGAAGGAACTGAAAGGAGGACCCACGCGAGAGAACGGGTACAAAAGAAAAATGGCATTGCCTATGGGAACACTCAGCCTCCCTCACACACACAAAACCCAGCTCAAAGGCCGAACAGAGCCTGGCTGCCCCACGTCCCAGTGCAACACGATCGCATTAATTAGTTGGAGCCCAAATCCCTCTTTGCTCTGCCAGATCAGCGCTTGCTCAGCACGGGGAGCAATGTTTCCTGAGGGTAAGAGGTTTGATGAACCGCCGGAGGATGCCCCTGGGCAGGTGGGTCTGGGACCACCTTGAACCTCTAACAGAGATAAACGCGGGCAGCAGGAAGACTTGACTGATGGGTCAGGCTGGAAATCCAGGCACCGGGGCAGAACGGTTGGTGGTTTTCAATGCAAAAGCTTTGATCTAGCCTGCTCCTCTGCATCTGACCCGTCTTGAGAGAGGTCTGGAAGAGAGCAGAGATCAGCAACAGCCCGAGGACGGATACGTTTGCTCAGACAGTGCTCATAGGAAGACAGCCCTCATAGGAAGACAGCCCTTGGAGCCAGCATCACTGAGGTACAGCCTAATAAGAAAGCGTGAAGGTGTAAGAGGCTATGCATTTAGGTATCTGTCTGTCTTTGAGGTTCAAATCCATTTATCATCAACAAAGAAGTGCCAGGAAGCCCTGAAGGCTACAGCAGTGATTGACTCTTACTGTGGGTTTTGCACAGCAGCTGAATTTTTGAGAGAGGGTGGAGAGAAAGGCTCAGCAGCCATGAGCCGAGAAGGTGCTGGGCAGAGAGGGCAGCCAGGAGCTGCCAGCACAGCCCGCGGGCAGCCCACCCTGGAAAGGCGCTGTAGTCACCATGCAGAGAGTCCCCCAGGCTGGCAAGCAGGGCTGAAGAACTCCAAATATTAGGTGATGGTGATTTTTTTTAATTTTTTGTCTTTAACTCTGGCTTGATTTTCTAGCTGCAGGTTTTCCAGCAAAAGGTGGAGGACACAAATGATGGCTACCAACACTGCAACTATGGTCAATGATTCGTACCTTGGATGATGAGGAAAAGGACATTCTGCACGATAACAGCCAGGCATCTCAGCTGCCAGATACCAGCTGAAGCATCAGCAAGCCTGGAAGGCCAAGCAACTTTCCCAGCTGTGGGATGACTGCCCCCCATGCAGGGAAGCCCCACCACCACACACACAGGTCTCACTTGGACCAACAGTTCCTCCATTGCCCACCATCCACAAAGGCTTTCATAACACCTTCTATTCTGGTAGCCTGCTCTTTTAGCAGGGAAAAGCTTTAGAAACAGGAGAGGAATATTTTAGAGAGTGAGGGGCCATAAATTGATGCTATGCAGAAACAGGGGGATATGGACATTGCTGCGGAAACAAAAGCTCATGTGCTGGCTACACCGTTGGCTTGAGTTCATGGTGGAGCTTCTGGGCTGTATCGAAACCTTGCCCAGATTAAACTTCATCTGGTTTAAGCCTTGCATGAGGTAAACCACACGTGGGCCCAGATGAAAGCCAGACTGCTGTGTAACTGTCAGCCTGTAGCACATGAGGACACAAATCCTAACCCTATGCGCTCAATTCAAAGCCTGCTTTGCAGAATTATGGTGGTCCAGCCAAAAAAGTATTAAAAAAAAAAAAAGGAAAAAAACCACACTAAAACCCCTTGGTTCTAATATGTATTTGCTAATGAGAGGAGACATGGGAAGAAAAACAAGTCCTAAAAAAAATCTCAGCTCTTCCCTTGTGCTGCACACAGCGTGCAGCAAATACAGTCATATATTTGCTGAAAGCAAAAAAAAAAGCAGCTCTGAAAGGGCACAAGCAGCTGGGAATTGCCCTTTCAAGCTGGTCAATGATGAAAATCAAACCCTGCTTCAGTACACTGAGTTCACAGATTTAAAGGGTGGACAGAAATGCCGGACAAATCCAGCGACAGCCTGTAGAGCATGGCCAGAAACCACCTTTCACAATTTCTACACGGTCTCAAAAGTCGCCATATCTGGTTGATAGGTTTGTTTATTATTTCGGGAACAGCATGTCCCCATTTAAACAGATGTCATCTCTTCAAAACTATGTGCTGTGAACTTTGCAAGGACCGGGAAGGATAATTGAATGTACAATAGAGAGAGCCAGGAAATTATACAGCAGTCCAAATAACTGAAAACAGATCCAAACTTTCTCCTGGTAAATAAGTGTCATTACAACGTTTTACAAGGTGCTTTCTGATTGTTGCATGAAATCCAGGCTATCTAAATGAAAATCTTATTTTTAGAAAAAAAAAGATAAATACATTTATGAAGGTCATCTGGTCATGAAAGAACCTAGCAGATTTACCCATACTTAGAAAACCTGATTCATCACTGCATTTTTCCACTTATATGTGGGTGGCTGCTAATACTGTTTTTGTTATGCAAGAATTATAAATATTCTCACTTAGAACTAATGACTTAATTTGGACGCACCAGCGGGCTACGAATAGCTCAAGGTTTTCCCTGGCTGTGAGGAACAGTAGCCACGCAAAAGGTAATTACCCAGGTCTGGAAGATAAGTGGTTTTGATGAGTGGTAGTGGATTACGGCCAGGACTGGGAGGCTCCTGAGACCTCAAAGGAAAAGCATAATTTCAAAATAGTGCAGAGTTGTCGCTGTGGAAGGAAGAGTTGTGTGTGCTACAGGAGGCTTCTCAGGCATTTGGGGTGGTTTTTTTTTTTTAATCTTATACAGAACATGGAGGTATCATGGCCCAAGCCTGGCATCACTTTAAGATCTGATGAAAGCACCCAAAGCTACGATGTCTTCATCATCCTTGATGCGCTGGGTGCTGTATTACTGAAGTCCCAGCTGCTTACCACCATTCAAGTCCTGTGCAAGGGTGTTTTGCCAAAGGCCCTCAAATGGATGGGCGAAGGTGAGGAGATAAGCACTTCGAGTCTTAAAACCACCTTGTGAACAATTACCATGCTAAATTCCATCAAACAGTTTTCTGAAAATGTTCCAATAAATTAACAAGGTAATTAATAACAGATGCCAGGTGTTTTAAAACTCAGAACAACTCNCCACCCTGGAAAGGCGCTGTAGTCACCATGCAGAGAGTCCCCCAGGCTGGCAAGCAGGGCTGAAGAACTCCAAATATTAGGTGATGGTGATTTTTTTTAATTTTTTGTCTTTAACTCTGGCTTGATTTTCTAGCTGCAGGTTTTCCAGCAAAAGGTGGAGGACACAAATGATGGCTACCAACACTGCAACTATGGTCAATGATTTGTACCTTGGATGATGAGGAAAAGGACATTCTGCACGATAACAGCCAGGCATCTCAGCTGCCAGATACCAGCTGAAGCATCAGCAAGCCTGGAAGGCCAAGCAACTTTCCCAGCTGTGGGATGACTGCCCCCCATGCAGGGAAGCCCCACCACCACACACACAGGTCTCACTTGGACCAACAGTTCCTCCATTGCCCACCATCCACAAAGGCTTTCATAACACCTTCTATTCTGGTAGCCTGCTCTTTTAGCAGGGAAAAGCTTTAGAAACAGGAGAGGAATATTTTAGAGAGTGAGGGGCCATAAAGTGATGCTATGCAGAAACAGGGGGATATGGACATTGCTGCGGAAACAAAAGCTCATGTGCTGGCTACACCGTTGGCTTGAGTTCATGGTGGAGCTTCTGGGCTGTATCGAAACCTTGCCCAGATTAAACTTCACCTGGTTTAAGCCTTGCATGAGGTAAACCACACGTGGGCCCAGATGAAAGCCAGACTGCTGTGTAACTGTCAGCCTGTAGCACATGAGGACACAAATCCTAACCCTATGCGCTCAATTCAAAGCCTGCTTTGCAGAATTATGGTGGTCCAGCCAAAAAAGTATTAAAAAAAAAAAAAGGAAAAAAACCACACTAAAACCCCTTGGTTCTAATATGTATTTGCTAATGAGAGGAGACATGGGAAGAAAAACAAGTCCTAAAAAAAATCTCAGCTCTTCCCTTGTGCTGCACACAGCGTGCAGCAAATACAGTCATATATTTGCTGAAAGCAAAAAAAAAAAGCAGCTCTGAAAGGGCACAAGCAGCTGGGAATTGCCCTTTCAAGCTGGTCAATGATGAAAATCAAACCCTGCTTCAGTACACTGAGTTCACAGATTTAAAGGGTGGACAGAAATGCCGGACAAATCCAGCGACAGCCTGTAGAGCATGGCCAGAAACCACCTTTCACAATTTCTACACGGTCTCAAAAGTCGCCATATCTGGTTGATAGGTTTGTTTATTATTTCGGGAACAGCATGTCCCCATTTAAACAGATGTCATCTCTTCAAAACTATGTGCTGTGAACTTTGCAAGGACCGGGAAGGATAATTGAATGTACAATAGAGAGAGCCAGGAAATTATACAGCAGTCCAAATAACTGAAAACAGATCCAAACTTTCTCCTGGTAAATAAGTGTCATTACACCGTTTTACAAGGTGCTTTCTGATTGTTGCATGAAATCCAGGCTATCTAAATGAAAATCTTATTTTTAGAAAAAAAAAGATAAATACATTTATGAAGGTCATCTGGTCATGAAAGAACCTAGCAGATTTACCCATACTTAGAAAACCTGATTCATCACTGCATTTTTCCACTTATATGTGGGTGGCTGCTAATACTGTTTTTGTTATGCAAGAATTATAAATATTCTCACTTAGAACTAATGACTTAATTTGGACGCACCAGCGGGCTACGAATAGCTCAAGGTTTTCCCTGGCTGTGAGGAACAGTAGCCACGCAAAAGGTAATTACCCAGGTCTGGAAGATAAGTGGTTTTGATGAGTGGTAGTGGATTACGGCCAGGACTGGGAAGCTCCTGGGACCTCAAAGGAAAAGCATAATTTCAAAATAGTGCAGAGTTGTCGCTGTGGAAGGAAGAGTTGTGTGTGCTACAGGAGGCTTCTCAGGCATTTGGGTTGGTTTTTTTTTTTAATCTTATACAGAACATGGAGGTATCATGGCCCAAGCCTGGCATCACTTTAAGATCTGATGAAAGCACCCAAAGCTACGATGTCTTCATCATCCTTGATGCGCTGGGTGCTGTATTACTGAAGTCCCAGCTGCTTACCACCATTCAAGTCCTGTGCAAGGGTGTTTTGCCAAAGGCCCTCAAATGGATGGGCGAAGGTGAGGAGATAAGCACTTCGAGTCTTAAAACCACCTTGTGAACAATTACCATGCTAAATTCCATCAAACAGTTTTCTGAAAATGTTCCAATAAATTAACAAGGTAATTAATAACAGATGCCAGGTGTTTTAAAACTCAGAACAACTCCAGAATGAAAGTTTTTTGCCCAGCAGTCAGATGCCATACAAAAAGATGATGGGCCCTGGCAGGGCGAGCAAGCTGAAAGGTGACGGCTTCTTGGGTTCCCAAAATAAGGAAAGGGCTAAGGTACAACCCTCAACACAGACAGGACACCATGCAAGCCATACATGACATTCAGCACGTGTCACAACAGCAGGGCTGGGCTTGGACTGTATCCCCATTTTCCTGTCCCCCAAGCGGCTCCTATAACCTGCATCCCTGCAGATGAGGCGCCCACAAGGACATAAAGCTGTGGACACCAAAAACGGGGTCTTTGGACAACCTGCTCACCAGCACCAGTATTAAAACTCCCTCTCTGCCTGCTCCCTCCCTCTCTCCCTGTGCTCCCCCACTGCCAGAAATGAAGAGGCATTTGCACCCCTTTTTGCCCCAGTTTCTGTATTAACGACTCAAGCTCAGCAAGGGGCTCTCTCAGAGTGAAAGGGGGAAAGGAGATGTTTCCACCGTGATGCGGGTCCAGCTGCTGTGAATTTGAGCTGTAAGCGCATCCACAAACACACACTAATTTCTTCCTGCTCTGGGCTCACTGGAGGTGATCAAAATCATTTCTCCAAGTGGGGGTTGGAAAGGGCAGGTGAGACTTTGAGAGCTACCACCATTAGACATCCTGCAAATTTCCCAGAGCCCCAAAGCCCTTAGAGGAACAGCTTCTGCCTACAAATAAGGACAGGTACACAGCAGGACACGGGAAGGGCTGGAAATCACTCTTCTGGAGACCCACCCCAGCAGGACTGGTTCAGCCCGCTCCCTCCACGGAAGGCCCATGGCTTTCCCTGCTCTCCCAGCACTCTCTCTTAACCAAGAAACCCAGTCCATGGAAGAACCTCAAGCCTCAGCATCTTCATTTGCGTACTGCTGATTAACAAGACTGGGTTCTACTAAGGCAACAGTTACAACGTGCCTCAGTTCTTTAACATATCAAACTGCGACTGAGAAATTAACCCAAAGCTTTTAATTTACTCGGCTTTCTTTTCCAGCTTTAGAAGCTTATGAGAGCCACAGACCAAGGGGACAGCAGTGGCACGGGCACTACCAGCACCAAGCCATCAGGCAGAGCAACACTGCTGGTTCATACGTGAGAAGCGGAGCTTGCTTTACTCAGAAGGGCACAACACCGCTGCCATCGATCCAGGCTCCCTATCACAACCTCCCAGGTTGTGATGCCAGTGTCCAAAGATATTTATGTTCCCCGCTTGCAAGTGGCTCCATATGTGCCCCCATCGTTTGCAGCACAATTTGCCCTGAGGCTTGCAACACTGGGATATGCAGACCTTTACTTACAAAGAGTAACAGCAGAAATCTCCTTTAATGAGCTCTGAAGTCACTAACAGCTAGCTGTGGGCAGCCGCTTAAAGGACAAGCCTTACTGAGACAGGAATGGGCACAGCTCCATTGCCCTCGGTGGCTCTTAACCAAGAAGCCCTTTCCAACCACCTGTTCATGCGTCTTCCTTTTTGCCTTTATTAGCTCTGCTATGTCCTCTACAGGCCTTCAGCTGATCATCCCCATCAACTAAATACTGAAGCTTGCTCTCAGCGTTTGCCCTCCAGACCTCTATGTTGAATGTATAAATGAAGGTAGTTTCATCCATCTTCACGCTCCATTGTATTTTGGGTTTGATAACAGCAGAAACTATCCAAGACAGCATGTGTTGAATGGCTCCATTCTCATCCACACCTTCTCTAGATATGATAAATTCAAGGGCAAACTCAACCATTTGGGCCCGTTCTCAGTGCAGAAGCCAAAAGGACAGCAGCAATAGGTGCCAAGTTGACTGAACCATGATGTTAGCCCATCCCTGGTCACTGATCCTCCTGCCATGCTCTGTAGGGCCTTTATAACCATTTGCAGAATTTTTGGCACATTTTCTTTTGCATCTCTCCATTTCCACAGCAGAGGAAGCTCCCTAACCCCCAGCGCCCAGCCAGCCAGCCCCACGGATGGGGCAGACTCCCTCTCATTTCCATGAACATCACCTATTGATTATGGCAAAAGCTCCAAAGTAAACCACAAGATTAAAGCTGGATGCACTTCACGTTTAGTTACAAGACATGGGAGTTGGGTAGTTGCAGTGACTGGAGATTTCAAGATAACAGAACTCCAGGATTTGGGAAGCAACATTTCCATAATGAATCGTTAGCAATTAGGCTGTTCTGTCAAAATAAAACTGTCTTAATCTTTCAAAGAGAATGCTGGGCTATTTAACTTATAATTGATTAACAGCTTTCTAATGAGAGGATTAAAGTACACAGTAGATAACTCAGATGATTGACAGCTCTGCTTCACCAGCCTGAAACAAGATGCCTCCATTTTCCTACCACATGCCAATTAAACGATCAAGTATTGTTTACTGGGACTGGGAGGATTACAAGACAGTAGGTGGATTTATTAGCAGAGAAAGGAAAAACACTCCTACACAGAAGAAAAAGATTATTTTGAATGACTAACAGCCATGCCCCTGCGAAGCATCACTAGAGGTAGCTGAATTATTCACTGCCAGAAGGTTCCACCCCAGCCCTTTGCCTTTTTTCAGACTATTTGCCAGGTTTTTTTCCAGATGTCTCCAATGCGTTCATCATTTCAAGGTGTGCTCTCCAGAACATTTGCCGAGTTTATCATTGTAAGTCCAGATGCTTGGCATTATTGATGGAGGAAAGGCTGGGGACTTAGCTCGCATTAGAGACAGAATTTCACTTCTCTGGGGCAGGAAACCAAGACGTTTTTAACGAGCCAGAGCTGCCTCATTAGCAGTCTCTTAGTACATGCAGGCACTGAATCAAGTCACCTTTATACAAGTACCTGAACATGGCAGGAACAATGATGTGTTTTAGCATCTTGCACCAAGAACATCCAATTTTACATGAATTAACAATTCACGCCGAGGAGCTTTGGAGGGAAGGGGAGGAGGGAGAAGCTCTTGAACTCACACGCTCAGGCTCCATAGTTACCGTGTTTGAACCAGCCCTGTTGCTTTAACACAATACATGCCATTTTTACCAGGATGGGGAAAAAATAAAGTAAAAAATCAAGATGCTGAAAATATTTAGAAATTTATGACCTCTCTGCCCATAGGAAGCTGCACACTAAATGCCACAATTCCTTAGGCTTACAATCCTCCCTTTGCCTTGTAGGTGACCCTTTAATTATCTGATCTCTGGATAGCAAAAGTTAAATGAGATGTTCTAGTTAAACTGGATGGCAGGAGCTGAAGTTTTCTTCAGATTTCCCCCTCACCTGTTTCCACAGGGCTCCTACGCAGGTCTACGAGAGCAGCGTTAGCATCGCCGAGGAAAGCAAGAGTCACCAGTTCTGGGCAAAGCTGCCAGCGTTCCCTGCGCTGGGAGCTCTCTCCCCAGCGTGCCACCAGCACACAGCGCCGGATAACGATCCGTCTCAGCCGGTTAATTAAAAAGAGCAAAGTCCCTGTTAGATCTGAACCTCTGCAGGTGTGGAGACAGTAGAAGCCTGTTAACAGGGTGAAATAGCTTGTGAGCTTGTGCTTTCAGCAGCCTGTCCGGGGCTCTGGGCCCCTTCCCGGGATTTTGACAAACATCTAAAAGTGTAAGATTTTCGGTTTTCAGTGGAGGGCTGTGCACGGCAGACGGGCCACCTGCGGTGAGATAGGCAAACGGCAGGCTGATGCTTCCACTGTTCCTTGGAGCTGTACCAAGTAAAACCATGAAGAGACTGAATTTCAACAAATTCATAAATTAAAGGCCAGAATGTCAAAGAGAAAATTGTGAAAGAGAGATCCCTAGGGATATTAAATACAAAAGTATTAGCCTCTGGCTCTGGAAACCTCTGAGCCACCGTTTGTGGGGCGGCTGCACCAAGGGAAATATTCCTGCGTGTCTCCTGCAGCGGCTGCTGTGAGGGGCGGCCGTGGGAAGCCCTGACCCCAAAGGGCTGCGGGGGAACACACTGAGCTAATTACAATGAGTGGCAAACTGTTATCAAAAGTTAAAGCAAATAGGAATGGCTGGTGAAGCTGGCCACCGTGACTGACAGATGTTCTCCCAAGGAGAAAAGGCACTGCGGGATGTACAGTCCTTCAAGGAGACAGCCCCGAGATTACGGAAACAACCCTCCTCCGTGGGGCTGGAAAGCAGCCGCGCTGAGATTGACATATGCCCGGCCACCTCACCTTGCCGGAGCCAATGTGGGATGGAGCTGCCACTTCGGTCCAGACTGCTTTGTGACAGCCCGTCGTCCAGGTCACAAAAAGGAAAAGGCAGCGTCCCGTTTGCCTGGCAGCATCAGTCCCACAGAGAGCTCCACGCTTTGTTGTCTGGACAATGTAGCCGTAGGTGACCTGCACTGTGAGCAATGAGAGTGGAAGCAGAGACGGAGATAACCCTTTCTTCAGAGGAAACTCGGCCTCTATCGACAGAGCCAGCAGTGCCCAGCCAGGGTTAGGAAGAGGCAGGACAAAGTTCAGAAGAGCAATTGGAGGTAGCAGCCTGGCCAGGGCTCGGGGGCACCTTTTGTGCCTGCGCTCAGAGCCTTTGCTCTCCTATCCCCCTGCAAGCCCAGTGCTCAGACCTGCCGCCCCCCGGCAGCGACACCTCTCACCCTGACCCGCTCAAATTCCTGCCCCACACCATCTTTGACAACGAACCACCAATTTAACCAGACATGAGGGTAGGGCTTGTCCTGCTGGTGCCTGTTGATACCACCCTGAGCTGGTTATGGGTCCTGACCCATCAGCCCATCACCGTTACACCCGATGCGTTAGCGGCTAGCCAGTGGCACACACATCACTGGCAATCAATCCACAACCATTTCAGCATTCTTGTGACCTAGACAAGAGCAGCTCCAGTTCTTCTGATGCATGCAAGCATCCCTGTTTGAGTTTTAATTGGGATATTACTGGTTAGCATGGAACAAAGATGTCCAGACAAACAGCATCCAGGGGAATACTTGCAAAGGGGTGAACACCTTTTCACGTCCTCACAGCACAGCCAAACAAAGAGATCACTCATCCAGGAGCGGTGCTCCCCACGGGCAGTACCTTATGGGGTACCTGGTCCCCAGAAGGGTACATCTGCTGGGCAGGACTGCAGCTCCATGGAGGGGAATTTGGGTGCCCAGGGTGGCTGATAGAGACCCCGAGGTCAGCTCTGGGGTATTAATTTCTGCTGCTTTGCTCACATCCGTATCCCCTCTGGTCGAATGAGCAGGACAAGAAAATGCTTTTAAGTTATCCTGTTATCCACATGGATCACTTCCTCGAGCCTTACAAAGGGAGGAACATCCAGGGAGAAGACCATGGAGGAGCTGGGCATATTTTTCCCCAGGGTAAGGTGCAGAGGTAAAAACCAGAGGTTTGCTCTTGCTATTGGAAGAACCTTGTTTGGCCTTTACCCATCATTCATGCTAAAACACTGAAGGAGTGTGTGCCCATCATTACAGCACACAAGGTTGCAAAAACGGGAGCTTTGGATGGGTTTCAACAACAGCAAAAGTCACCAGCTTTCCAAAGGTACATCCTTCTTCTCAGAGACCCATCACCAGAGCCCACCCAGCGGGTCCAAAGGCTCATCGTTTCCCCACGTTATCACCCACGCCACAAAACACGGACTCACGGCTTGCCACTGGCACCTACCAAATACACCAAAAGAACTGTCCCTGTGGCGAGAGCTGTGCTAAAATTTAACCCCCACGACCTTGTGATGTGGTAAACTCACCAAAATGGCAGCTTTGCCCTCTTGGCTGGGTTGAAAGATGTGTCTGTCTGCCCCTGGGAGGCAGCAGCTCCTTCCATCGTGCCACGGTGAGCGAGGAACAGCAAGGCTTCAAGAGCAACTGCTGAGTTGCTCTACTCGCCTAGAAAAACCTTAATAATGGCACAACAGCCAAGACAAGATTTTGTACTTTGAGTTCCAATTCTGAAACAAAAGCGCAGCATCATTTGGCAGAGTTCGAAAAGCAGTCACTGGAAATAACTGCATCAAGACCAGCAGGTTAAAGCGCACCCTTTCAAGCTTCATTCAGCAGAGTAACATTTGTTGTGGAAAAGAAAAAAACCACTGCTTTTGGTTTCAGCTGCCCTCCACGGAGGCTGTAATGGGAACTGGAAGGAGGCTCCGGCAGGAGGGAGGATAAACACGGGCTCAGCAAGGAACAGTTGCACAGGTCGAGGTCTGGAGTGGCATTTTCAACTTCAAACTGAGATGGGAATAACTAAGCAGAGGTTTTAGCCCCGTATCTGCATCTCGGCAGACTTCTGACGGAGAGCGAGCAGCAGGTAAGCCTTCAGGACCATCCGGCGACCCCGGCACTGGGCGCCACGGGGCAGAGAGCAAGCAGGCAGCATCTCTCAGAGCCTACACCGCATATTTCATCCGGCAAAACCTCCGGGTCTCCAATTATGCAACAATTAAGTGCTTGGCAGGCTATGAAGTATGACAGCCTGGGTGTTAAGAGCACAAATTCTCTTTTTTTCCCCCCAGAAAGCAGCACTTGGAGTGCTCTCCCCGCACACCAGCACCCCCCAGCACTCCCATTTCAATGGCTTATTACTCCGTTGGTTGTTATAACCAAGCATCCATGTTAATTGGTCGTTTACTGCTTATGTGCCAGCCAGCTCACAGCATCCTTCGCTGCTTTACCTGGGGGCAGTGATCAGACCTACAGGCTCTTGCAGAAATCGGGCATCTCCCTTTTAAATCTGGCAGGGATGAACCAGACTCTCCCCTGAGCTCCTCTGCACAAGCCTCCCACGTGGCCCTCTGCAAACACGCTCTGTTTGATGCATATTTGATTTTCTCGTACAACAGGGAAAGCATGGAGACTAGGTCTTGCGATTTTAGCTAAGAGCTAAAATTAGATTGCTTTTCGGAAATCCTGGGATTGGACCCTCCTGCTACTTTTCCCCTTAACTACATTATCTCACAGCAGAACAGCGCTCTCCTTTCAGGATCCCAAGGCATTTAAAGATGACCCCTCCCTGTTATTCCCCAAACTGGGACAAGATTAGGCTTCTGCAAACTTGTTCAGCTTTCTACAGGCACAGACTGAAAACACCCACCAATACACCCTCAACATGTGTGTCCAAGTCCTTCAGGACTGGTCTGGACCAGACTAATATTCACAGATCGGATTGGTTTTGCAAAGCTATTCCAAGATTACCAAGAGGTGGATCCTCACTTACTACTTAACTGTGATTCTTTTTTTTTTGGTGAAACTGCCCCAAACCAGGCAGATCTTGCCATGCCAACTTGCACACATCTGCTCTAAGAATATATCTTAGCTAAAGAAACAACAGAACTTTTTCTGAGGCTTAAAACATATCAGCATCAGACCCAGTAAAATGAAGGACACTTAAACAGTTAGATGTTACTATGACAAAACATGGCAATACTGACAAAAGTTCAGTCAAGAAACGTGAAATATGAATGCACAGACTTACCATTTTTGTCAGCTCGTCTGAAAATCTAGAATTGAAAGAGAGAGAGAGAAACATTTTTACTATGTTGTTCAACTTGAAAGGGTGAAGCCCTGAGAAACAGGACCATGTTCTACCCCATATGATGGACAACCACCTCCAGGAAGAGTACCGACCTGTTTGGCTTTGGACTAACCAGTAGAAAAGGAGCTAACTAAGGCAAAACCGCAGTTCCAGCATTTCCCATCTCCCACAGAAGAAGGATCCAACCCAAGGAAAAAGAAAAATTAAAAAAAAAAAAGCCTACAACAGCCATGCAGCAAGCCCAGCCAATTTCTCTAGCACTGATAATATCTCTTAAACCAAGTTTCACAGTTCTGCACTTCTGAAACAAATTATTTACAATTTTTTTTTTCTTTTAAAAAGCAAGTTTCCTGTGTGGGAAGGAGATTATATTTAGACTTAAAACTACAAGTGTGGAGGAGCAGCCCATAAAGTGGAAGCAGATAGCCTTTTCATATATATATATATATCAGAAGAGAAACCACTGCACAAAACAAGAAACCCAAGAGACAGATTGAATTGCAGAATGTGCTATTTAAGTGAACATGGCTTAATCAAGGAGCATTAATCATTCTTTTGCCAAAAGTTCTTCATAGGCTGCATAGGGCAAAGTCAAAGCTGGACGTTCTGGCATACTTCAGCAGAGGCAAACACCCTCTGCTTAAGCCCAACCCAAATGGTGGAGTCACCAAGTCCCAGCTTCAAGAAAGGCTAAGAAAATCCCTACCAGGATTTCAGTTTGCGACCACTCCAAAACGGCTTACTACTTGGGCNGGTCTGGACCAGACTAATATTCACAGATCGGATTGGTTTTGCAAAGCTATTCCAAGATTACCAAGAGGTGGATCCTCACTTACTACTTAACTGTGATTTTTTTTTTTTTTTTGTGAAACTGCCCCAAACCAGGCAGATCTTGCCATGCCAACTTGCACACATCTGCTCTAAGAATATATCTTAGCTAAAGAAACAACAGAACTTTTTCTGAGGCTTAAAACATATCAGCATCAGACCCAGTAAACTGAAGGACACTTAAACAGTTAGATGTTACTATGACAAAACATGGCAATACTGACAAAAGTTCAGTCAAGAAACGTGAAATATGAATGCACAGACTTACCATTTTTGTCAGCTCGTCTGAAAATCTAGAATTGAAAGAGAGAGAGAGAAACATTTTTACTATGTTGTTCAACTTGAAAGGGTGAAGCCCTGAGAAACAGGACCATGTTCTACCCCATATGATGGACAACCACCTCCAGGAAGAGTACCGACCTGTTTGGCTTTGGACTAACCAGTAGAAAAGGAGCTAACTAAGGCAAAACCGCAGTTCCAGCATTTCCCATCTCCCACAGAAGAAGGATCCAACACAAGGAAAAAGAAAAATTAAAAAAAAAAAAGCCTACAACAGCCATGCAGCAAGCCCAGCCAATTTCTCTAGCACTGATAATATCTCTTAAACCAAGTTTCACAGTTCTGCACTTCTGAAACAAATTATTTACAATTTTTTTTTTCTTTTAAAAAGCAAGTTTCCTGTGTGGGAAGGAGATTATATTTAGACTTAAAACTACAAGTGTGGAGGAGCAGCCCATAAAGTGGAAGCAGATAGCCTTTTCAGAAGAAAAAAAAAAATCACAATAACATGTAGTACAGTAGAATTTGCCAGGGAGAAAGACAGAAGCAACTGCTATTTTTCTGACTGGTTTCATCTTAGGAATAGTCCCCTGATACAATGCAATTAATAGCAAAAGATTTGTGCAAGGGCTGAAATCTTATCAGTTCCTGCCAAAAAAGGCTGCTAGCACAGGTCTGGCCATAAATTACCAAAAAATTAACATGCTCATAGCTGGACAGAAAAGGAAGAACATTCTTGTCGTCTCTTCAGACCTGACCCTATTAATTTGAGCAAGAGCAGAGATTTTGAGCTGTACAAAGAAATTTCCCTGTGGAGAGAATAAAAAGCACCAGCAGAACAGATCAGAGTCAGACGTAAAATGGAATCTCTTATTTTCTGGGTCATAAAATCNTTTTTTTTTTTTTTTAGAGCAATTAGAAGTTTTTGGGGAAAATCCTACCTGGGTCCATACTTATAGACTTCACTGGGGTTAAATATGGGGTTTGAAGGACCCACCAGTCACGGCTTGTCTACGGGAAGTAAGAATGAAGCCGCCCAGGACAAGCAGGACCTCAGCCTGCCCCGTGGCTTTGGCACACATCACCCATCTGCCCACAATACACCCTGCCAACAATATGAAATATTCCTCTTTTCCCAGCTTGGACATCCCACCTCTTCAGTCCCCCTGAGCACCTCCGGATGAGGCGCTTTTCTTTCTAGATGCTGATTATTTCTGGGTTTTTTGGGGTTTTTTTGTTTCATCACCACATCCCTCCATTACTGTTCCCACTGCTTCGAAACAAAGACATCACATCAAGTCTAAGGCAGAAGCGGTGATGTCTATTTTAAGGTCCCATGGGAGATCACCGCCCCACTAAGCACAACTGGCAGAGGGAGAACGGGAAGGCAAAAACAACAGGGAAAATGTAGCTTAAAGTGGGAGAACGGCTCAATCTGCAGCACTCTGCGCTGTGGAGCCGCCAACCTCGCAACGAACTCTTGGAGCGAAAGAGGAAAAAAAAATTAAGAAATGGAAGAAATGTTAACATACAGAAGTACTGATGTCCAGCTTCACTAAGTGAACTTTTTAGGGCTTTAAACCCCCTAGATACTCCTAGAAATCATGACTATTTGTAAATGAACTGGTTGATGGAAGATCACATCAGCTCTGTTACCTGCCAAGAATTATTCTACAGGATCAAGCTGTTTAGTTTTTATTGCTAATGAGCAAGATTTATTCTTCCAACTTAATTGGACCACCTAAAAATTTGCACGCATATGAAAAATTTAAAACAGGACACCCCAGCAGGGAAGTAATTTAAGATAAATTCATCTGTCAACACAGGCCGGCCGTACATCAAGGTATGAACACTGGAACGAGCATCGGGAGGCTGATAAAGACACAATATACTCTGTGATAACACTGTAACGCTGCCAAAAACACTGCTTATGTGAAGACTCAGCTCCAGCTCAGCAAACAACAGTGCCCTCCCCCACACAACCAGAAGATGCCTTCCCTTCACCTCTTGAACTAGCTGTTCTGCTGCGGGAGGGATGCGGCAAGGGAAAGGCAAGGTAAGGGGAAGAAGTAAAGGAAGGGAAGATCTTACACCTTTTGGAAGGGGAAAGGCGTAGGACCACGCCATGGAAGGGAAACCGCAGCCCCTCACACCCGAGAGGGGCAAACCCCCAAGGGCAGCTCGGTGCCCAGCTCCCAGGGAGCTTGAGGAAAGGGAACGTCCGAGCAGCTCTGGGAAGAAGGGAATATAAGCAAGGAGGATGCTGCACCACCTCCAACGCCGAGGCTGCAAAGCCAGCCCACCGCAGTGACTCCATGGGTGCGATTCTCGCTTGGCAGCAAAAGCCACTGACACTCAGTGAAGGCAGCAGCCCTGGAGGTCAGCGGGGGTGGAGGCCATGAAATATTGATGGAGGAAGGCCCTGTCCTGCCAGGCAGCGACTGGCTTCCCACGCCGCCCCGGCCCGGGACCATTCCCAGCAGCCTGACCGGGGATGCTCTTTCCGCTCCGTCACCCCCAGCTCTCCAACCGCCAGAGCAACGCGCCGCCTTCAGAGGGTAAATGAGAAATTATCCGGTCCAAAAAGTATTGCAGCAACCATCCTCCCCACCAGCTAACGTTTTTATTAAGCGAGTATCCTGAAGCCCCAGGCGGAGCTGCACGGTGAGCCCACAGGATGCCCACAGTATGGACCAGATCAACCCATTTTATAGGGTTTAGACAGGCAATGCATGCAGTTTGCTGCCTGCAGCATACTTATTCCATTTACCAGGTGTTTAGATGAATATAAACCCTATTTTATTTAGAATCCCCAGTGAAGATTTACAACAGCTTTTTAAAAAAAAAATTTACATTTTTGCTGTACTCTGAAATGGCTACTACAGATATTTGGCTGGCAGAAGTAAGCAATTCAAAACGCTAGCGGTAATAATAAACCTGAAAAAAAAGAATTGGTGGTTTCAAATTTAAAAACGCTCAAAGCTCTTGGATGAGAATGTGCCACACTGGAGGCTGCTTCATGGAGGTTTTCTCGGCAATTTTATTAAATTCACACAAGCACTCCCCTAACAAGCCTGAGAATTATTACAGGGTTTGTAGAGTTTATTATCCCTTCAGCAGGTTAATATGCTGTTGATTTAAAGTAGTGCAACCGAGCCAGAATTTTGTTTTCCATCATAATCTTGGCGCAGAATTGAGGACAAACAAAATCTAAGTCTCCTGGGCGAGGAAAGCCTATGGATGAGAAAGCATCCAGATACACAGAGCCACACAAAACCCCAGCTAATCTGATCACTACGTTCCTACATTCCTGTTCTTCCTTTCTGTTCCTTTTTTTTTTTTCCTGGGTTTTTTTTTCTTCCCCCTCGCTCTTCCTCCCCAAGAGGAGAGCAGTTAACACCATGTCCTAGCCCCTCCTTTCCTCCTTACCTTCTCCTTAGACTTCCCCTAATTGGCCTAAATAAAAGTGTCACACGACAGGCAAGAGCGCGTTCAATGTTACCACCTTCACAGCACTAGGAGTTAACTTTTCCACCAGCACCAGCCCTGGATGCAGCTCCAGTTCAAGCACCTGCTTACACTGGAAACAGCATCATTGACAAAACAGCTGGAAAACTATGACAGTTTTTTAGAGGCACCTTATCAGTGTCTTGGAGTGAACATAACTCACCTGCCAAAAAGAAAAAGGAGACTCAAACCCAAACTCAGGCCTGAAAGTCAAAAGTGTAATAGGTTAAACACAGGAGTAAAGGAGCTGCCTAGAACTGAAAAATCCAAGTTGACTGCAAATGAGGAAAATAGACAGGAAGGTAAATGCTGGTCATTAAATACAAGAGTATAGGAGGGCATACTACAACCATCTTGAGAAGCAACAAGTAAATGGTCACTATTACAAGCCTTTTCAAATGTATCAGGAGCAGGAAGCCCACCAGAGTTGGACAGGTAAACAATAGATGCTCAGAGACCTACATCTGGCCAGAGATCTTGGCACAAACCAAATTCTCTGTATCTTTAACCAAACACCTCACTCAGTCCCGCGGGGATGAAGTGCAAATCAGATTTGGCTCCGTAAGACAGGGTGCAAGAGGAGCCATAAGCAGGAGAGCTGGATTTGAAACGATCTTTCTGACCCTGTCGAAGAAAGAAAGAGGCAGACAAGGGTCAAGATTAGTTTTCAGCAAAAGACAGAGCAGATTAAACAAAAAGCTTCATCTGACCTGAAATGAATGGCACTGCTTTCTTCAGGGACATTTAAAATAAAGCCAAAAAGCACTATGGGCAAAGCCAGAAAGGTGTCAGAGATGTCACCTCCCTTGGAGTGCACAGTCCTGCCATGGGAATGCTCACCCATACCCAAGGCTGACCCTCGAGTCAGGGCAGTCCGTAAGTCGGCACTGAAATACTCCCAGACAGAGTGATACCTGTCTAGACATTTCCACACCGTGGGAGCCATCCACAGCAGCTCCGTATTGCACATGGACTCATCCACACTCAACGAATATGGTCTAATACAGGCTTATCCACACACACACGCTATATTCTCCTTTCCATAAATCTTTTTGCAGATTTGACCTGGACTGGAAATGCCGCCATCACCACACGTGGATTCCAGCAGCACCCGTGAGTTTCAGCTTCCTTTTAAAAAAGGGGTTTTGTCCTCGTGGATGCAGAGAGAAGCTCAGAGCCTTTGGAGGGCATCTTCAAGCAGCCCAGAGAGCAGATGGAGAACGCAGCATTACCATGAGCTGTGGAGAGGTGCTAGTTGTCTGCAGCAAATTACACGTGCTGCCGACCCTGAGCCCTTGGCTCTTGCAGGCAGATCTGCTGTGTGCAATCCAGAGCCACAGAGCAAACACCAGCAGCAACACCCGAGGGCGAGCGCAGGACGGGTACAGACCCTCTGCTCAACCCCAGCCCCTTACACTGATTTGACTGACACTGTCAGAGCTGACCATGAAACGCAAAACGATGCTTTGCAGGTTCCTGGAGTGACACATCACCTCCATCCGATCTACTACCGCCACTGAAGAGCATCTATCACTCCCTAGTTTTACTTGCTGCCTATTTTAGGCAATGTTTCAGACTTACGTATCTTCTTCATCAGTTTGTACGCAGGGCTTAGTTAATCTGCAGCTTTAGCCACACTCAGAAATCGATGATTTTGAGATCAACTAGGAAACATTATTCAACCTTTTTAACTGTTTACCTAAAGAGACACAAGCAAAATAAAAGAAAAATACAGAGAACAGCCTCCAAATGGCAGTAGCCAGGCTGATGGCAGAAGACATCCAACGCCTTCATTGTATTTTGTTCTTCCCCAGCCTTCAGTTTTGCCCCACAGGGCCACAGTTTGGTTTCTTTCATGGAAAGGACTTAGGGGAATTTGCACTGACCCACCAGCTTCCTGTTCTTCCTTTCTGTTCCTTTTTAAGCATGTTGGGGATGGCTGAGTCAAAAGAAAGCCAGAACAGAAGAGGAAGAAAAAAGTGACTAAGGTACCGTTAGTGTCAGAGTCATCTTATCTAATTCATAGCCAAAACCAAGCTTAATCCTCCTTCCCCAGCCCCCGGATCAACTGCCTACATAGCACACCAGCGCATGCAAACGTGTTAGTTAAATATAAAATCTTACAGGTCTTTTACTTCATCCCCACCCACCGAGGACCTGGGCTGGGACTCACTGCTTCCCCGGCACATCCACGTAACACAAGAAAGTGAACGAGTTAAGCAGAAAATATGTTCCCTTCCCCGAGGATTCAGCGTGATCCTTGTTACTTTCCTGCTAACGTGTGAAAATTAACCTAAATGCGCGTTGCCGTGTTTCAGCTCTTTGTATGAAAGGGAGGGTCTGGCAGCGTGCTTGGAGAGCCTCTTACAGCAAAGCCAGGGCTTCAATTGTCGTTTCTATTGTAACCGCAGAAAAAGGAGAGCAGCAAGTTCTAAGGGAGGAGGGGGAAAAAAAAAACCTCAAACCTTATATTTCCAGCATCCACTTCTACTTTCAACAGAAAGGGCTCCCAGACCCATTGTGAAAGGGAAAAAAGGATCAGGAGCTGCACATCCAGCTCTATTGTATTTCCTACCGGTTAAGCCATTCTGGCTCATTTTTTCAGCTCAAACCTCAAAGTGGGGGGGAAAAAAAGAAGTCTATTATAAGATGGTAAAGTTGAACAGATGAGATACCATTTTGGTGGAAAGACAGTCCTAACTCAAGAACCTCTTGCATAAATTTAACATTGCTTCCTCCCAATTGCATCTATGCTCTTCAAGCTCAGATAACAGACGCTTGTAAAATTTCGGTGATTTCAGGGAAGGTTAAAAAAAAAAAAGGAAAGAAAGGAAGGAGAAGCAAGCTAACTTTAAAGACATAAGGGTATTAGTTTCATCTGCCATTTCAGTTTCCCCATGAAGCAGCATTTCCTACAGCCAGCAGTTGTCCACCTGCCGGCCCGCTTCATCCAGCCCGCGCTCCGCTCTCGGAGCCGCTTTCAACAGACAAAACTGGAGCGGTTGGTTCAGGAAACTGAAATTCCTATCAGCCCAGGGCGCTCAGAGATGTCTTGAGCTTTGGACTTGCCAGCCCATGCCAATGCCTACCAGGGACAGAAGATTCAGCAATTACTTGGAAAATGCAAGGGCTCGCCTGGAAGAGCTACAACTGCCTAACTCCTAGGAGGCTGGAGGAGAGCGCGAGTTACCCTTTACTAAAGCCAATGCCTCAGTAGTTCATTTTTGCATTCACTACATTTTTTTTTTAAAGCTAGGAGACAGCAAAACTGAGGATCTCTGTGTTTAATTACTAGATACTGCAGGAAGACTGTGTAATTACAGCGTTTGCACTCCGGCTGTTTCCACCGGTGCTCCTAATTCATTTAAGTGCAAATAGCCTCGTTAACTCCCTAATCAGGAAGTCTATAAATACCACAGCACATCCCTGTCTGCACACACACACACACACACACACACACCCCCCCAAGACACCTGGGTAAGGGACCCCCGGGTCCCAGGCACTCGCAGACACCCAGGACACACTGCCCAGCTCCCGCTGCACCGAACCCCTCACCCGCAGCCCTTCGGGAACAGGGGTCCAGGACCTGGGGCAGATGCAGGACCTGGGAGCATCCCTGTGCTCAGCTAA
>VXBO01001457.1:353-53012 GCA_013400135.1 Rhinoptilus africanus | reverse complement strand
GGGATGTTGCAGGACCTCGAGTCCTGCATCCCCATCTGGTCAAACTAATATCACAATTAAGGAGCCAGGGTGCATCACCATCCATCTGCTCCAGGGGATGCAGAAACTGGAAAAGGGATACAAAATCTAGGGTGCACCCCTGCCAGTCCAGAGGGTGCAGAAACAGAAACCCATGCCCAGCAAGCCCAGGGGTGAAGGATCCTGGCAAGTGGATAAAGGATACAGGCTGCATCTCCATGCCCAGTGGGTCAAAAATAAAGCATGCAGGACCCCGGCTGCATTTTCATGCCAAGCCACTTTGAGGGTGCAGGATCCCGGTAAGAGGGTACAGGATCCAGAGCGCACCCCCATGCCCAACCATCCTGGCAGATGCAGGACCAAGGTGCACCTTACTCCCAGCTGTCCCAGGGTGCAGATGGCAAGGGGATGCAGGACTTGGACTGCACCCCCAGTGCCCAGCCAGTCCGGGAGGTGCAAGAGCTGGACAAGTGGGTGCAAGATCCAGGTTTCACTCTCATGCCCAGCCAGCCTGGAGGCACAGGACCTGGAAAAGAGGTTGCCCGACCCGGGCTGCACAGCTTCACCCAGCCGGTCCAGGAGATGCAGGACCTGGGCTGTACCCCATCCCTGGGGTGGGGGTGCAGTACCCGAGGAATAACCCTGATGCCAAGCCGGCTGGAGCAGGATCTGGCAACAAGGGTGAGGAGCCACGGTGCACTCCAGCCTCTGCGGGTGCAGGATCTGGGAAAGAGGACAGAGGAGCCGGGGTGCAGCCTCTTGCTTAACCAGTCCGGGAGATGCTGGACCCAGGCACAGACCCTCGGATACAGAACTCGGGAAATAACGCCGATTCCGAGCTGGCTGGATGGGTGCAGGACCAGGGCAAAGGAATACGGGACACAGGCAAAGGGATGCGGGACCCGGGCTACCCCCCTTACACCCACCCGGTCCGCGGCTGCGGGACCCGCGCAAGGGGACAGGATGCACCCCCGCGCCCACCCAGTCGAGGGTGGCAGGACCCGCGGTACATCCCATCCCCAACCGGTCCAGGGGGTGCAGGACCGGAGGAATACCCCCGCTCCCGAGCGGATGCTGGATGCGGGCATGGGGAAGCGGCCGGAGCCGGGATGCGGCTGTGGGATGCGGGCCGCGGGGTGCATCCCTGGCGGCCGGGGGACCACTCACATCGAGGATGACGGAGGTGCCCTTCCTCTGCGCGGCGGCGACGCCCGGGTTGAGCAGCTCCCGCTCGGCCACCGCCTTGTCGCCCATCCTGGCCACCACCCAGCGCAGCAGCCCCTCCAGCCCGCGGAGCGCCGGCGGAGGCTTGCGCAGCAGCCTGTGCACGCCCGCCCGGCAGTACCGCGCTGCCTGCTCGCACATCGCTCAGCCCGGCCTCATGCCGGAGCTGGGGACTCCCCCCCTTCCTCCTCCTCCTCCTCCTCCTCCCACCGCCACACGGCGGGCAGCGGGCAGGGGCGGGCCCGCGGGGGGGAATTTTTGGGGTGGTCGCCCCCGAGTTGCCCCGCTGGGTGCTGCCTAGCATGCTCCCACCCCCATACAGATCCCCCGGCTCCAACACAAACCATCTTTTTGGGCATTTTCTGGCTAAAAAGATTACTCCTATGGCGTGTCTTCTCCCCGCTGCAGCCTCCCTAACCCCACAACGGATTTTAGCAGCTCTTTGGAAGGACAGCAGGGAATAAATTCTTGCTAGAAAATAAAGCTTGCCCCTGACCCCCTACCCCAACTCCAGAAAGACCCTGTATGACGAACAGCCAGCAATTCCAGCTGGGGTACTGCAGCATGCATGACTACAGAGATAATCCCAGCACTCAGCTGGACAAATAGGATATTCCTTTGGGATACTCCTGTGCTCACCTACACAGGTCACAAGATCTAGACTTGCAGTAGAGGTAGGAAGTATTCTGGCCAAAATGACACTAAATCATTTCATCTCCCCCTCCACACTTGAGGAGACGGTCCCAAAAGGCACCAAAGGCAGCAAGCTCCGATCCAGACCCTCTCGGGGGGTTCCTCAGGGTGCTGGAGCAGCCACAGGTTCCGAATGGCCTTTACTCCCTGCCCACCTGCAGCAGCCAGACCCTCTCGCAGGCACCTCTGGGGAACTTTGTGCCCCACAAGGGCCAGGTCCCCGGATTTGAACATCTCCGACACATGAGCCAGTGAGCCCAGCACCCCTGTGCAAGAATTACATGCTTCCCATGCTCAGCCTGATGCCTGATCTCCAAATGAGGATCAGCGTGATCACTCCAAAAGGCCTGACCAGCTACTGCTTCAAGAGAAAAAAAAAATTTAAAAAAAAACAGCAATAAATTATTTCTTTAAACAAAGCTTATATACTGCAGTGCACCAGAGCCCAGACTCCCCAGCAAAGCCTAGCTGGGGGTAGTATATAGTCTCTTCTTCTAACCACCCATCTTTATTCAGGTAAATTAGGGTGAAACTTCTGCATTTGAGGTGACAAGAGGGGGAATGTGCATTTTTCCTTTTGCTGCTGCTCAAAGAAAAGCAAGTGGGAGCCCAGTTCTCCCTGCTGGAGTACGTGGATAATGGCTGGTAGCTCTTGAAAGGCTCGTAAATAGATGGGGCACGGAGAAGTGTGGCAGTGGGCTAAGACACCCGTGGGCTGAGCCCCTCTTTCAGCCAGCTCTCGCCTTTCAGGGTTCCCTTCCTCTCCAGCAATGCAAAATTATTGGGGGAAAATGGAAGAACCTCAGGAGGCTTATGTTGTCTCACGGGAGCTGTGTGGAGCGCTTTAATAACCCTGCGTTCATTTACAGGGATGCTCAGAGCAGGCGGGTGCGCAAGCCAGCCACGGCTCAATCCCCACTTCCATCTCACAGCAAAGATAATTTAGGCAAGACACATCTTATGATCCTTGCCATGGGTTTAGGAAGGCTGGATCCCTATGCACCGACCACTAGTGCCATTTGGCCCATACCCCTTCATGGCCTGAATTTTGGCGCTTTTTTGTACTTTAATAATCCTCAGATTATTCATAGGCTTCTTTCTCTTTTAGACATCCCTCTGCTAAATGGCTGCTTCAGACTGTATTAATCACACCCGGTTTAGAATTACTATATGCTCATTATTTAAAATTATTTACTGAATAGGTTATAAATAAGGAAGCTGCCAGCCATTTGCACTGGGAAATTAACTGGCCATATTGCTAGGGACTCGGTTATTTTCATGTTTCCATGATCTTGAAGTCTTCCCCTTGGAAGAATAAATGGAAAAGACAATTCTGTACTTATCTGAGGCAGGTGAGGATGCACAGGAACCCCCAAAGCACGTCCTTGGGCTGGTCCTGGCCCACGTGTCACACCGCAGCCAAGGGGGAGGGCAGAGGCACAACCCCAGGTTGGGCTCTGCGTGCCAAAACTCATCCTCTGCCTCTTGCTGAAGGTGGTAGGACACTGTCTGTCCCGTGCAGGCAAACACGCCTGCAGCCAAGGGGCTTTGCCAACCTCTCCTGCCACCCTGTGCCACCGGCTGCGGCACTGCCCGGGTCCCTGGCATACAGCCATCAACCAGAAGAAGAAACCAAACAAGTGATGGACAGGCGGAGACAATATCGCTTTGACACCCGCCTGCCTCTCCAGCCAGATGGTGGAGCATCTCTTTAGCTGCTGCTCCCTGGCATCCAGCACGCTTTTTGCTTTTTCATTGAAGGTGGAGAACGAGGAACCACCAGCAGCCGCTGGTTGCCTTGAAAGCTTTATGCATACACAGAACACAGATGCCGAACCGACCACTAATAAAGAGGAGAGAACAGAGAGGGGACAACAAAAAGCACAGTTAAAACCAGGCAAAGTGCATCCCAGTGAAAGCAGCAAACATTAATTACAGGTCTTGATAGACCCAGAGCAGTCAAGCCACGCAGCACCCAGCGGCAGAAGAGCCCAGCACAGCCTGCTGTCTCCACTCCTGACCCGCTGGCGGTTTCCTTTCCAGGATGCTTTGCAGGCAGCGAGCTCAAACCTTCCCCAACAGCGGCAAAGGGGAGCTGCCGAGGGAATGGTGGCAGCTCCACCTTCTCCTCCCTGACCTGTAACAGCGAACTTCTCCACTGCTGCCCCTGCCAGGCACACGCCGGGTCCCAGCCCACCGCAGCCCTACAAAGGAAGGACCCAGTAAGGACGGGGAGGTTGCTGAAGGCTGGGAGAGACCAGAGCTATTCTCCCACACTCCCAGCTCCAAGTTCAGAACATCCGAGGTCCCAAGAAAAGCTATGGCCATTCCAGTTTCACGCCTGACCCAGGCCCAGCCGTTTTCCCTCCCTGGGCCACACGGTGCTCGGCAAAAAGTGTTGGTTCGCCCCTATCACTGGTGACATTTGCTCTACAAGCTTTCATCGGGGGCTTTATTCAGGTGCTACGCCCAATATTTTCCAGCAGCTTCTGGTAAGGCTCTTGGAGCAGGAGCTCAAACCATGAGCTGGAATTACAAATGAGAGGCCACCTGAAGAACCCAAGGGCTTCTCTGAAAGGTCCGAGACAGAGCAGAAGTCCTGCCTGCACCCTGGCGCGGCAGGCGGAGACAGCGCCTTTCATCTCCCCTTTGAATTCTGCCTTCTCCCCCCTGCCCCTCCGCACACAGCAGGGAGCTTTATTTAATTAAACACTTCCAACAGGCAGGACCTGCAGCCCCACTTAGTGCAAAATGTCACATATGACTTACTAATATTTACTAATGACTGCGGGATTGAGGTTAATCCAAGGGTTCGATGGCAGGAAGAGGAAATGGTGACCCCGTTACGGAGACAGGAATTGGGCAGAGGGACTTTGCCTGCCCAGCCTGGAGGCGGAAATGCCACTTTAGTCCCTGCACTAATTTAGGTTTATTATAATGCCACGTGTAATCACCAGGTGATTTTATAACAAATTTATACCCCAGATTGAAAATGCCACGGCTGCCAACCGCACCGAGGTAACACACCGGTCTGAACTGAAGAAGACCCAGGGAAACCACGTGCCCGTGCAATGTATGTCAACACCTAAAAATAAAACAAGCCCCCTCCCCTCTGCAAGTTGAGGGGTTCAGAGCTCATGGTTTGGGAAACACAGCTCGCCCACTCCGCTAATAAAGCACTGATTACCCCCCCCGGTAGCTGGGATCAGGGGGCTTTGACCCAGGCCTTGCAACCAGGGCAGGAGCTGGAGCAAGTAAAATGCTTCAAATGCACCATTTTATATTGCACTGCTCTTAGAGTGCCACACTGGTTCTTGCTCTAAGATAAAATGTAGACTTTGATTTTAAATACCTGTAGAGCCTTTTCCAACTGCAGTTACGCTCATAAGCAAAAAAAAAAAAAACCAATCCCTTCTTTTAAGGCACTCCCGCATGCACCCAAACATCCCCTCCTCAGGGACTTTTTTTTTCAGGAATTACACAGCCCACCCAACACACCCAGATCCTGCAAATGGAGACCAGGTGCAGCATGAGAGTTCACGTTATTCCTGGTCCCATTCCTAAAGGCAATCCCCCACTCCAGACATCTAGGAAACCTCATAATTACCTGGACTAACCTCACCATCAAGTAAAACTCCTTCAGCATTAGGAGATCCAGCTCAGGATCCAACATAAGGAGGATGTGGGCTTGTTGGAGCAGGGCCAGAGGAGGCCCCGGAGATGCTGGGGGGGCTGGAGCCCCTCTGCTGTGGGGACAGGCTGAGAGAGCTGGGGGGGGTCAGCCTGGAGAAGAGAAGGCTCCGGGGAGACCTTCCAGCCCCTTCCAGGCCCTCAAGGGGCTCCAGGAAACACGGGGAGGGACTCTGGAGCAGGGAGGGGAGCCATGGGATGAGGGGGAATGGATTTACACTGACTGAGGGGAGATTCAGATTAGATATTAGGAAGAAATTTTTTACAATGAGGGTGATGAGACACTCTCAGGTTGCCCAGAGAGGTGGTAGATGCCCCAACCCTGGAAACATTCAAGGCCAGGCTGGCCGGGGCTCTGAGCAACCTCATCTAGTTGAAGATGTCCCTGCTCACTGCAGGGGGGGTGGCAGGAGCTGACCCCTAAAGGCCCTTCCAACCCAAACCATTCTGTAATTCTATTATCCTAATCCTCAGATGCCCAGGCTTCCCCAGAGCAGTACAAGGAATTAACACCACAAGAAAGAAAAAAAAATAAATAAACCAAAAAACTAATAATCAAACCTCCAAACCTTAAGAGACTCACCTTCCAAGATGTACAGAGGCTCATCCCGGAGAGGAGCCTGGAGCTGTGTGGCTTCTGCCAAGCCCCGAGCAGCAGCGCAGCTCCTGGCTGGGGGTACCCATGGGCTCCGGGCACCCTGTGAATCTCAGGATACCTGGGCTGGGGGCTCGCACCGGCTCCAGGCATGGCCTTTCCTCCCCTGGGAAGGTGCCACCATAAAGCAGAAACCTTAAAAACCAAAGAATATTGCATTTTTGTTATTCTGAGGTGCTGGCAAACTCAGTGAATTCCCAGCAGGAGGCAGAAAGCCTGGGACCAAGCGCTACAGATAAAACCCTCTGCTGATGGCTGCTAAATAAATTCAGAGGGTGGGTGGGGGTCAGGTTCGTTGATTATTTGGGTATTAAGGGGGCATTACCCAGCTCTGTTGTTTTGGCAATTGCGAAAACGAGCATTTAACACCAAAACAGACCCGCCCTTGCTTAAAGCCACAGGCCAGGGACTGGATGGAGTTTGGGACTGTGTACCTGTAGGGAACAGACAGGGTAGCATTTTTCTTGCATGTTTATTACTTATAATGGCATTTAGATAAAGCAGACCAAAATATTTTTCCCTTCAACATGCAACTTAGGTCAGAACTATTAAGGACCCTTGGAATAAACTAATGCATTTCTGGTGACTTTTCAAAATTACCCTTTGTTTCTTGTCCCTGCTACACCCTGTGATGGATCATATATAACAGTATAAAAAACACAGAATTGGGGAATTGTAGACTTTCAGATTTATAAGTGTGTCTGTGGGCACGGCCACTAATTAAACAAACATTTGAGTTATTGCACCTAAATAAATTATTGCTACTTTATAACTGACCTCCCCACTGGCAACATAAAACTGTTAATTCGCAGCATTTTAATGGACAAAGTGTGTCTGTGAATGTATTGAAATTAGAGCTATCGAGCTTCTTCATAGCAAATGCAGGGAGGGAGGGACTGGCATTTTTCCCATTGCTCGTGCCTGCTGTAATTAATTTCTAAAATAATTTCCTCCTTTGCCCAGCAGATACCACCTCTGGCCGCATTTGTGGGAGGATGAGATTTCCCCAATTTATTCACTGACAATAAATACCGTTAATTACTGCTCGGAGGGTAAAAATCTGGCAGCTTTCAATGTAAGAGGGACTCCCTCTGAGGTACCCAGTATATGATGGGGTACGATGGCAAAGCCGCTGGTGAGAGCCTGGGCAGGATCTCAGGCTCAGCCAGGGCATGGGCAGGACACTGGTCGAGAGCTGCCCCAGGGGATGCTAGCGTTAAAGAAATAAAATAGAAATCTTTCTTAGTCTTAACATATTTATCCTACGGCTAAAAGCGTGGAGGTTATTCAGTAGGGTGCTGCAAAAGTTGCCTGAGTATCCCTCTGCCTGGGGCATTGCTCTCTGTCCTCAAAGCGCCGCTGGAGCTGTAGGACAGGAGCGATTTTGGCAGAGATGTGGTTCGGGGCAAGCAGAGAGCCCAGCAGCAAACACGGGCGGCGAGGAGGGGAGGGGAGGTCTGTCAGGGCTCCCCAAAAGGCGCCTGCTGCAGCCCCCAGGAGTGAGCGGGGTTCTCACGTACAGACCATCAGTTTAGTCCCATACTCAAGGCTGCTCCTTGCTGCCCAGGCACACTCATTTTTCCCGCGNGAGTGAGCGGGGTTCTCACGTACATCCCATACTCAAGGCGGCTCCTTGCTGCCCGGGCACACTCATTTTTCCCGCAGCATTTTATTTGTCCTTATTTGCTGTCCTCGAAGTGACAGAAGTGGGGAAATGATTTATATGTAACACTGCTCCAGTAATTATTCACTAAGAGTTTGGGCGAGTAACATCTGCCATTTGTCTGGCCCTGCTCACTGCTGGACACAAAAAAATTCATTTTAGAAGCAGATACTGGGTTTCCTGGCTGCGAACTTGTTTTAAAATGCTGCTCCATTTGCCACTCATGTAATTTAATGGGTTTCACCCAAGCATGAACAGACCTGCAAGGCAGCTATCGATTTCCCACAACAAGGGGCTGCTCTTGAAATAATTTAACGAGATCACCATTAAGTGACTTTGAGCCGCAGGTGCTGGGATGTGCACGGACGAGAGCTCACTGGGATCTCATGGAAAATGACACACACACCCCCTCCTCTCGAGCGAGGGAGGTCCTGACCTGGTACCCCCAGGGGAGCACGACGACAAGCGGGGCAGCAAGCGCCTTTTGCCCATGAAGTCCCCTCTGATGCAGTGAAATGCCAAAGTTTAGACTCTGTAGCCTTGGTGACTATGAAGCAGCTATTCTTTATTGCAGCGCCGGGCACACAGGGGATTGATCCACCGAATGTGCGCGCCGACTGATTTAGATGGACAGTTTAAATACATACTATGTCTGCATATTCACTAGCTTTCCAAGAAATGATTACCTATTCATTAACTCATTATTACAGGTTACTGCCCACTCCTGCATGCGCATGAGAGTCTCTCGGTGGTCTTCAGAGACATCTGGTGGTCGTTTACTTCTTCCACTCCATCGTTGTGACCTTCTGGGTGAACTGCAGCATTTTCCCTACTTCTTTATTCTTGCTTACGCACCAAAAGCGTTAGCTTTGACTAGTCTCTGCATTCCTCAGCAATCCTGGACCCCTTGTTTTGAGAGATAAGCTTCTACTACAAGGTTATATTGTCCTAAAGCATTCTTTCTTAAAAAATAGGAGACAAGTTCTGACATTGAGTAGTGCAACTGTTGCATCTGCTCTTTGTACAGCCTTAAGGCACCCAGTCTCCTAAATTAAGCTCTTACTCTAATTTATAGTTCTAATATACTAAGCACCTACTTCAATTAGTTTACAGCTTTAATATATCAGACCCTATTTCACCTCCATCCTGCAAGGCCAGAGCTGGACCAGGGCCACCTTCCTCCCGTGGCGATGTCACGCCGCCAGCCTGTGCGGCACCGGACGGTGCACCCCACAGCACGGCACGGCACGCAGGGACATCTAGTGCCTGGGGCTGGGGCTGCAAGGGGGCACCGCCGTAACGGCAAAGCGTGTTTTACTGGTGGTTTATCTCCTGGCAGCAACAAAAAGTCCCCGTGGGCCCAGCGGCAGCGGTGGTCTGGAGAGCAGGGTCCCGCAGGGGGGTGGTGGTGAGGCTCCCTGTCCTGGTTTGAGCGACACGGGACTCACCTTTCAGTAATGTTACTTTTTAGTGAAGTCTCTTCTAATGCCTGGGAAAACTGCACTTTTAGAAGACTCTGGTGTCTGAGTTGGTGAAAATATTTACTTTACCGCCAGCTCTGGGGTGTGGGTTTCAAGGTCTCGGTGCTTTCGAGGTGCAGGGACGAGGAGGAGCGAGACCCGGGCATCGCCCCAAGCTGCCAACAGGGTTATTCCATACCATGAACGGCACATTCCATAGAAATCAGAAAGTTTGCTGAGGAGTTTCTCTCTCCCTCTCTCTCTCCTTTCCTGGCTGCCATCCTGAGCACTCCTGGCCCCGGTGCCGGAGCCCTGAGCCCTTCCCTTCCCCCCGCAGCCGCAGCGCTCGCAGGGTCCCACGTTGGCTGTCCCTGCGGGGAGGGCACGGCTTCTGCTGGGGAAGGGGCTGGGTACGGTCCTCCTCTGCTTTATATTGGTGTCGGGATCAACACTGGCTCTTTAGTGTCATTAATGGTAATTATTTAGTCTTAGTCTATTAAATCTGTTTATAATTCAACCCTCAGGTTTCCTTTTTTTTTTCCCAGTTCCTCTTCCTGGGTTGGGGGGGGTCATCGGGTGAGACAATGATTGTCGGAATGACAATAAATTGCTGTGGCTTCCTCAAACCACAACACTCTGACATGCATTTCAGCTGTCTGCCTCGTCTGAGGCTTTGTCTCCCCAACGGGAGCTCCCCGCCAGCCCATGCCCCCCTTGCCTGAAGCGCAGCTCCTCTGACAAGTCCCGTTTGGGCAGTTTTGGGCCGTTTCCCCAGCTGGGCTCCGTGGCGTAACGCAGGTCGCGCATCATGGCTGAAGAGAATGTGAGATTTGTGTCTTCATCCACCTGTAGTGCCTGCCTTTCCAGCCCTGCGCCTGTTTTTTGGGCTTCTCAAAGTGCGGCACAGAGGCAGCATCCTAACAGAACGCTGCACCTGGGGACGGAGCTCACCGCAAGGTTTGCAGCGTAAGGAACTTGGTCTTATTTCCAGGGGTCTGCCGTGATTTTGGCCGGATTGGCCAATCAGAATGACAGGTGGCCTTCCCCCNAGCAATAAGTGTAAGCAAGAGCCTCTGTGCGCACCATTCCTTGGTATAATCAGGTCTTATCACTCTGGAGTGAACAGTTTCTGAACAATGTGCTGTTCATTTCAGACTTTAGTCAATTAGAAGAGGCCCAGCTAAAAAATAAAATTACAAATCAGAAAATTGATTCTGTTTTACCTCAAACCAGGACAGGGTCATACTCCCGTCCAAGCTACCTGTAGCCAAGCTGGTGCATTAAAGCTGCTGGGACAACACAAACAGGGCTAGTCAAACCCTTGTACCAGCAGAAATACTGTATTCCTAAGGATCATCCAAGCTATCTGCTGTTGAGGAAGGTGGAGGATCAAGACTTGAAGAGCGTTTAATGGGGCTAAAATGTCAGAGCATTGCAGATTGACACAGGGGTGTATCAGTGCGTTGGGCACGAAGCATGTTTGCGTAGGACCCATCCTGCTTGTGTCCCTGCAGAGCCCCGGGGACACGGGATGGCAGGAGGGAGGGCAGCGACCATCAGAAACCCCTCGCACTGAGGCGCTGCCAGCAGACACCCCTACCCTACCCCTCCTCCTCAGGCAGCAGCCCTCACTGTAAACTACACATCTTTTTCCTTTAAATGAAATTGGAAAAGATGGTTGGAGATAGGGAAGGTCCCACTGGGCTACGCAGCTCAGTGAAGAACCTGAAATAATGACGGATTTGGGATGTCTTAATCTAGCCCATCCCCGCCGGTGGGGATGCGATGCGTTCATGCTTTAAAGGCCCTCTGCTCTGCAAAAACCAGGCAGTCTCCCAGCGAGCCCAATGCCAGGTTCATCCGGCACCCATGGGCTCCGTGTCAGGAGAGGGAGCTGTGCTGCTGCGGGATGGACACACAGACACCTCAGCAGGGCTGAAAGCCTGCTTTCCACCAGAACTTGCAGCCAAATATGTGCACGTTTCCTTGCTAAAATATCGATTTTTAAGCAGTTTTGATTAAACACAGTGGCATTTTTAAAGTTGTCTTTCCCACCGCTGGCTGCATCCCAGGGCGCACACACACACAGGTTTTGGCCTCTTAATTCAGGTTTGAATCACACCTTCAGGAGCCCGAAACTGTTTCCCAGCAAAACCTGTCCCGACAGCTTTACCATCCCGTGCAAGTCCAGATCGGTGCTCCGGGACTGGCAAGACACCTAATCCCCTCCTTGAAGGCATGTCCGTACAGTCCGTACACACCTAATTGCACACCACGATGTCCAAAATATCGTGACAGGGAAGATCTCCGTGCCGTTCCTGTGCGAAGGCCCTGAGCATCGCTGGTGAAGCCGGGGCTGTCTGCTCCCGCTGCCAGGCCACCGCGCGGAGCCACCAGCACAGCAAGGACAGCATCTTCTGGGGGGTCCCCAGTATGGATTTCCAGAGAAACCCCTCTTCCAGCACCAGCGATAGATACCGGGAGGGGTTTACCCTTCCTCTGTCTGCAACTTCGTGATTTCGGGTGGCAAGACACAGGGCAGCAATTAATCTCCAGGTAACTCTGTAAATTCTGGAAGGTCATGGAAAAAAGATCCAAAGCAAACCGCAAATTTGAGCGGTAAAAAAACACGATTGTGATGTCTTTCTGATGTTGCTTTCATTCCCAATTTCTAGGTGCACCTTAGGGCTCATATATTTCAGTAGGAGACTATGCAGTATGAGACACATCGGTAAAAATACGGAGCTAATTACTTACCACATGACTTTTCCCATGAAAGTGGCAGAAATAAAGATATTAAATGAAACCATGCTATAATCCTGACTTCTCCACCCAGGTTGTCTGAGTTCGTTGCAGCAGGATCTGTCTCAAAAGGAGAGGTTTCTTTCTCGGGCTCCTTAGCGCTGTCTCTGACATGGTAGAAGCCCGTGTCTCATGAGGAGCATCCAGGAAGCGTGAGCATCGGGCGGGATGTTGGGTACCAGGGCACAAGGCTCCCCGCTGACAGAGCCACCAGGTGTCACGTCAGGTTTGTGAGGAGTGGCTGTGTTAAATAGCAGAATAAAGCTTGTGTCCGTGACTGCAGAAGTACAGAAATCTTAAATTGCAGTGAGATAAACTACCTGAAAAAATTGCTGGGTTTCTTCCTGGCAGAGGAACGCTGCTTATGGGTGGCATCCATGGGTTGTTTGGGATCCTTTTTTGGGTTCCCTTCGTTTCTGGGTGATTTTAGAGGGATTCCCCCAGTGTGCCTCACCAGCCAGAATAAATCTGGTGCCTTGCAGAAATGTTTCTGAGGGCTTCTCTACCAGGTGCACGCTCTGAGTCACCGCAGATTTACTGCTTCACCTTTGCCTCCAGGATTATGGCAAATGACTCCAGAAGCCCATTATAGACTTGAAAACCATCCTGCCTCCAGCAGAGAGATCCTCAGTGCAGCGCTTCTGTCCCGCTGGTCATTCTTTATGGCTGTGAAGCATTTCTAGCTATTAGTCTCAGACCTGTTAAAACAAAGGATCCAGAGCTGTTTATTTAATAGCGTTACAGGGCACACCTTAACGTCCCGCTGCAAATATAAATTACATAAAGGCTCTGATTGCAGCAGGGAGGTGTGAGTCTCTCAACAACCGCTCCTAGGAGGGATGGGCATGTTTTGGTTCCAAAAAGCCATCAGGCTGGAGAGCACCGGAGCTGGAGGCTCAGGGAGAGGTGGAGTGAGATTGGGAGAGGGCACGAAGCTGGTGAAGAGCTCCTGGGCGCCTGCGGAGACTCCAGCACGACCAGCCACGTTGGTGTGGCTGCGCCCACCACGTGCTGCTGGGACTAATCTCATCGCCAGAAAATTCAGGGAGCAGGGAGATAAATTATCAGTAGGTGCCGGAGGCATTCAGTTGGAATTACAACCTGCCCTGTGTCACAGTCCTGAAACAGCCAGGGAAAGAGTCCCTCCGGGGACTTTGGCCATGTGAGTGATGCTGGCTTATTAACCCAGACCCTTCCCCAACCCCGGTTTATGGCTCTCACTCCTGTTCCGTCATGCTGGCAAGCTCCGTGCTGGCAATCACGACACCCCTAACAGCAAAGCTGCCTCCTACCCCCCCACCACAGACACCAGCGCTCACCTGCCCTGGCAGGCTCCAGCAAAGGGCTGGATGCTCTGCTTTTACAATAAAAACCAAAAGTTTTAATAAAAAGCAGTCATCTCCCAGCTCCCTGTAATAATCTCACTCCTCCTCCACAAATGCGATGCATTTTTTATTGGAAGGAGAGCAAGAAATATGCCGCCTGTGCCCAGCTGGTTGCTGCCCTGGTGCCAGCTGTACATGGAAGCAGCCTCCAAAGGAGGCCGGGCACACCAGCACCCTGCACACCACCACAGGTGCCAGCTTCAGGTCCTCCATCCCAAATCCAAGGAAATTTCCTCAAATAGTTCATTTTCTGCAGGCTTGTCCCCTTTTGGCCTTTTACACCTTTTCTTCTGCCCATCCTGGGTGGGCCTCTTTGCTGACCCGGGACCCATCAGGGGTCACTGGACACATCAGGGAGGTCCTGATGGAGGACCTGAGGAGGGATTCTGGAGCAGGGAGGGGAGCCATGGGAAGAGGGGAAATGGTTTTACATTGAAAGAGGGGAGGTTTAGCTGAGATGTGAGGCAGGAATTCCTGGCTGTGAGGGGGGTGAGCCCCTGGCCCAGGTTGCCCAGAGAAGCTGTGGCTGCCCCATCCCTGGAGGGGTTCAAGGCCAGGCTGGACGGGGCTTGGAGCAGCCTGGGCTGGTGGGAGGTGTCCCTGCCCAGGGCAGGGGGGGGCACTGGGGGGGCTTTAAGATCCCTTCCCACCCAAACCGTTCTGTGAATCCATGAAACCATTCTCATAGGTGGGGTGGCTGCCTACCTACAGCCACAGTAAGGATTTTGAAGCCAAACTTGGCCGGCAGTCAGATCTTCCGGGGCGGGCTGTTTATGGAGAATGTAATCCTCATTTGTTATTGGAAGAGCTGTCAGAAAAGAAAGCATAGGCGGCAGCAGTTTCAAGGTGTGATTAAATGCCTTGGGAGAAGTGAGATATCTGGGGGGGAAGGGGGTGGGGTGAGAGGAATTTCTCGATATGGACTCAAAACTGTCATAAACCACAGCTGAGGACAAGAGCCCAGATTCCTTGTGGGAGCTGGGGAGAAATAAGAGGATGTGAGCCGAGAAAACTGGAGGTAGAAAATGAGGCTCTTGGGTCCCTCTGTTCTCTGTTTAGGCAGCCGGCTCTGAATGTGTTAAATTAAAGGCTGTCAGCATGAGGCAACCACACCAAGCAAACCCCATGTCCACTCCTGAACAGCTATGCTCTGATCTCAAACCTGAGCTATGCTGAATTTCCATCAGCAAAGAGCCTGATGCTACATCACGAGGAGCCGCGTTACAGGGCACACAGCATCCATCCCATCCTCTGCTGCCAGGGACCAGTGCTTTGGGGAAAGAGCAAGGACAGCTGGAGATACAAATAATACATTACTAGTTAAGAAAACTTAAAAAAAAAAAGAAGAAATATATCCCCTTACTGACAGTAGCAAAAAAAATCCCATCTGACTAGCGATATTCCCCTTCACCTCCTCCCTGTGTTTACTTGAATACACATCATTAGTCACCATCCTTCTTGCTGAGCTTTTCCCCTCTCATATAAACTTTGATGTAGTAAATAATTCACGAAACATCATCCTGACAAATCTGAGTAGTGGGGAATCAGAGGAATACAGAAACTATTTTTCCATCTAGAAAATGCTTAGTGCTGGTTCTTTCACCAAGCGGGGACCGCTGGGACCTTCTGGCCTTGGAAAGAGTGAGAATTTGGGGCTCAATCATTCAGCCCTTAACAGAATAAGCACTTTTATCCTCTGCATTTCCGCTTCCCTTATCAGTGCGGCATTCAAAGCCTACTGGGACTGCTCACACGAGGAAAGGGAGGAGGATAGTTCATCTCTAATGATATTTGACCAGAGCAAGACTTTATTGTTTCAGCTGTGGGACTGCTTTCGAAGCCCCGTATTTTCCTTCACCTAAGGCTGGGAAAGCTGCGCACAGCAAACCAGGAGCTGCTCCAGCGGAGCCGCATCGCTTCCGAGAGCGGCTCAAACAGCCAGCCGCTTCCCAGCACACGGACGGAGAGGTATCCATTACATTGTTTAAAGGAAGGGGGGGTTGGTGGTGGAAAAAAAAAAGCGCCCTTTGTTGGAAATGGATGTAACAGAGCGTGAGGAAGGTCACAGGGGACAGGCAGCCTGGGAACGGGAGATTCCACCTCCCTTTGGTTTGCTTTCCTTTGTTTCGGGGTGAGAACATTTCACTTGGCCGGCTCCCGGCCAGCGCCCCCGTTATGTCACATCCAGATTACTCAGTGGATGAGGTATTTGGGGTGTTACATCAGGCGGATAACATGTGTTTATGTAACTTTATCTTTTTCTCAGACACTTGCTTCTCCATCTTCCTGAAAAATATTTATATAAATATTTGTATTTCCTGGAACGTGACCTTACTTGTATCAACCTCAGGATGACAGTCCCCTTAATCATAAAACGGTACAAGTGGTTGCTGCAGACCTTCAAAGCACTGCCTGGGAATGTTTTTGGCTTCTTACAAACACAGCTTTACCAAAAGCCAGAATGATGCAGGGGAAGAGACCAGCTCTGTTGAAAACACAAGTCTGGAAATGCCTCTCAGCCTTCAGACATAAGCGCTAGCCAAAAAGGGAATCCACTCCTAAATCCCAGCAGTTACAGCGTTCACCGCAACATCAGAGCTCTGCATCTGAGGCTCTGATATATATTCCCAGTGGAAAACTGGTTTCTGTCTCTTTTTCTAATGTAAAATTTCCAAAGGTCTTACTTCCACCTCTAGATAACACAGAGGGAGGATTTTAAAGCTTCGCTTTTCAGGGCAGAAAACCTTCTTACTATTACACATTTGTTGGGGTCAATATATTGCAGAGGTTGTGTGCTGCCTGCTTTAAAAAGCTGCCTTAAGCCATCTTAGTTATACTCCCGCCAGCAAAAAATACTGCCAGTTATTTACACTCCAGAGAAGTCTCTTTTGCTTAAACTTTGTGAAAGTTTAATGCGGGTGACGTGGTATGTTTTTGCAGATAGGTTACTTCAGGCAGCGTGAATCACGTGTAATTCATTCATACAGAACACCGCCCTCACCTCTCACCACTCATGTGCCTTATTGCTCATTAATTGCCTTAATTTCCTGGGCAGCTGCCAGAGACGCCGCGACAAGAGCCGCATTTACAAGAAAGCTGCTCCAGCCACCCCTGTCAAAGAGAGCTTGGCAAACAGGTGCTGGAAAGGGCTCGGGGAAAACTTGGATCTCCACATCCGAGCTGGGAATCCGTGCTCCCACCGCAGCCCCCCGAGCCAGGCTCTTGCTCCTCCGGCCATGCCAATGCTGTATCTATATCTCTGTATCTATATCTTCTTTTTTCTGCCGTATAAATTCCCTGTCTTTTTCAGCTGAAAGGTCTATGGGTCAGTTTATTAGCTTTGAAAGCCTCTGAGACCTCTGCTGACTCGGAGTTACGGTAATACTGGATAACTCGGGTATTAATGCCAAGTTGCAAATGAGGTTTGCTCCGCTGGGCTGGCTCTTAAAAAGAATGAATGTTTTAGGCCTGAAACTGTGTCTGTGGGCTCATAAAAATGCACGGCTCTCCTCGTTTTCTATTTCTTTGCCATTAAAGGAATTATTTCATCCTGCCCTTTGCTCGTCATCTGGTTAAGGTTTGCCTCCCTGGCAAAAGGTTCAGTGGGCTATAAAAGCGTGACTGAAATTTGGAGACTTACCCAATATAATATCCCAAAAACCCGCACTTCATCGTCAGCAGTAACTTTACACCCTCACGACCCCTCTTGAACTGCCTCTTCATTCCCTGCTTGCAGTGAGCTGCTGTTTCACCCAGCCAACCCCCTCTGACCTGGCCCCGATGTAATGCTGTGCCCAAACCAGCTCTGTTTAGCCCCAAAAACAGCAGGGCTGGCACCAGACACCCTGTCCTGGCTGCCTGCTGCGGGGGCTGCAGCTCTGCCCAGGTGCATTCCGATTCCTAAAGGTGGTTCCTGCAGTTATTTCACCGGTCCCTTCGCTTCCAGCGAGACCCAGATGTGGAAATTCACCTGCAGGGTAAATATCTTAAATAAATAGTGCTTTTGCCTTCCAAACCGGGTTTCCCAGCTGGCGGTGGTGCCAGTTACGGAGAAAGGCCACACGGCCCGTGCACGCGTGCTGCCTGACTCAGGATTCCCCTCCCTGCCCTCATTTCCAGCCCGCTGCAGCACAGCCATAAAATCAGGCAGAACCGTCCGCGCTTCCAAGAAATGAGCACGACCAGCAAAAATTGGGCTGGAAAAGAAAATTCATTCTGCTCCCTTCGCAGAGAGCTGCCTGCTCTGCTCCTCCTCGGACAGGCTCCTGCAAATCGAACGTTCATACGGCCAAAGGCAGAAATGCTGTGAGATGTTCTCCTTGCCATGCCGGAGCGGAATCTCTCTATGAGCTGCACAGTGAAGGATCCAGGCTTTGTCCTGGTCCTCAAGGCTAGCTCCCAGGGATGGCAAAGGAAACTCTCCCTGGGCAGCAGATCCTTGCAGCTTCCCAGGCTCTGGCGGAGGCAGGATCCAGCCAACCAAATTTGCCTTCCCTTTTCTTAACTCCCCACTTTTCATATGTTTTTCCCTGAGCCTCCAGGCTTGGTTCCAGCTTGAAACTCCTTCTGCTAGAAGACCTCCCCCCACCCCCCACCATTATAAGCACAACTTGGGAGCTGCCGATCAGCAGTGATGCGCTGGCTGCTTGCCTGCACACAAATATCTATATTTCACAAATAAAGCAGGTTAATTTAAAGCACCACAGCTTGCAAGAGCCTGGCAGCTCCCTAAGGGTCCTTATAAAGCTAAGGTTTACGCCACAATTGGACTTGCAATACATCTTAATGCTCTGTAGACCTTTTAAATAGAGCGGTTTGGCCAAGACATGGCTGGATTTAGTCCTGTGCTCAAAGACAGAAGCGTGGCCAAAACAAGCGAATGCTGAGCAACCAAAGGGGTTCCCAAGACTATTTTACTGAAATAATTTCAATCCAGATGATACGTAAAAGATGGCTCCTTTTAAAAAGAAGGTACCCTTCCCTTAAGAAGTGGAAGCTGACACCAAACATGCTCTGACATCTCATAAGTCCTTCACCGAAGCAAAAAGTAGCAGCAGTGAGTTTGCACATTAATTGCATAAGAAAAGGTACCTGAGTTTAGACTTGTACAGTCGGTTCTGCCACACCCGCAAGCGTGTTTATTTAAAACACATCAGCCTTGACTACAAGGACTTGCTAGCACACACACACAAAAAAAATCAAAAACCCCCACAATTCTCTTTTTTTGTCTTGTTGGTAAACTTCAAATCCTTGAATTTCTGCTCTGGGTGCATATTTTTCCTCTTTTCCTGGCCAGTGCCAGCGGGTCTCAGGGGCTTCATCCGCAAAGACACGAAGTGGGGACTGATGAGTTTGGGGAGGAAATCAGAGGAGGCCGAGGAGCTCCGAAGGACAGAAAATGGGTGCCCAATGTGGAGCCCTTGTCGTGGAGTGATGACCATCACCTCTCAGCAGCAGCCGGAGGTCTGAATAATAATAAAGATCCTCTATTTGAATTTGAGCAGAGCAGGGAGCTGCTCGAGACCTCCCTGACCGACCTGCTCTGGTCATCATGGCTGCAGAAGGTTCCCACTGGGCAGCAGGGAGAGGACACCGAAGGACTTGCAGGGGACAGAGAAACAAAGCAGAGCAGTCTCCAGTTTTAAATAAGTCGCCCTGGTGGCCAGCTAACTGCACGTGGGCCTCATGTGCAGCAATGGAAACGGTGGTGAAAGCGTTCAGTATCTCACTTGACAAAGCTGCGTCACTCCCACCAGTGGCATGTGATGGGCAGAAGGCTCAGGAGGAGACGAATTTTTTTCCTGGTCCCGTCACATGCTGTAGGTGAAGGTCATAATGCACGGCTGAATCCCACACACGACAAAGCTGGTATCTGTTGACTCTCATGGCTGATGTTTTGGAACAATAATTCACATTTGTCTCCCTGGATACAGAGAACTGAAGGACAACTTGGATTAGCGCTGCACAGCCTTGCCCCGAGGACTTGTCATTGTTGATGAGGAAACCACTACCTCTGCTATTGAGATCCTCTGCTCCCACATCCCTCCAGGGCAGAACATAGGCTATTTTCTAAGCATCAGCTGTGAAAAAGCCACTTCCCCTCCTGCTTCTACACAGGGCAGGCAACTAGCTCAGCCTCTTGGGCAAGAAAACTGGCTCTTTAAAACATGGCCACCTAAGCTCCCCCAACACTGGCACAGGCTACTGCCTTCATTAGGAGCTCCCCAGTGCAGAGCAAATGAGACCATGGTCACGCAACACGGGATACAGGAATGATCAGCACAAACGCTGACACCTTGACCTCAGTGACGGGAAGAGGAGCATTTCACTGACACCAATCCTACACCCTTATTCCAGCACACTTTGATGCCCCTTGTTTGTTTGTTTTAAGATGCCCTTTGGCTTTTGTTCTCCACTTCATTTGCTTTTGATGCAGGAATTTGAGACTTGGACAAAAATGGTATTTTTAGAAAGGTGATCACTGATTTCTTTCTAGCAAAGTTCAGCTGCAGGAGAGGAACAGCACAATCCTGCACTGGCTTGGGACCTGGTCCAGAGGAAGACAAGGCAGGGTAAATGGAGTACCCAAAACACGTGGTTCTGTGCCATCTTATACTATCCATGCTCAGGAATCCCCATATTGCCAGGATAACAGATTCAGGGGAACAACTGTCACCTCATTTAAAGCAATGCTACCAAAGAGAGCCACTCCTCTGGCCAGTGGCAATTAGACCAGGAAACTCATCCACACCATGCATCTGTGCTCCCAAAATCCTGAGTAATCTCCAGTCTCAGCCTTCCGAGGAAAATGAAGATGGGGTTTTAACACATTGAGCCAGACTCTTCTCAGAGCTGTGCAATGAAAGAAAAGAACAAAAACCCACCAAATTGCAGTAAATAGACTGCAATAGAGACACTTCAACCAGCCAAGAAAACGGCTCACAATTCTCAAAGGTGGTCAGATGTTGAACAAGGCAATCAAGTGTTGTTAGTGCAACCTCCATCCTGGGAGATACTCCAAGCTTTCCCTGATAAGGCACTGAGCAACTGGGTCTAACTTCAAAGTTTGCCCTGTTTTAGGGACGTTGGACCAGAGACCTTCAATGGCCCCTTCTGCTCTAAACAGTCTTATTGACTTACTGGACTAGGCCCTGACTCGGGATTCCTCTAGACAGGAGAAGACAGCGGGTAACAGGAAAGAGATCTAAGATGACCCAGGCAAGAACATGCTTGGCAAAGAGCTTGGTTTGCTATTGTGTTTTAACCTCACCGAAGAGATGGATACTCCAAACCCCTCTACAAGGGTTCCCCATCCTGCTGGGGAGAAGCTGATGCACAGAAAGCAAATCCATAGCGGTGTGCTCCTGGGGAGGGGAAAGATGCTGGATTGAGCAGGCACAAATCGCACGCTGGTGCTGGCCAGGAAGGTGCCAAACAGTTCATTAGATCTTCTCTGTGTCAGATTCAAAGTCAGAGTTAAAAAAAGAAAAACAAACACAGGACTAAGTCCGAAATCACTTTATTGACAAATCTCATACAAAAATAGTCAGCGGCAAAAACATTTGAGCACAATACAGCAACATCACAAAGTGCCTCGTGCAACCCAGCTCGAGGGGGATTCACTTACAAACAGCCTCCGTCTCCACACCCTCAGCTTTACAGACACAAGCAGCATCCTGCCCATCGGTGAGTTTCAGTGCAGCACAGGGAGCAGAGCCTGCCTTTACACCAAGGAAGATGAGCTACGGCTCCCATTTTTCCTGTGAAAGGCCCCACAGGTCTGTTGAGAACACTCTTCGCAACACAAAGCATCATTCCCCACCCACCCCAGCTCACCAAAACACTGACTGAAAGCCTGCCACAAAATGTTTTGCCAATAAAAATCTTTTAGAAAACTAGTATTAAAAAAAACCCTGCTAAATATAGCATAAAACTATCAGAAAGTGACTGTGCCAATTTCCCCTTTACAGAAATAGTATTCTTTAAAAAAAAAATCACATTACATTAGAAATTCATACAATGTATAACATATTGCATCTTTCCGAAATCCTCTGTGCAGCAGAAGCCCCACACAGCACCTGGGCAGGTCCATGCAGACCTGTAGCTCCCCTCTAGTTCTGCTGCCTCTGCAGAACAGCAGCTGCCAGGAATTTGGCTAATGCAATTTTAGGATTTGGAAAGCAGAAAGCTGCAAGACAGCGAACCAAGTGTTTGTAAATCAGTACCACTCCTTCTCAAGAACGAGAAAAAAAAAATCCAATCACAGGAATCCCTTGATTAAAAAGATATTGCATATAGCTTGTTGCTGGTGTCAATGAGACAATAGAGTTTTGACTGGTTTTATGTCAGTTTTTGTTTGCAGAGTACCACTTCATGTGCCAGAGGTACCTGCAACACCTTTCAGTGATTGCTGGCCTAATAAGAACAGACAGCCAAGCTACAGGAGCCACATCGACTTACTTGGTTTCATGAAAAAAAACCCACTGTAAGACAGTGACAGGCACAGGGTCGTCAGCCTGCTGTCTGGAAATAATTAAACTTGATCGTTCCCTAATTCAGTTTGCAGCAACCTGGAAGGTGTTGCACAGAAGAGCAATCAATGCCTTGCCCCCTGCTTTTCCAGGCACAAGATTCAAAGCCCCTGTAGCCTTTAAGCACAGCTGGGCAGGAAAGGGGCTGAGTCCCCAGGGCCTGAAGGCACTGCCATGTGTGAAGCCCACTCTCTTTGGTGACTTCACCTTCCCAAATAGCTCAGCTACCAAGAACTTAGTAACTCCCTGCGTAACCTTGAGGAATACCAGGAGCGGGCTTTACATTTGAGGATGTACAAATCAGATGACTTGCTTCTCTAAGAAAACAGCAGTAACCCAGACAGTTAGCGCAGGGGTATTTTTTTGTTGTTGTTTGTTAGGGGGGATTTTTGTTTGCTTTCTTTAACAGAGAGCTGGCAACAGCCAGAGCCCCCCCCTGCACAAAGCGTACAAAGTTATCTCCAGCGAGAGGTCCTAAAGCATACAGCCCTTTCTCCTGAGTGCATTCATAGGAGAACGGGTCAACATCTATGGGGTTCCTCTTCGGATTGACTGGTTGGCCACTGTCCATTGCCAAGTCAATGCCATTATTCGGCAGAAAAGAGAGGTTGGGGTTTGAGCCAGTTAGAACAAGAGCCATGGAAATTTTATAAACTTTCTGGTAGCCATTCTTGTCTTGAAAGATACATTTCTTGTCCTTGCCAAAGGATAGCACGTGATGTTCAGGAAGGCTAACGTAACGCTCATAGGGCCCAGCACAAGCAGCTGACTGTTCTTTCATCATCTGATGGACTTTGTGGTATTCAGGGTACATCATTTTGGGGAGCTGGTTAAATATAAGACCCGGATCAGTGACTCGTCTCCGAAACACATGGATTACTGGAATATTGCAATGGTGAGCAAAGAGAATCGCATCAGCAGCTGTCAGGCCAGCACCTACAATCAAGACTGGATCTGACATGATGCCAACGCTGTTGTTCCTCACTGCTGCCTCCAGGGCAGAGAGCTGGTGATGGACATAGGAAAGGTTCTCTCCCTTGACCCCAAGCCAAGTAGGACTATCGTATGTTCCTGTAGCTAAGACCACATTCTCTGCGTAGATGGAGAAGGGCTCTTTAACACCTTTCACAGTTTTGAAAAATCCATCCACCTGAAAGACCTCCGTACTTCTCTCATTGAAGTTCCAGAGCAAGTCACTATTCTCCTGCAGATCCTTCTGTGTGTGGCTGGAGATGCTCTCTGCGCTCACTTTCCTCACAGAGGTCACAACAGTACCAGATCTGAAATTCTTCTGCAGTCCTTTCCTCACCACATAGTGTTGGTAATATTGAGCAATGTCTTCTGCCGTGGCTCTGTTGTTTCTGAGGCCTCTGTAATATAGTACAAACAAAGGTCAAGCAGCTGTTAAGTAAGAGGCTGAAATTTCTCCCCTCTCCCACTGAATCTATCCTAGAGCCATCTATCCTGGCACTATTGGAGAAGACTTATCTAGATGTTTCCCTGACTTTGGCAAAGTTATTCCTGGTACGTAGAGCTAACACTCGGGTCCACAAGCTGTTGGACAGAGGCGGCTTTCTCTAGTAGGAATCCCATCCCCAGGAACATGGCTGCTCGTTTATACCTTCCTCTTGCACCTTGCTTCCGTTCCATTTTTAACTTCTGGACTTTTTAAGATTACTCATCTCGAGAGCAGAAGCACCCCAGAGACTGCACAGTAGCTGAGCTGACCGTACTCGTCATTAGGGACGGCAGCAGCGGACACAAGTCCAATGACCATGCCTTTTCCAAGCTTTAGGCAGAACTCATGGTCACTGTGATCCATCTCCCCAGTAGGTGTTGAGAAGGACACGCTCCAGGCAGCACTGCAACTTTACCTGAATCACTGAACGCAGAATGAACTTTTACTGGGGGGTGGAAGGCTGTCCTTTCTCTCCCTAGAATCATCCATAACAGACAGGTAGCTACACTCAAGGAGACCACCCCAGGCTCCCCAAAAACCTCTCGATCTTACCTTTTCTTTTGCTTCAGCCAGTCTTTGAATGGGAGATCTGGGAGTCCCATCCATTCACCTCTGCTTAGGGTAACCATAGAGCCCTCAATAGACTGGAACAAGAAACACAGTAAAATAACTTTCAGTTATTTTCAGAAGTGAAACGTAATTTTGTCATGTTTCAATACAGTGCAGATCATTAAATCAGTGATTTCCTCTGATTCGCTGTCATGGATGAAACTCGTCATGTCTCCAAAGAGAACAAACAGCCTGGAAATACAAAAAGCCTCTCATGCTTTTTTCCTTCTAATCTTTTGCTTATCTATATGTGAAATCAAACGTGGCTGACTGGCACATCAGAGGAGCTTTTGCCTCTCCAGCCAACGCACGCAGCCCCAAGCAGTTCGGTTTCAATTCACGTACATGCCAGGCACCTCCCGGAGCGTTTCTGCCAAGGACCAGGTGGGGGATGGCTCTGTCGGTCTCATGCCACCAGGTGAGGACAGATTCTGCTGTTCCACCAAAGTCTGTGTCTGGACGCTGAAGGGTATCAAACAGAAGCGCCACAGGGCTGTGGGATCGTCCCTCCAAGCCTTCAGATAGATACTCCAAATCCTAAGGAAAGGCAGATCAGATGCTCAAAACGCGTGTCCTGCCAGGCAGCAGACTGCCTGTTACTCCAGTATTTCCGCTCGGTGGTTTTGGTGTTCTGTGAAGCTCATTTACTGGCACACAGACCCTATCATTGCCCAAGGACTACCTCAAGAAACAGCAGCAACTCTGGCATTTCCTACAAGGGAGATCTGGACAACTAAAAGTACTTTGCCTAAGGCTTATTCTGTCTGTGTACTTTGAAAAGTCAAATGAGGTTATCACTTATACCCCCAGGAGGCTTTACTATGATGTTATACTGTTTCTCTTTACACAAACCTGGTCCAAAATGGAGACATCTGGTGCCTCTTCCAGTTTCCTCTGAAGAATGGGATGAGGGTGAAGAGAGTCTCTTTTGAAGTAAGGGATGTAGCCCGACAGCAAATACGAGAGACAGATTCCCGAAGGTCCATTCCCTAAAAAGACACAATGGAGAAGAATTTATACTCCTGAAGATAGAGCAGCCCCTTAAGGAATGTTTCTAATATCCATACCAATTCAAAGGGCATGAGACCACTGTGGATATAGGTGAGTTTCTATTCCAGGTTGACCAATGACCTATTGGATGGAGTTGGGGAAATCATTTTACCCTCGTACATCCCCTTCTCCTCTTGTATCTATGTGCATTGCAAGGTCTTCAGAACTTGCTGAAGAGACATTGGGTTAAACATGCCAGAGGTTAACATCACCTGAAGCTTGAAGTTTCTGGCATGCTGATGAAGCGAGTTACTGCTCATTAGCTTCTTCAAATGTTTAGCAACTGGTCACATACTGACTGGGGACCACAGCTCTCCTGGATGCACATTTCACACCAGTACAGGGTATTTCATCATGCACAGGATACAAAGGCCAGAAAAGAGAGCGACTATTGAAGTGAAGGGGAAACCGCTCTGCTCAGTAAGAAATCCCATCTAATACGGGATATCTGGCAATAGCAGTTTTGACTAACGGGTCTTGAGGACACATTCAGCCCTACCATGGTACTGCAGGGAGTGTGTTAAGGGTTTAAAAAAAAAAAAGTCTCTGCCATACCAAGACAATCCCTCGGGAATACAGCCCTTTGAACAGATTGCTGGGTGACTGAACTCCTGCTGACCACCCAACAGCCAGTGGAAAAACTTGACAGATGTGACGCCAAAGCCCAGTGAGAGCAGCCCGTGGAAAGTTTTCACATGGCTGTTGTCCAGCGTGTTTAATGTTTTACGGCGTCTGCATAACTAGGTGTCAGCTTCTCCGGCTGCTCAGGCTCTGCTGCTCACTGGTGTGTGCCCGACCCCTGTTCCATCGCCCAGTGACGACGCCGGGGCAGGGAGCTGAGGTGACACAGCAGCCCGTGTTGACACAGTGCCCGTGCTGCATGTGTGAGCGACTGCCGCAAAGGCTGCTTCGCAGGGATCAGAGACAGAGGGAGTCTCGGGCTGTAAAGCCGACAGAGGGCTGAGCTCTATGAAGGGCAGCACGCACCACTGGGGTCAAAGTCTGCCGTGCTGAGCAAGGACAGCTTCAGGTCAGTGTCTGGAATATTCCACTTGCAGGAAAACTTATCCAAAAAGCAACAGAAATTAAGAGCAAACTAAAGTGCAGCTATAGGAAAAGAGAACGCTTCAGCTTACTTTGCTTTAGCAAGTACAAGGAGGTGCCTAAACCAAACTGAGTGCACACCACTCGGCGACACACGCAGAGTATTTACTCTGAACCATGTTTAAGTTTGATACGGATGGTCGCAAGTACAGCTGCCTCTGCAGCTCCAACTATTCTCGAAAGCAACTGCTTTGCTGCGGCTGCCAGCAGAGCGGAGGGAGCTCACATCCCGCCTGGAGCGGGGCCTGGGGATGCAGCTGGAACCTGCGTGCAGTGTCCAGCTGCAGGGAAACAGCTGAGCTGCTTCAGTCCAACAGCCTCTTCACAGCGCACATCCTCACACCGCTGCTCCTCAGGCTTTAGCGACATCTCCACGCTGGATCCCTGTATACGTGCACTAGGGACGTACCAAAAACATCCTCCCTCCCACCTCCGGACTTGTACAACTGGGCAGTACAAAGCCACCCTCCGACTAGAACCCGCTGGCAGTAGTGTCCTTGTCAAACTCGCCATTAGCAAGGACTGAGTGTGATTTATGTAGCACACTAACTTTGGACTAGCTCTCCCGGGGGCTATAGATTAGACAACAGCTAAGGAAGGAACCCGGCTCCGCAAGGCATTTAAACATGTGCTCAGATGAACGGGGTCCGGCACCTGCGCTGGAGCAGAGCCCGCGGCAGGTCACAGAGGGGAAGGCACTGACATCGCCGCCAGTGCTTCGCCCCAAGAGCCACCTCCCATTACAAACCTCCCCTCTTCCAAGGGAGACAAGTCAGTCACTGCACAACCTGCCTCCTACACTGCCAGGAAAACCCACAGCTTTTTACCGTTCTACTAAATTCATACAAAAATCAGCGTAGCTGACCTGCATTTTAAAAGAATTCCGTGAAAAATTTCAAGAAACTTTAACAGCATCTGGAACACTTCCTAAACACGTATCTGTAGCGAGAAGGATTTCAAACCCTTGTAAGTATCCAGAGAAAAATCAGACCCAGCTGAACTGATGCCTCAAAAGTTACCAATAAGTGTGTTTCAGTTTGTCAAATACCTGGTTCCCTACTTCCCACAACTCTTAGTGATCTTTCTCTTAGTACTAGGGAAAGTTTGGCTGCCAGGGAAAGGCTGCAGAAACGGTGGCCACACATTTCTGATTTGAGTAAGAACATACGGAACAAGAGCTGAAAACAGCAAGCCCAAAGCGACAAGAGCAGGAGAGAACACAGTAATGCTGGCAGGAGAAAGCTCACCTATGATCACAACAGGCAATGGCTTGAACCCGCTCTTTTTTTGGGGTCTGGTCAATAATGCGTGCATCTTCCTGTCCGGAAGCATTTAGGTCCTGGAGTCTACCTGTTGAAACAAGTAAGTTTTGAATTATTTGCTTTTTGGACAGAAAAAGCCCATGATTTTCTACAGCCCACAAACCCAGGTTGATCCAAAGTATTATCCTTCCATTGCAGACCATCACATTACACTTCCACACTCAGGACTGGACTACTTATTTTTTTCTTCTCTTGACGCCCAAAAACCATAGGATGATTCCTGATTATACACCACACCAAAAAAAAAAAAAAAAAGGAGGGAGAGAACCCTTATCTTTCTCTTCCACATGTGAATTCCAGTCCCCCCAGAACAGCCAGCCACTACAGGAACCCTCTGACTACAGTAACTGAATGCTGCAGCTTGTTAATGAAAACCTCACTTCTGCCTGTACTGCGTAGAAAATTGTCATAATTATCACAAACACTTCATACTCTTTAAAGCAAATTGTGCATTTACTGATAATTAGAGCAAACCTCAGTTAAGACTTCTGCGCAGAGGCTGGAAGTCTCCTGGCTGCATTTTCAAACACATACCATTCCACCCCTACAGGGGTTTTTCATAAGTACCAGTTTAGTTCCTGAGCCGCCTTTGTAAGTTTTCCATAAAATAGAGAGATCTAGGTCTGAACAGATTAATAACAAGTCCTTAAATAAAATATACATCATAATTATCTTGGAGACTAAGGTGTCCTTGGAGTGGAATCTACAAAACTAATCATTACGCAGATATTCAGTGAACAGTGACTCAAAGTTTTTTGCCATTCCTGCAGGGAGTCAAGTAATGACTTCTTTAGTTTTCCAGGGAATACAAATATAGTGTCACTAAGCTGAAGAGGTTAAAAATGTGTTTTTACCACAAGAATCATGAGATTTTTTTTTTTAATTCAGCATAAGCTTTCAAGTTATTCCACAGAGAATACACTTTTATAAAAACACTATTGTCATTTTGGAAAGCTAAGTAAAAACCCCGCGAATGGCATGACTTTGTTCAGCAGGGCATGCTCTCCACGCCCCTTCCAAGCGCAGAAAGATCTTTGGCAGGCGTGCTGCACGTTCCCATCAGGGCTGGCACATCATCGCCTTTGACACAGGCATCGCAGCAAGTGTCATCCTATGGTTGTAATGCTCCGCTTTAAAGCCTGACATTTACATCACCAGCAACTACAGTAATGCAGCAAGACCCTGGTGACGGAACGAGCAGCCAGAAAAAGCACAGGCGAGTTTAGGATTTGCAGAATTCCNCGCTCCAACACCTCAATGTCCTTCTTGCAGTGAGGGGCCCAAAACTGAATGCAGCACTCGAGGTGGGGCCTCACCAGTGCCCAGTACAGGGGGATGATCCCTTCCCTAGTCCAGCTCACCACACTATTCCTGATCCAGGCCAGGATGCTGTTGGCCGCCTTGGCCACCTGGGCACACTGCTGGCTCATATCCAGCCACATCTGCAAGGATGTGACAATTCTCACATTCCCCAGCTATGGCCATCACTGAGCTAGACAGAGCTCTTCCAAGAGGACTGAGTTTGAGTAGAGAGTCTTGCAAGTTGAGTTCAGAACTAGCAGCTTTGTCCAAATTTTTAGATCACAGTGTAGTAACACCTACTGGTTGCCTATTACCACTTAACTAAGCATTAGTCGAAGACTCTCATGTGTTTTGCCTGACAGGGCAAGAACCACGTAAAAGACGTAACAGTCGTGCTTTCTAACTCAAGTCATTTCAAGCATCTAGCTTTGAAGAGGGATGGATTTCAAGGAAACTTTCAAGGTTCCCAATTTACCTGAGACTCAAAGGTATCTGGGTGCACTACAGAAGACGAAGGCTCCTGTGTGTTGTGTCTACACCGAGGCGTGCATCAACCCCTTAAGGCACAGTGAGGCCAACCCCGCCAGCTGCGGGAGCACAGCTCAGCCACCCAAGCATTTCCCCAGCCTTTTGGGTAGGTTCTGCCACAGGAACTAAAACCTGCACCACTTTCAGCAGATTGTTGTGTAAATTTATCCCCAAATAATTCCCCACCACAAAGCTCCGGAGTTGCAATTGGTAGAATCCAGCACTAGCACCTGGGATGGCCAGGGACACCAAGAGAACAGGACACTGGTGTGACCAGTAAGGTATTCCCTCAAACCAGCTAAACCACAGTACCTATCTGAAGCTTAGCAGAAGCTTCTTCTCCATGGTAGTAATTCCTTCTCCACAGCTGTCCTACCCAAGACAGCAAGTTCTCATTGGTTTTTCCTAACACAGAGCACACGTCTTGTCTCTGTGAAACTATTGGGACTCTGGAAGAGGGAAAGCAAAATCTCTGGAAGCGATCTTCCAGGTTTCTGGTCCACAGCAGCCTGCGGCAGCATTCGCAAAAAGACCGTATGCGCTCCGTAGACAGTGGTAACCCAGCAACATCCATGGCACTTTTGCTGGAAGCAAGGACTGCTGAACCAACCCAGCACAGCCCATGGCAACAGTTCCAGGAGAGCAGCAAGCCCAGCATATAAATAACGAGCCTGCAAGCCCCTTTGTAAGGATCAGGAGCAAAGTTGTGCCCTACGTGTGCCAGCATTTTTCTGGGGGAGCCTGAAGACCAAAAAAAAGGCTCAGGACAGCAGAAGTCAGCCTGGCAGTCCCGTTTGCTTTAGAGGAAGGTTGCCTTGGCTGCTGGCCATCACACTAGCCACCCTACCCCGCCCTGATAGGGAGCAAAGCCAGCAGCCATGGGCTTGGTGATAACGCTGTCCTCATTTTGCATTCCACCTCCATTCTGTACCTTCTGACACGTGCAAAAAGAGCATTTGCTGGAATTAAACTAAACTCCAATAGCTAGAGGAGCACAATTGTTATTCTTATGAAATTATAGATCTGTGCACATACGTGACCTCTTTTAGCCATGATTTTATTCAGGATCTGGATTCATGAAACCCCAGAACGACCATTGTAGTGCTAAACGCTTTGTTTCCTGAAGTTTTGACACTGGACAATTCTATCAAGATGAACCATCAGAGATGCTTCTGTTTACCCCAGCATGTCCTACAAACGGGAGATGTCCCTTCCGCATCCTATAGCTACAATTTGTAGTTAATAGTTCTTTTTAGTAGAAGCTCAGATGGTGAGCCTGTTTATTCACAGCTTTTTTATTATTTTATGGGAACAGCTATTCCCATCCCATAGGTGAAATGTTTGATTTCTGGGGGTAAAACCGACCTCAGAGCATCTCAGGCATTACAGTTCCAGGCCAAACATTCTTTTTTCTTGCCATTAGAAGTAAAGATAGATAATTTTAAGTTATCTTTTTTTTTTTTTTGCAGTCTTAGAATCAAGGGACTAGATATACCTTGAGAACTTGTACAGCTGGTACAGCGTAGCAGATGAAAGCCTGTTCTTGCAGAGGCTATTGCAAAGAGCACAGGGCACTGAAGTTCATTTCAAGCCTATAGAGAACTAGTTAGTAGCCAGAGAAAGCCTGAGCTAGCAAGAAACCCAAGACTGCTCTTCTCACCCTCCTTTTACGTCGGGCAGGCTGCCGGGCACTCACTTATTCAACTCAGTGACGCTGATCCCTGTTCTGGCTCCTGCTTTAGGCTTCCTACTTTAAATGGATGTCTCTCTCTTCATTTGGGAGCACGCTGCAAGCTCTGCAATTTATCTCCTTGCTGCTTCCAAAGTATTTTAGTGGCTATGTGACCTTACGTAATTTTTCTGGCTTGGAAAAGCATCCAGCTCATTCTGGGCCAAACTCTGCATCCCTTCCCGACACAGCCTTCGGCTGGGAGGGACTGTCACTCACAAAGTCGGTCAGTCCGGCCCCCAGGAGACCCAAGCTGCACAACTGCAACAGGTTTTACGTGAGTAAAAGAAAAAGAGCAAAGGTGCATTTAGCAAGACAGTGACACCAAGTGTGGTCTTCAAGCAGAAATAAAAAGCCAAGTAACATCAGCCACGTGCAAGTAGCTCCCCCTGTAACGCCAATGAGACTTTGGGTCAAGTGAGGACCACCAGATGTGGCCCGTGCAGCACATGGGGAGAGCTCAGGAGAGCAGAGCACTCAGTATATATAAATAATGGAAGAGCCTAGAAGAGCTACCACGACACTCAGGTTTCAACAAGAACAATGCTAACACAAAGGCAACAGTTTTCTTCAGCTTCTTCACTGATCCATTCATTCCACCAGCAGTTTTTAAAGTTTAATTCATTATTGCTTTTTAAAAAAAAACACATAAATCTCAATAGCTTTTACATTTTATACTTGCCTACAAGTTTCAGAAGTTTGTTCCCACACACACTTTCCATTATCTCTCTTACATGCCAGGCCTGTTACCATACAACACAATTAAAGCATGTGGGGAAAAAAAAATATCACCTTTATGGTACATAAAAAACATCACCCCTGCAATATTCTAAAAGCAATGTTAAAGTATGTCAGACTAGAGCTCTCTACATTTACTTATAGCCTCCTTACCTTCAGCAGCAGGTCCAAGGAGAAGCGAGATCTTCAGGAAAGCGCCTGTAGAGTCGGGAAAGCCAACCAAACCGCAAGCCCTGAATCCTGCCTCTGCTCCAGGACAGCTGTTTAAATATAGTAGGCTCCCAGCACGAAGAGAGGAGAGGAGGAGCTGAAACGAATGGAGGCGGAGCAAGGAAATTTCTTATAAGCATGAGTCAGCAGGAATCTTCCCCTTCCCAGCCTGTGAATGAAAGACGTAGTCATCTTCCTCGGCAATGTTCGGCTGGCTACGTAACTGCAGCAAAAGGCTTTCAGGAGCCACACATGGCAGAAGTCCTGCACTGAACAAATACCTTCATTTTTAGCCCTCAGAGCAAATTAAAACCTGAGGCTTCATAAAATGCAATGCTCCCTCTGGCAGAACTGGGTTTTCCCTCTGTATTTAAAAGAAAAGCTGCTGGTTATAATTGGAGGTGGCAATAAAAGCACTAGAAGAGCACTGTGTGCTTGTTTTAAAACTAGCGACCTTTTTGGTCACAAAAGGACAAGAAAACATGATGCCTTTCTTCCTTACTATTCTGTGGTTTTACTTTCACCTTATTATATCATATAGCCGGTCTGAAAATAGAGGCTTCAGTTTATATTTTTTTTTCCCCTGAGTGAGATAAAACCTCACAAACCTGTTGCACAGCAGCAGTAAAATGAGTCAGACTGCGTCCTGTAAAAACTTACAGCATACCAGGATTGCCATCCAAGGTGTCTTACTCAATTCAGCGAAATAATTGATCAAGCTTGCTAAATTTAAAGTGCCCTTAACAAATAAAGAAATCTGTGCCAAAGTGTTCAGTTCAAGCAGTAAGCACGGCATATTTTTATCTCTGAGGCCATCTATTTTGAAACTATTATCTCCAGGGAATCAGGAGGACTGCTGATAACCAGTGCTTTAAACCACATGATACAAAAAAAACCCCCAGTTGATAAGAAGGAATTCTATACTCTCACAATCCACATCAAAGCAGGATACTTCATATTCTGTTGGAATTAAAATAGATTAAGTTGTTAACAAATATGAAGCCATTGTTTCCCTTAAAATTTAACTAACAGTGATCCCTCTGAAAATCTGACTCAGTAAATACTTGTCAGACTGAGAGGTGAAATTTTTTGTTTTATTTGTTGTTTTGGGTTGTTTGTTTTTTGTGGGTTTTTTTTAAGTTCTCTTTCAAGTTGTCTGGGCCTTTATTCACAGTAGCATTTGCAAAGAGCTCTTAATTAACTTCATACTGATTTTTTTGACAGATATTTATTCGCAGATAACAAACGTATCCATGTCAGTCAAGGAAAAAATTAATCTTCCAGAGAAACTACGGCATTTGTTCAGTTAGATGATTTAACGCTGGCCTGTTACTAGGTTTTTTTTCAAAAACTATCTTCAATCTATCAATCAGTGTTGCATGACAAACACTTTAGAGCAAAGATGTTCAAGACCATAGCTGCTCATAGCATAGACACATGAGGAAACCACGCGATGGTTTGGCAGGCTTTATAAGCAGTACAATCAGGAATACTTATGAGTGCAAGCCCGCAGAAATAAAGTTGTCCCCTATCTACGAGAAAAGGAGGTCCTCTCCATCTCCCACTAGAATTTGGAAAACTAGAATCTCTATTACCTCTGCAAATAAAGCCAGGATGACTTTCCCAAGCCACAAGCTCTACCATATTTTTACATACAGTACAATTATTTACAGGAAAAAGTTCATCTACAACAATAACCCACTGTCCTTTATTTGCTTGTACAGTAAGACCATTGAATACAGCGATTTGGGGGCTTCTTTTTTTATAGGTCTCCCAACCAACACATCACGTGGAATAGATATCAGTATTACTGTTTCTGCTTGTGTACCTTTGTCTGGAAACAAATAGTTCAGCCCAACGCTTTGGTCTGCACAAACTTTCCAGAAAAGGAAGTAATTGTGCAATCTGCATTTGGCCTGGCAGCCAGCCTTTGACCTACAAATTTATGCAAGTCACTTATACTTTCTTCCTGATTTATTGCAGCTGTCAGAGTATGCAGTTCACCAACAATACTAACTTCTTACTTTGCCCAAACCGACAAAAACATTTGATTGGTGGCACAAATTTGATGGTCTTTACAGGGCTTCAGATTTTTACAGAAAAAAGCCAACCCTCTTCTAAACGACTAGTCTGTAGACTTATTCATTGAGGTGTATCGCACTATACTCCAGCTGAGGTCTGAGGAATCTACATCTCCACCTAAATTTGTCAGGCTTAAGTGAAAACCGTCAGTAAAATGAATTATTTGCAAGGGTTTCTCCTCTATTTTTTTTATTTAAAAATAAAATAGTAAAGTTCAGCTGCTAATCAACATTATCCAGAAAATAGATACTAAACTAGATTAGCAAGACACCAACGAATGCAAAGGCAAAATAATACTTACCCAGCAGCTTGTGAAAAGCTTCTTTCTTTAAAAAAGTTGTTTGCTTTTTTTTTTAAACGGGACCCATGACATTAAGGACTGTCCTATGTAAAGGATCAGTTCTACCTTTGTACATGCAAAACCACAGAGCACGGGTAGAGCACTACATTTGCTTTTATGCGGATGAGCCTTGCACACAGTGTTAGCCGGGGCAATCATCCCCTACCGGGGTGTCGGGAGGAATTCAAAACACTCATCGGTGTCCCGTCCCCCCCACCCCACCCCACGAAGGTTTTGGCCTGCAGAAGAGGGACAGTCTTCACCCAGGGTCTCTCGTTCCACCTTCAGGTCGCACCCTGCAGTTCGCAGTAGCAGCAGTCCCGGGTGCATTTGTTGCCAAGGTCAGTTTGTTTCCCTTTAGGTCACCCATGATACAGTTCTCAGAACTCCAACAAGTCAATGCTATGTTTTACCAAAGTAAAATTTGTGGAATATGCCATAAAACCTTTCTGGGGAGAACATTTTGCACCTGAACCATCCCCTACCACAGCAAATCTCCTTCTCACCAATTAACCTTTCACCTCAGGTCATTAAGTTATACCCATCCATGTCCTGCTTGTGAAACCTGTCAGATAGCCTGGATTCTGCTGTCTCCTGATTTAGGGGAGCTTAAGGAATAACTTCTTGCAGGACACTTCTTGCAGGACACTTCTTGCAGTACCTCTCTAGCCAGACTTCAGGTGTACCAACTCCAAGTCAAATTATCAAGACATACTACAGCGTTTCACATGTTGGAACTTCATGTTCTGCTGGTTTTTCATAATTAGAGGAACAGTCCCAGGCTGACCCTCCATGGGCTACCGTAGTGCTTTGATGGTTTGGTGTTTCTTTCAATTATGGTAAAACACAAATATAGAAGTTCTGCATGTTTTCTGCCAAAGAGAACATTAAGTGCTTCACACCCCAGTGCAGATCATTTAATCTAAGGCAGAATCTCAAATTCGAGTATTAGAAAGCCTGTCCAAGTACTTTTGTTCTATATAATATCTGTGCGGTGTCTAAAAATCCAGCTCTGCTCTCTCGCTGCCTAAAGCATCTCCACCTTTTTCACACAGGAAAACTTCCACTTACAAAACTGTACGTCAGCTTATCCACCAAAATTAGAACCCATGTAGTTAATGATAATAAATGGCTTGGCATCAATTCCTGAAACATTTTACCTAGTTTCTTTTTGTTTCAACTAAAAGAAAAAAAACACAACACATTTGTCACCGACACTGTAACCTGGACCCACATCAGCAAGATGCTCCCCATAGATGTCCCGGCACCCCCCAAAGCAGAAGAGGCAAGCTGTGGCCACACCATCTCCCACAGCAGCTGGGGCTCTGAAGTTCATTACTTGCTCTGCTAAACGACAGGGGTAAGAGCCATGGGGAAGCCCAGATAATTGCTGGGCTTCACAGAAAAAGCAGCTTTGGCAACTTTGCACGTGAGAGACAGTTCCACTCCCGGTTATAGCTGTGACTTCCTACATGCATTTGTGCTTTCACATGGCTTCCTCTAAAGGAAGATTTAGCCCAGAGCGCGTGTCTTTCTTTCCCATGTCCCTGCCAAGGCTGTATCTGTCCTGTGCTCATATTTTTTTGCCATGTTTAGGCAGCTGGGTCCAAGGGGAAAGAAGTAAATGTTCACCGCACCCATTTGTTATTCAAAGGGACATTGACCTCCCAGTCAGATGAATGATTGAAATGGTTTTGTCCTGGTAACCTGGAAAAATTGTTTGAGGAAAGTGAAAAGCAAAACCTTACATTTCGCTGGAACTATTTTAAAACAGCGAATTTCACTTTTCCCTGCTCTGAACTCATTACCATGAAATCATTCTCTGTCTGTCCTAAGAGGGCTGTCTTCCTAAATTAATGAGAACAAACCGAAGATTTTCATCACCCTTTGCTGTCCAGAGGCAGCAGCCATTTCCACCACTGTGTCTTGAAAGCATCTGTTAAGAAATAAACCTGGGGAGGCGAGAATCAATCATACTACCCAGGGGGGTCATGAAGCTGTGCTGTCTGCATTCAGGCAGTCATATCTTCGGCTACTCTGCAGTAAGGACTGTGTGGACCCTCTTGTGCCTTACTGGGAGATCTTGCACGTCTCTCTCCAGGCTAAAGGGAACAATAATGGAGGGCATTGTCAAAGATCAAGCTAGTCCGCATAAACACACCCTGAAAAAGATGTTCCTACCAAGTCCAAAGTAGCCCACCGTACTATGAGATCAGCAGTGGATATCTTGTGAAAATACAGTCACTCTGAGTTCACATGTGAAGTGTCTGTGCAGAAAAGCAGTACAGAGTGCTGGGTGGCATTTCCCCTGTCCCCCTTAGAAACCGGGCCAGGACCACTGTTCTCTCCTTGGATAACGGCATATGGGGATGACAGTGTGCTTTTCTGCTTCCCAGCACATATGCTTTCTTCCAAAAACCAGTAGGATGCAAAGAGGTAGAGCCTTTAGGCTCAAGGGGATACAGCAATGCCTCTTTCCCAGAAGGACTGGCCCTCTGTGGATTCATTGTTCCCCAAGCACCACACACGGAGGAAAGCTCGGCACTCGGGCCTCCATCACAATCTCAACATTGATGTGGTTTGGGGAAAAAGTAAACACATGCACTTTCATTTCAAACAAACAGCAGCTATGACATAGTCAAAGATTAAACTGCACATGAAGCTGGTAGGGAATCTTCCTCCTCTTATCTTAATGTCAATATATGCATAAATATTTACACGAGTTCAGGATAGCAGGATCATTTGAAGACACAGCCTTTAGTCTCTACAATCTGAGTCAGTGTTCAGTTATGTTCTATATTGGCATTTAGCAACTGATAGTTTAATTTATTAAACTGCTGCTGTCATGTTATGATGTGCCAGACGGAGCAACTCGGCAAGCATATGCCCCAAAGCAGAAAATATCCCCAAAAAGCTAACGCTCAGGGGTTTCTTGATTGGAATAACCAACAGAAAAGAAACCTTGGAGTAGGAGGTACAACCTAAGCATGAGCACCGAGCATCTCTTCTGTACATGTTTTCCCTCAAGGCAAAACAGTGACTTTGAAATACAAGTGGGTAATTCAAGACTGGAAAAGGAGCGTGTAGTGTAATGAGCTTGTTTAATTCAGTAACACAAAATATCAGAGAGGGCTGCAGAAAGCTGCTTAGATTGATTTCCTCACCACAGCTTAAGCCATTCTGCAGCTCTTTAGCCTAACTTTAAAGTTCTTTATCAGTGAATCAAGATAAAGGATTTAGTAGCATTCCTGAAAGGCTTTGAAACATGTGCAGCAAAGGGCATCCAGAGCTAGCGTAGCCAGCAGCACTGATTTCCTCAAGGAAAAAAAAGCATTTCTGCAGCACAGCACAATAGTTTTTAGCTGCTGGAGTTTAGAAGGGGACTGTGCTAGACTTACCCTGCAACTTCCTACCCTCAGGGATTATTTTCATCCTCATCCTAAACAGCTGATAGCAACTATCAGGAGCAGACGCTGCTTGGATCCAGGTTACCAATTCTGATGTTCCTGACTTGTGACATTTTCCCTTCTGCTGTAACTTTAAGAGTCTCTGGGAAATTCCAAGAGAGTTTAGCATGTCAGTCCCTTCCTCTTCACAGGGCTTTCACGTGCACTGAAAGATCGGCTGACATTATATAGTCACACATAAGTTTTCCTTAGACCCCAATTCTACTTCACAGTAGTGCCACGTGCCACAACACTGACTGCCCGGAGTGACATTTAAAGTCCCTTGGAACCATTCTGGAACCAAACTGGATAAACCAGTATCTTTTCCAAAGACAATCTTATCATTTAGTCACAGTATAACAGTAACGCATTAAAGTGTAACAGAATTATTTCATAGGTCAAGGTTTCACACCTGTAATTGACAGCTCTATTTTGAGACTAGTTTAAGGAGGCTGGAACATGAAAGGAGCTGCCACTTGCTGTAAAAGAGAATGTGCTATTTTGAAATACGTGCATATATTCTGGGGTCATTTCTGTGGTTTAGGGACACAGAAAATAGTCACTATGAACTCTGAAAAGATTTGGCACAGTGAATTTATAGGAAAGAAAGAGGAAGGATTTCTGCACAAGGATAAAGCCATCCAGTAATTAATTCCCCAATGCATTTATTTTAGAAATACCTAGTGTAATTCCACCTTTAGCTGACAGTCATCCATTTTTGCACATATCAAAAGCTTAAAGCTGAGCATAGGTCAATGAAACGAGTGTGCAATGCTGCTGTAGCAAGAATTATCTTTCAATATACACATTCAGCATCTAACAGATTAAAACCCAAAATCCCCTAAAAATCTTGTTCAAATTCCTTTTTTTTTTGGAAGAAATTTCACAAAAGGTGTCTTCCTGGCTTCTTCTCCCCAGCTGTTTTACCAAAAGCTTATTACTTCTGCTTCAGGTGTAATTTTTTGCTTGAATGACTTTGTTTTTTTGGGGTTTTTTTCCTGCTTTATTTTTTGTCTATCAAGCAGCTATTTCTAGACTAGAGAGGAGTGACTTGAGATTAGCCCTATGCCCTTGCCAATAATTATTCTATAGAGAGGAAAAACTTATTTATAATCCACTGACAATTTTGGCAGCTGTCAGACCAGCTGCGGCATGCCTCGATTTTGCCTGTTTTTCCACAGAGAAACTGTCCCAAGCAGGGATGAAAAGGAGGTGGTGTTTCTGGTCCCCTGGTCAATATTTCTCTCGATTGTGAAAATGCTAAATTTGAATCACCAAACAAAACCTCTACCAAAAAGCCCGCGGACTGTAATATTAGGTGACCCTTTACCTCAAGGCTGAAGCCACACAGCAGAGCGGTGACAACAAAGTACCTGACCTACTCTGTTGATCAGCCCAGACCGATACGTGCACAGCAGGGCACCAAGGTGACCAGAAGCCTGAGCCATCTTTGATATCAATTCCCTTTGAGCTCTGACCAGGGTATTATCGAAAGCCTTCTTTTGCACTCCTGACACCCTGAAGGTTAAGGTCANGGCTTTAAGGTCTCTTCCAACCCGAGCTATTCTATAATTCCATGATTAACATTCAGGGCTATCAGCAATAACTGCAGATGAGAGCTCTTCTGCCATGACTGGGGGAGCTTGTGTCCTTGTCCCTGCTGCTGCAGCTCACCGTGCCTGAAGAGGTGCCCGAGTGGGCACGCTGGGTACCTAGAGCTCGCTGTACCTGCGCTGCCGGTAGGGGCACGCACACAGGACAGGCCAGACTGACCCAAAGGGTCCATGCAGCCTGGTGTCCCATCCCCCTAGCAGTGGGTATGTGCAGACACCCACAGAAGAGCACTGGAACAGGCTGCCCAGGGAAGGCACCATCCCTGAAGGTATTTAAAAGATGGGCAGACATAGTGCTTAGCGATATGGTTTAGTGATGGGTTTTGTCAGAGTTAGGTTGATGGCTGGACTTGATGATCTGAAAGGTCCTCTCCAACCGAGGTGATTCTGTGATGTTTGTCTTGCATCTGTGCCTACCTCCAGCTATTTACAGCTGGGGGAACTGGCTGGGATCTCAGGAGATTTATTCACTTGATAACACCTTCCATTTATTTTTGTCTAGTTCCTAGTGATTTCACATGTGGCCTCTAGTACTTGGGTTGAAGGGAGATGACACAACTGATCCCTTTCCACACCATTCAGCTTTATATACATCTGTTATATTCTTTCTCAGTCTTCTGACTTATTTCCACTACAGAAACCATTCCATGTCTTATATCAACCCATTTTGCCTCCTCTAGACCTTCTGCAGATCTGTCATACACCAAGAGGAAAAAAACACCAGCACATCCAATAACTATAGCAGAGATGAACCATAAGTTTGTGCAGCACCCTTCTGGTTCGGCCTCCATCCTCTCCTAGCACCTGATTTGCTTCACTACCAGCAAGTACTGAACTGATGATTCCATGGGACTATTTATCATGACCTCAGATTCAAGTTCAAGCTAGCCCCTGCTCTGACCGAGCCTCCTTGCCTGGACCTGTGCCAGCAGACGAGATAACATATAGGAATTGTGCAGAAGTGTGAAGTAACGTAACAGTACAGGAGCATTGCACAGCTTGTTCTTCAAACCAGTGCACCCACATGCCCGACCAAAAGCGAAGTGGAAAGCCTTGGAGACTTTCTGGATACTTCTGGTTCACAAAGAAACCTCAACAAAATGACTGAAGGGAGTGGGAGGAAGCACGTTCTCACCTTGTACCTCAGGAGGGAGGTGGCCTTAGGTAAACACAGCAGAGAAGCACTAAGAGCTCAGATTGCACTCCATCCCCCGTCCTGCTCTTGATCTGCTTTTATTTTCTCACCTGAAAAAAGCAGGCATCTTTACTGAAGTCACGCAGCACGCAAAGTCACTCCTAGGCTTGCCTCAGGAGCGGCTGCTGTTCATGCCTATTTGAGAGAGACAAAGCAACACACAGAGCCCGTGAATGTACTGAACCCTTGGCTAATCTGGAATAGGCACAATGGATATTAAGTGGCACCAAGGTAACACGCAGGACTTCTAAAGTACTCCCCACCCTTACTGCCACCAGGAAACGCAGACCAGGCTGCTGAGCCTGGCAGAGCCAAGTCTCCTGCACGTGTGCTACCCACGCCGCAGCGTGAAAGGCCCTTTTGCACACAGGCTTGCTAGAAAAGCAGCCCATTCTGCTGACCTTCCTGGGAGTGTTGCTGCTCCACTTCGGGCCAGCAATCCCAGCATATGACTAAGTCACTGTTGTACCACATCATCCTCCATCTGTTGCCTCTTACCGCACCTTCCACTGTGGCCTACTGTCTATCTTCATTCTTCTCTCCTTCCCGTCTTTCCCTACCCTTTTCACATCCCTACAGAACCCACAGAGTTGTGTTAAAAACTTTTCTATCAGCAAACATGAAAAAAGACAGCCAGACGTTCATAAACACCTCACGAGGATCACTAAGCCATGGGCCAGTTGTCAATTTGATTGTGTTTGATGTCCCCAATATGGTAAGCTGTCACAGAAGCCTTAATTCCTAGATATTTGGCACCCAGCAGTCAGCACATTGCAAAGTCAAAGTGCCACTGGAAAAAAAAAATAAAATCAAGTTGCACATCCTGCCATGAGCATGTTCTGTGCCACTTGGGAATCCAGTTCCTGGCCCGGAATGGCTCCAGCATGCTGACCAGTACTGCAAAACGCAACTCTAAACACCTGCTGGGACTGAAAAAAGGATCGAGACTCCAGAGTGGAGAACTGAGTGTTCGACAGCTGTTTTCCACTGAAAGTACTGTTGAGAGAATTTATAAGTTCAGTGGAAAACATGTAATAATTTTAGTCGCATCTAAATACTACGAAGTGTTAACACTAAGAAAGCACATTACTTCTTCACTTATGCAGTATTTTAAAAATTGTAACAATTTAAACAAGATTAAATAAAACACAGGAAAGTAACATGCTTCACTTCTTTCTAGAAGGAATTTTCATTTTCTCACATTACTTACCAAAACCACTGCCATCTGCGTATGTGAGTACACCTGACACTTCGTTCAACTCCTCAATTCAGCCTGTAAATAAAAATATCCACTACGAGCACAACTATACTGGCAAATAAATTGCACTTCATACAAGCTCTGCAAGGTAACAAAAACTATCACTGTGAAACAATTAACTTTAATTACTTACCTTTTCTGTTTCACGGATTTTAATTTGAGTTTAAGCATACATGTGATTACGAGAGAGCAGCTGCCCTCATGGTTAAGAGCAGACACATGATCGAGTACTTTTGCTGAAGAAAGTCTTTGTTACAAAGCCTCAAGTTCTTTGCCAAATCAAAGCTTTACACTTCAGGGCACAAGTTATGGCTGTCAGTGACCTTAAGGCAGAGCAGGACAAAAGTGGCTTTAGCAAAATTTTGAGTTACGTTCATCAACAGAATTATGCAAGCTTGCCATAAATCCCTCCAATTTTTTATGATTTTTTTTCCCCATCTGTGTTAATGCAAACTATTATGGAAAATAATTTTAGAAGGTATGTGGGCTTTTTAGTTTCCCACAAAACCTTGCTGCAGGATTCTGTGTACCACTTAGCTTTGGGATGCTTTCATACATTGGAAGCGAAGTGTATTCAGTGTGAAGTCTTGATGGTTTTCTCCCTGTTCCGTCATTTGGGGAAGCATAAGCAAACCTGTCCTGCACTCAAAGATCGCACGGTTCAAATACACAAAAGCGTAGTAGAAAACCCAAAAACCTAAAGAAATAAGCGGGTGGCACACAAATGAACACATAACAACAGAAATCCTCTCACAAAACAATAGGAGAATTTCGTAACATAAGGAAAACCTCTAATCTTAACACAGTGTCGGTCTGTCACACGAGTATCACATAGGTGTGACTGGGTGTCGAATAAACACTCCTGATCATTAAAGGACACAAACACTTCGCAGAGATTAAGCGCCTGTTTGGTAATTGCCGTAACAGAGCCAAGGAGGGAACCCACATCTCCTGCCTGCACTCCAGGCTTTACAGGGCTACTCCAGCACAAAAATTACCCAGATTTCTGGCTGCGCTACAAGAAAAAAAAAAACCATGTCACACACCTTTCTGTGCCTGGTCACAAATACTGAGCACCTCATTAAGAAACACTAAAGCTTTCTACTACAATAGAACGAGCGACTTGTAACAGTTATTTACAATACCTATTCATCTTTAATTATGGAATATGAACTCCCAGGAAGTAATTCACATTTGTGTGCTGCCAGCAGGGCTTTTTGACCCGAGATGCCTCTGCGGTCTCTGCAGCACCCTGTAACCTACCCAGGCGCTGTTCGGGCACGTTCTGCTGTCAACGGGCCCCTCTTCTGCAGCTGCTGCAGCCTTCAGCATCGCCAGGAGAGAACATTTCATATCAGTCATTCCTGCTGAAAACCCCCAGCAATCCCTCTGTAACAGGCCACTATAGGAACAGTCTACGACTTAGATATCCCTGCACCTTTATAGCTACATTATTTTCTAGTTTCAAATCTCTGCAAGAGGTTGCAGTTTTCAACAGAAGTGCAGTTTCTACACAAACCCCATGTGTTTTACAATATATGAGCATTTATTTTCTAATATATATGTGAATAACTAAATCAAGCAGCCTATTACAGCAAGTTCGTTGAACTTTGTGTTAAAAACTCTTTGTAAGCTGCACTTATTCTGGAGGCATGTTTGTCCTGCAGGTTCTGATCTTATCTTTAGCCTGTACTGAGAAATTACTTCCATGAACTTTGGAAGGTCAGCTTGTTAAACATCTATCCACTCTCCCCCACTCTTCCTAATCTTCTAGAAATAATAATTAACTTAATTTTCTGAGAAGGGAATGGTGACTTAACTACCCAATTCATGTTATGGAGTTCAGATGACTCATATACAACAACTATGCTGCCTCCAAGGGTTTTTCCCTGCAAAAATTCCTTACTGAAACTTACCAAATGTTCTTTTTTTTTCCCCCCTCTCTCCTGTTCCTTATTTCTTCAGCCAGGCAGCAACATATTTTTCTAAAATGATGGCTTGGTGCCCCAGTGCAGGTATAAGCTCGTCAGAAGCAACATGCCACACAGCAGAGAGCTTGTGCCTGGGACTCTGTTGGGAAATGAAACAACTGAAGTAGGCAGAACTCCACGCCAGACCTCTTCTGCCTAATACTGACTCCAGCCCTTTAAAGATTCTGCCAAAGTCTTTGGAAATCGGTTGCCCAATACCACTTTGGGGATAATACCGGCATATTCCCTGGAGCAGAGCAGATATTTCAGCAACTTGCTGAAAGACTTTAGTGCATCAAGAGAACGTGCCGAGCACAGGAAAGCGGGTTCATTAGGTGCAGCTAGCAGGGGGAGAAAAAGAGCCATAAGGGCAATAAACCCATCTCTAGCTGATGAGGTGCAACAGCTCCATGGAGGAAACTTGCTCTTTTCAGCAGCAGCTGGCTTCCACCAGCAGAGAGAGGTACCGCACACCACGTCCTATTCCACAGCACACTGCTCACGACAAAATTGCTCTAGGAACTGGAAAATACAGATCACAGCATGTTGCTTGTGAAGGACACTAGCCCACATCACCAGAGATGCTTTGTCTGCTGAGGAAATCCCCTGCTGGGAGGTGACAGCAGGCACCCTGCATCCCTCTCCCTCAAAAGCAAAACTTTGCTAGTTTATTTAAACTCCTAAACATAAAGCTGTTTTGAAAAAAAAGGCCAAGGCATACAAAAATGGTCTGAGCAACACATTAAAACAAGCCTGAATTTCAAGTTTATAGAGTTTCGTTATAACAGCCTAGTATCGGGTATCACGAAGGAGTTCTTCCTGGCTGAGTGTCAGTGATGGAGGAAAGGGAATTTGTTAGCTGAGATACCATAAGAAAGCTGGCAGAATTGCATACAGCCTTAGCCAGTGAGCTCCTTACTCCCAGAAGTATGTTTTTCATAAAAACTAGGATCATTTTCCTTCTGGTTTTACTCAGTTTAGCGTTGAGCAAGGTAGTCAGTCTTTAAGGGATAAAACAATAAACATTTTTTCAGCTTGTAAATGCAGCTCATACATGTTAATTACCCACTTCAATCTCTTCATCTGAAACACTAACAAGAATGAGGCTATTGGGGTGAAGGTGCCTGTCAACATTCCCGAAAACCTACTTTTGGAACATCTTGTGTGTTTTGTTTTTAAGAGGGGTCTGAGCCAAATCACACAACACTAAATAAAAGGGCCTGGTGAAGCAAAGGTAAGCACTACAATTAGTTTCAAGGGCATTTGGGACAGCCTTCCTATATAAATTGATATTTTATGATGCTTTTGCGATACAGGAAAAAAGATACACTGTTTTTCCATACATCAAGGCAGTGATCTCAAAGTCTTAGGAATAAACCTGGCAAAGAGAAGATTCATCACTCTAGGATCAGACTGCTCCTTTTCTAGCAGGGCTTTGCTTTTTTCCACCTAGACAAGAAATTAATATTAAGAGCAAACATGTCTTTTCTAGAGCTTGGAGCTGCCCCATCCTCCCTCAGTCCTACATTTATCAAAGGAAATCCTAGAAACATGTTTTCTAGTCCATGCACGTAGGTAAAACACAGTAATGCTTATCAGTTAGAAGAAGTACAGTCTATTGCTCCGTGGGCTGCCAGTCCCTCTCCATTTTTACAGATTTCCCAACCTGTCTCTGGGACAACCTCTGCCAAAGACGTTTATTCAGACTCTTCTCAGCAGACAAGAGACCTGGAAGAAAGCGCATGACTACTCACGCAGTAAATACCCAGCCAGACATGATGCAAGAGTATTAAATGTTTGTGCAAAACACCGAGTCAGTAAATAAAAACAAAGAGACTGTAGAAACCTTAACCTGCTTGCAGTTGTATTTATGGTAGCAGCTTCTTGAAGTTGTAACTGCAAGTCTTTTCTTCCCCTGGCTCACAGCAGCAGCCTGTGCAAATAATTCAGAGTGGATCTGGACACAAGCCTGCTGCAGTCCACCACGTGCTGCTTCCATTTGTGTGAAAACAGGAGCTCAGAGATCCCTTTCTTGCTTTCGAAGCATCTTTAGCTGCTCTTTTCAGTTCCCTGAGGGCTGCTGAGAGCAGCCCAGAGGGACTCTAGTTTCTCCAATCTAACATCGGCACATTTTTAGCCCTATAACAAAGGCCAGGCAGGCAACTCCTGAAGCATCAGTTTGAGGTGGACAGGTACATTTTTAACTTTTCAGCTCCAGGTTTTTATTCATGCTGACAAAGCCAGGACACTGCTCTCCCGCACACCGATCACTCGTCTCTTCACTTCCTCCTCCCTGACTCCTCTTATTGTCTGCCAGCAAGTTCTTTACCTTTACCCTTACTCTAACGGCCTCATTCAGAGTGTTTTATCAGATCTCAGAAAAATCACGCTGTGTCTGAAAAGGCCTGTTTATATTTTAAGCTGGATTTTACCTGCATCTCATGCGCACACTTATGAAACAAGGAACGGGCGAAGGGAAGGCTCCTCATTGTGGGTGATTAGCACAAAAAAACTCGCTGAAGACAACTCACATATGAAGCTCAGCTGCAAGTAGTACAGAACTCAGTCAAGACTCAGTACGCACAGTTTTGCAATCACATTCCCCTCACTTCCAAGTTCAGTTTTACCATATAATCAAAGAATAAAAGATTCAGATCTGAGAATTCAAAAACGGAAAGGGTTCTAGTGTTTTGTTGAACTAGTAGTGTTCAATCTCAACAAGTCCGAGACACTGTGAAAGATAAAAACCTCACACCTAGAGAAATCAGAAGCCTGTTATTTTGCAAAGGCATCCAGCTTCCTAAGATAGCAAACTGTATTAGAGCAAAAACCTGGTCTGCCCAGGGTCATGATCTCTTATTGACCCGTACATCCCCAGGGAAATTAACAGTAATCAAGGCATCCTCCAAGGGACAAAAAGGTTTTTATCCTTGCCAAGGATTAACTGGGTTACACAGCTCGTTACAGCTCCCTGGACCTTCTCTGTTCGCTGCCCAACACTCACATTGTTGGAGGACGCGACAGCACCAGAGTCGCCTTACAGCAGCAGAAGGGGCTTTACTTCTGTGTGTTCGGTCCCACAGAGCGCTTTTCAGCTATGCCTAGATATTAAAAGTGTTAATTTAAACTCAGCACACGAGTTTTTAAAAGCAAGGGGTAGAAAGATTTACAAGTCCTGCGTCTTGACACAATCACTCTAGCATTAAAAGAGTTATTTCTGTGGAAAGTGGGAAAAGTGCAGGGGAGTAACAGGAGACATCTAGGTGAAACCAAGAGTTTACATTGTTAGTTAACAAAAGTATTACCTAAAAGCAACCCAGATATTAAGGTTATCTCCAGACCCGAGTGACATTAGATAAGTCACCTGAGCTCTCTGAACTTCCTCTCCTCTGATTGTAATTATATTGCAGGGGCAGGGAGTATTTTTCAAAGCATGTTTGTACAGCACTGAGAAAAATTAGATCACAACCCATTTTACAGCTTCAAAAGCTAATGCAAACAGTTTAAGGAGATCATTCCTACAGACCTATAATGATGAACATCTAAATTTTTTTAACCACATAATTAGAGGCTTTTTCCAAATATGTAAGTATATTTTTCATGCCTCTGGATGAGTAATCTGAAAATCCCAGCGCTTGGTATATTAACACCACAATAGAAACTGAACGTATTCCAGTATTATATTTTCATGGTTTCTTGGGTGCTTTTAAAGTTATATACAGTTACAGTGGTATTGAATCAATAAGATATATTATCCCCTATAAAAAAAACCCCTCTCTTCCTGTGGTTTCTCATTGCCATGTTTCTAAACCCAGCATGGCCCTTGTGAACTCCAGCTGACACCCTCAGAAAACCCTCTGGCCACGGATCTGTATTAAGTGGCCTGCAGCCATACCTCCTAAAGCTTTCATCTCATGCAGCTTCACAACGGGACTGACCAAGCCACATTTCGATAGAGATGTCCAAGGAAAACAGCTTAACAAGCATAAAAGCGGAACAGGATAGTCCAAATGAGATTACGTGATGTGACTGCACTCAGAGGGTTTATGCCTGGGGATGCAGGTGTCCACTCTGATTCCAGTTCTAAGACACTGAAGAATCAAGGACAACACATTACAAATTGAGATATAAAACTCTGTATAGTTTCCCTTACGTTAGAAGAGGAGCAGATTCCATCAGGATGCTTGAAGTGCCATCTTGTGGAAGTTCAGTTGCGACTGAGCGACATTAGCAACGAGGGAAAGAAAAACAAAATGCTGAAGACATTTTAAGTCCAGTGACATGAAAAAAATCAGATATAGTATTATGGTAAAATTCAGATTTTATCATTAAAGTATGATGAATTAGCAAAATAGTAATATTCAACAAGCTGCTAGCTTTCAGCCCATTCTTATTTGCATTATACATACATATATATTGCAAAGACAGTCTACTTAGCCCAGCTTGATCAGAAACCACCCCACCGCAGCCAGAAGAGCAAAACAAACACTAACTGGTGTGAAGAGAGGGGGAAAGCGGGTACCAGACAGGTATGAGGTACTTTCTGGATGAAAGGCACTACATAGGACACTGGTTTTGAAATCAGAGAGCTGTAAGTTACAACGGGCAGAAGAAATCCTGTGCCAATGCCACACCACCGTGTTCCCAGAAGAGGAACCATGCGTGTTGTGGCTCCATAACAAGGTGAACAATACACTCAACTCCAGTCCATACAGCACAAGGGTAAGCCAAGAAAAGCTACAATGAAGTCTGCCTCGAGAAACCCCAAGAAGAGCAACTGTATGTTTTAAGATTAAGTGTTTGGTTTGGTTTGTTTGGGTTTTTTTCAATAAAAGGAGGCGAGAACACACTAACAAATTATTTAAAATAGCACACTCTGCCTCTAACCACTGGCTACGTTGAGCCAACGCAGCTGCTCCTGCAGAAGGCAGAAAGGAAGGTACGCTGCCTGGGTTATTACGCAGCTCATAAATACCAGCAGGCACTGCAATATTACCTAAGCTTAGACTTCCATATACTTAATAAAGCGTACTTTAAGATGAGGAAGGGACAACCTTTAACTACTCCCGTCTCAAGAAGATATTAGCAATTAAATTTACAATTTAAAAGCCAGACAAAGAAGAAAATGTTCCAAAAAAAAAAGTTTTCCATTTTAGTTGCCATATCTACTTCTCTACAATGCAAGGCTGAGCTTACAGAAACTTTTAACATCCTAGCTCATTATCAGAAGTGTACATTTTTAGGCAGTACCAATATTGTTTATGCACAGTGGTAAGGTGTACTGTTCTGATTTCCAAATACATATATATCTGTGTGTATACACACATATCACTCCAACCACTTCAAGGATAACCAAGCAGTTTACTACAGATACTAAGGCAATATTAGAAAGATCAGTGTGTTTTACATTATAGCATCTTTGTACTAACTCCACCTTTCACTTCTCAGCTACCAGAAACCCTTTGCTTCATATCACTAGCAAGACAATTAAATACCAGTATTTTCCCAACTAGGTGACTTAAAATGACAAAGCCCTAATTTCAGAGGTTACACCCTGGCAGATATTGCTCATCTCAGGAGAAACTGTACTTCGAGAACCACTGAAAAAATAGTTTAAAAAATGGCCTAAAAGCAGACTTAAGTGGCTGTCATTAGTCAAGGGTTTCAAGTTGCTAACACTTCACACCTCCAGGTTTTCTATCAGAAAGATGCCACCAAGAAAATAAGAAGTTTGTTCACAAAGGCTGCTTAACACTGCTTTTGAGGTTAACTGACGTGTTAACACGAAGAGGAATGGTTTGTCTCACACCATGTTATTAGCACTACATTTAATGCAACTGACAACTAGATGTTACTGCAACACCATGGCTTGGTCCCAGCTCCTGGGAGCTCCCACCCTGGCAGCTCCGCAGAAAAGTTACACGTGCAAGATGCCCACCACTAGTCAGAGATCTGAAATAAAAGCATATTTCTAGAGAGGAACGCTCAGCAGAAGACTCAGATCCAATTAAGCCACCACAGCTCATATATATGACTACAATACAATTCCAAATGAGTCTCAATAACCTTTTAACCCATACTATAAACCTATCAAAAACAAATTAAAGAAATATTAAAGTAATTTGCTTTTAATTAATGCTTATATTTAAAAATGGATCCTAACAACCCCCTCACGCTTGTTCCGTTAATTTAATCGCATTGCAAAGCTTCCTACCTGCTTCGAACAGTCTTCACATCTCAAAAACAAAAGTCATTTCTGTACACTGTGTTCCACTGTAGCTCCCAAAGCCATGCTGTAATTAAGAAAAGGACTCTCAGGACACAGTTTGATGATACAAACCATCAGCAACAGTTAAGTCATTCTATTTGTTCACCTTTCCTATCAGTAGTTTCTCATCCTACCCACTCTCTGCCCTCCATTGTATGAAGACACTGTTTGTTGTGACAGTCAACAAGAACCAGGAGTAAACCCCTATTTAAAAAGGAAAACTTGCTTGCATCTTCCGTAAGGCAGTAAACACCAACCCACTTTACCTTGTAGCTCTAACTACTATATTAGTCACCACAGCACAAGCTAGGCTCTAGCTTTCCTTTTCATCTCATAATTAATATTTCATTGCTTCCAAGCTGATTAAAAACAGCAAAAGACCAAGGTAGTTTAGGAAAATCAGTAGCTACCTGGAAAAATAGCCCTGAAAGCTTATCCGAAGACTGCCATGACCAGGCTCAGGGAGGAGAGCCAGGGCCAGCCAAGAGCTCAGACCATGAGGAAGGCTCATGGTGACAAGGCAGGTCCAAGGTCAAGCCCAAATTCAACACACAGGTCGGATACAGATTGCTAAACGAGTCCACAGTGACAAGGTCAGGGTAGGAAGTCAGACCACAGGTGCTGAGGAGCAGCAGTGCCCAGCACAGAAACCAGCACCTTCCACCCCTCCAGCAGGGAGCAAAGGGCAGGGACTGAGCTTAAATGGGCTCCGGGCCCAGGGGCGGGGGTGAGGGGGATGGAGACCCCAGGTGAGGCTGCCCAGGGCCGTTAAAGCCTGCCCTCAGGTCCTCACAATTATGAAAATAAACCATATCGAGCCACCCATCGGTCTGTCAAGGGAGTCAAAGACATAAATCGTGTTAGTAAGAGCTCTGAAACTTGTCTTTCCGCACCAAAAATAAGCACCTTTGGGAGAATATGGCTAACTTTTCCTCCTCTTGCTGCTTGCTTTACGGATAAATAGGCAATTTCTACCTCCACAGTTATCAATCTGAATGGCTCTACTGTGCTCCCTAAGCTTTTGGTAGCTATTATATATGTACATATATATACACGCATATGAACTGAAATGGCTGGCATCTAACGTGGTATCTCAGGCCCCAACTGAAGGGCACCCGGCCCTGGGGAGGGTGAAAAAAGGTGGTTTTGAGGATGAAGTCACCAGGAAAGCCCGGCACCCCAGGGCTTGGGGCGGCTGTTACCTGAAATAAAAGCCCTCGAAACCAAAAGTAGTTTAGAGAGGAGGTACTGCTTTATTTGACATCGAGTGCTAGGGGAAAAACCCCACAAATCTAGCGCACCTTACCGGGGTATTCACCCATTATTTGTACACAAAAGATTCTCATAATTCCATCTACCTAATACATAACTCCACCTGGGCTTACATATCCATTGGGATGATCAAATAGCCTATTTGCACACACGTGTTAAGTTTTGCTGCATCGGCAAAACACTTCTGCGCAGGCGTGAGTGTCTCAGTGGTGGTTTGGGTAAGGAGACCCTTCCTCACATTCTCNAGGAGACCCTTCCTCACATTCTCCTTTTAAGGTATTGAGTCATCTCAGGACAGTAAAAGTTTACAGTAAGTTTGCCAACTTCTTGAAGATAATACGGATGTTGTTCGAAGCAGCCATAACTCTGTCCCGATTGGTAGAGCAGCACATACTTGATGTACGGAAGAACCTTGAAGTGATTAACTAGTACTGGTTATCCCATCCTTGGTGATTAACTACTTCTGGCTGCCTCCTCGCTATCCCCATCTGTAACATCAGCTCGGTGACTAGTTTTTTACGCAGTAAAAAGTTCAGGAATTAGCTATTTTCTCACACAGTAAGAAGGTTACAAAGAAACAACCATTTTAGAAACAAAGCAGAGGCCTGTCTTTGGTAACAGGGCCATGAAAGCGGTTCCCAGAGAGAGAACAAGCACCAAGCACCGGGTTTCGCTCCTGGCACTTTTGCTGTGGGAGNCTGGCACTTTTGCTGTAGGAGAAACTGTGGCCCCCTTCTCTTTTTGAGCCCGGCCCTGGGGAAAGTGAAAAAAGTTGAGTTTTGAGGATGACATCATAAGGAAAACCCATGGTTTGAGGGGCTATGAAAGCGCTTCCAAGAGAGTCCTGCGAATCCCGATGTGGTTTTGGTGAGCTGAGGCTTCCAGTCATGTCCTTTGTCCCTAACCTACGGTGTGTCATTTTGACTTCACTGCAGAAAAAAGGTTTTTCCAAAATCGAACCATTTTTCATTGGGAACAGTCACGTTTTACGAAGTTCCCATCAGCGGCGAGGTTTTGTGCTCTTCTTCTGTGCTCCCATTGGT
>VXBO01001454.1:11933-23245 GCA_013400135.1 Rhinoptilus africanus | reverse complement strand
TGTGGCCCTCCTCTGGATGTGCTTCGACAGGTGTGTGGCTTTCCTGTCCCGAGGGCCCCAGAGCTGGATGCAGTGCTCCAGGTGGGGTCTCATGAGGAGCAGAATAAGTAAATTAAGTAAATTAATTAAATTGATTTTGTTAGGTTCTATTGCACGTTTAGCTTTAAAACTTAATGGTGCAAGCTAAATCTACAAGAAGCAGGATTTAAGTGTGGCTGTCAGAGATCTGTATTAATTTTAACTTTTACAAAATTAAGTTAAACTGTTTCATTTCTGTAGCAGGCATGCCTATTGCAGTCATTAGAGGTCAAAACTGATTAAAAATTTGCTGAAAGTGATACTGAAATTATGCAGAACCTTGACCTACTGGCCGTGCTTCTTTTGATGCAGCCCAGGATAACTCTTAAAGATGGCTAAACAAAACCTGAAAAGTTTTACCTGTATAGTAGTGTTAAGGTCATAGTCCCTTACCTTATTTGCAAATTTGATGTTGATACAGTAAGACTAACGTGAAACGTTTCTTGTTGGCAGGATTGTTAATATTGACCAAAGTTTACTTCAGCTGCAAGTGCAGAAAGGACAGTTTGCTTGTATATATGCCTCAACAAACCTTATCTATTCTAGACCTAGCCTCTCTTTATTAGGCAGCATGTATATGGTTGGTTTTGTTCTGTATGAGCTGTTGCGTTACTGTAGTGAGATCTCTGTCAAAAGTTGCAGGAACTGCTCAAGGAAGACAAAGGTAAAGCTGAAATCAAGAAGTAAAGGAGCAATGTTGAAGAACTAATACAAGTATAGGCAAAGGGAAGTAAAAAGCAGCACACTCAAACTTGCTTCTGAGGAATAGTCATTTGTGTTTTTGAAAAATCCGTGTAATCAGGCATCCAGATTAAAAAAACTATGTCAGTTGAAAAGGCCATTACTGAACACGATCATGCGTAATTTAAGTAAATAAGAAAGATGTAAAAATTGCAATTCCAGGTTACTTCCATATATTCTGCCTAAATTTTAAAATAAAGGTGAATTTAAGTTTCTTTCCATCTGTGAATAACATATCCAGACCTTTGTTTTATTTTTTTTTTTTGGCTGGCAACTGTATCATTGGCACATGAAGTAATGTAGGGGTTTATTCTTATAGAGACTATTGATCAGACCTGTAAGACATAGAGGAGGGGGTGTGGGAAGAACACTGAAGCCCTGAATGAAGGCATTGTCAGGGAGGTAAAATAGCAACTACTTGAAACACTTTACAGCAAATTTACACAACTTGGCATTAAAGTATTGGCAAATTGAACATACTTGCTTCTACTCTAAACTACTACTTGTTTGTTTGGTTTTGTTTTAAATGCAGCGCAGAATGCTTTTACCACCCAAAGACAGCTTTTGGAAGGGAGAAGTGTATGCATGTATACGTCTACCTTTTTCTCATAATTAGGTGAACTGAATTTAACTCTCTTCAAAATAAGATGAGCTAAAGCTTTTCGCACTACATATAACTCAGTATTTTGTAATAATACAGAGGAATGGAATGTTGTAATTTGCATAATTTGTCTCTTAAATATCTTTGATATTGAAATGGGAGAAGGCTTCTAATATTTCTGTTCTGGTACTGGTATGATTTCTGTAATAACCATATTTTACAATAGTTACGGTTTCATTTTACTGGAACACAGTTGAAATGTCTCCTATAGGGAGATTCTCCAAATGTTGATTAATTACACGTTTGCATCATGTAAAGTGCTAAGGATGTTACAGTTGCGCCTTGTCTTTCTTTAAGGCTTGGGTCACTTTACATGCATAAACTATCTGCCTAGTTTATAGTCTGGGTATTTAGTGACCTAAAATACTTCTGGACAGAAACGGTCCTGCTGTAAAAAGTTGTGTGCAGGACCATGGCTCAACTAAGCTATGTTACAGTGTAGCTTTGAGCTCATAATAGTAACCTCAACTGAAGTCAAGTAAACACAAAGTAATTAATTTGCAGGTGCCTGGATATAAGAAGTGTCTTTGCTGTCATAAATTGTGAGTGCAAGTAGGGACGAAATAGTATTATTTCTCTTGTCTCTTTCCACTCCATCAAACATAAATATGTACTAAATGGAGGTTGCATACTTTAGGTTCAAGAGATGTATAACCTGGAAATTTTTTTCCAAGAAATAGCTTATATTGTAAAGGCAAAGAAGTAAAAAGTGAAAGCAAAGGGAAATTCTGGATGTCTCCCCACGCTGCCCCAGTGCTTATATACAGGCTAACTAGCAGTGGAGGGCTGTATATTGTTCTCAGCTCTGTACTTTGCATTTACATGTCTTTTCAAGAGGTGTGTGTTTGTGTGACTTCAAGAGGAGTCTTAAACTAGGTTTGTGGGATGGATCATTTGCAGTGTCCTATCTGTGAAACTGTCCAGGTTTGGTAAGAGAGGATACATGAATAATAAATTGACTTCTTTGGTTATGAGAGGGGTTTGGTTTAATTTTTGTTATGTTTTATATCATGCCTAACAGTGAAAACAATAGATGTGCCTTTGGATGCTTATTGTAAGGTAAAAACTTGCCAAATATTTTGATATGGTAGTACTTCAGGGTCACCTCAACCATAGCGATTTTGAAATTTATGTGAGCTAGAGTATAAACCAGCAAGCAATATCTTAAGTTGTTTCAAGAATAGTGTAAAAACAAGCGAACAGCTTGCGTTAGAACAAAGGGGGGGTTTAATGTGCTTCTGGTTTAGGTTTTTTTGAAAATACTTTTTGTGTGCTTGTGTCATATGGTATTGGTTCAATCAGGATTGCATAACTGGGGTAAATAACCTTAATAGTTGCCTTAGCTCAGTGTGGATGTAGCAGAGACTCTGAGTGAGTAAAACTGCTTGGGAACCTTATTGAGTGTTGCTGTTTGCTGAATCCGTTGAATTTCTGGATCAGACTTGCTGAAATACAGCAACAGGAGAGCAGGTTAAAGTAAGTTAGACGAGTAAAGCAGGAAAAATGGGGAGGAAAGAGTTCGGCAAGAGAAATTTCATCTTGCATTTTTAAGGAGTAAGTTTAATACAGCCATACACTTAATCTTGTCTTTTGAAACCAAAGATTAAATGTTTGTTGTGCTTCATTGTTTCAGCACAGAGGCCTCATCTTTTGCTTGTGGTGGCCATTTAAGTGAATATGGTGACTGCACCAGTTTTTACGAAAGATGTCAAACTGCAGCCAGTATCCAAATGAACTTGTACTGTATTTTTGTTACTGGGAAACTTGCATTCAGTTTTAGAAAATGGATTTGAGGCAGTGTACAGAGGTTAAATTCTGACTTTTAATACACGCTTGTAAACTTTGGGAACCTTGTAACACTAAAAGACTTTGAACTTATTTTTAATGGCATTCATTCCACTATAAATTATGAGTGAAACTTGCTTCTCTTCCCTAATGTGTTTGTTTTCAGTATGATTAAATCTGGTCACCTTAGCTCATGGTATTAGGCGTGACAAGAATGCTGTCCACGTGACTGAAATTAGACAAGGGAAAGAGACTTGTAAATTACTAAGTCTAGGTCCTGTGTCTTTAAAAAATGCTATCTGGACTCTTGGGTCAGCTGCAAAACCTTGCTCTGGACCTGTAAGTTCTTACTAGGCCAAGAAGCTGCCAACTTGGGGAAGGACGTGGACCTGTTGGAGTGGGTCCAGAGGAGGGCCACAAAGATGATCCGAGGGCTGGAACACCTCTCCTATGAAGACAGGCTGAGAGAGTAGGGATTGTTCAGCCTGGAGAAGAGAAGGTTCTGAGAAGACCTTATAACGGCCTTCCAGTGTCTGAAGGGGGTCTATAAGAAAGCTGGGGAGGGACTGTTTGCAAGGTCATGTAGCAATAGGACATGGGACAGTGGTTCTAAACTAGAGCAGGGTAGGTTTAAATTAGACATTAGGATGAAGTTCTTTACAATGAGGGTGGTGAGACAGTGGAACAGGTTGCCCAGAGAGGTGGTGGAGGCCCCATCCCTGGAGATGTTCAAGGCCAGGCTTGATGAGGCTCTGAGCAACCTGATCTAGTTGAAGATGTCCCTGCTTACTGCAGGGGGGTTGGACTAGACGACCTTTAAAGGTCCCTTCCAACCCAACACATTTTGTGATTCTATGAACTTCAATCTGTAATGATTGAAATAAGCTATCTTGAAATCTGTAGTTGAGAAGTAAGTGGTTGTGGGAGGACAACGGGGTGCATAGGCCTTGGAGCTGTTAAGCTGAAAGTTGTGTTGTATTAGGACATAAAAATGAGGTAGTTGCTCCAGGAGATGCCTTGAGATGCTGTAAATCCGATGGGTTTTATTTATGTTTCTTTAGATAAAAGTAGGATTAACTTTCAGATTTTCTTATAGGCCTCATTCAGCATATGCATAATTTTCCTCAGATGGGATAGCTATAAGAAATACCATTTATTATTAGATGATCAATAAAAAAAAAACAATCCCAGTTTTTCAATGTGATGTGTTTCCTTGCATATAAGGTGTGTCATGCTGTGTCCTCCTTCCCTCTCCCTTCCCCCCTTGTATTAAAAAACATTTTCTTCTGTCCTTTAGGGCTGTTGTTCTAAAGTTCTGGCAGAAATATAAGCTGCTTTTGACAATTGACATGGGCAGAAATGACAGATTTATTTGACAGTGGTTTAATTGCAGTGCTTGGGTGAAAGATAGGATGATGTTGAATGCTGTCATACTGCTGCATCAAATTGTATATTTATCAGCTGGAAACTGCAGGTGTAACTTTTTTTCCTGTAAATATGGCTGGCTCTGAAGATATAATGAAGTCTGTGTTCTTTGGTCCAGAGCTGATGTACAGAGCAGATGTTGCAACTCAGGCAGGTGGTCCTGTCCATGAAGCAAGTCAACAGCAAGTTTCATCTGTTGGGGCAAGAAAGCAAGGTGGTGGTCAGTTGAAGACTGACTTATCCATAGTCCTGCCAGCAGCACTTTGGAAGATGAGAGATCTCACTCATGTAAAGGTTATGACTTAATGTTGAAGTTTTAATTCATTTGTTCATTGATCAGTCTTGAGAGGGAACTGAGCTCATGGCAGTTGTGCACAGCCTGGACACTGAGAAATGGTAGACTTCTAAACTCTTTTCTCCCTCTTTATAATTAGCAATCAGGATGTTGGGTAAAGAGATGCAGTGTAACTACTGCAGACCAGATTTGACCTTCCAGAATTGTTTGCCTAGGGGAGGTTTTCTGTGCGCGAATCACAAAAATAATTTTGAAAACTACACTTACACTTTTCACATGAAATAGAATTTCATAGTTGCACTGTGTGTTTGTGTACAACAACAACTCTGTTGAGTAACAAAGCCTTGTTTTATCCCTTCTCTCTCTGTGTGTGTAACATCATAGCTTAGTTTAAGCACTAAGTACAAATGGTTGCTTTCATAAGAATACTTTACACACAAAATCATATTTATCAACTTTACTCCTGTTAAGGTAATATATTAATAATTACCTTTCTGTTTTTCTCCACATGAATAAATTGGAAAAAAATTAGCAGTAGTTTGTAGCATTTATTCCTCTGTTGCTCTATTCTTAACTGTGTTAACTACTAACGAACTGGAAGTAGTATATTATTTGAGTCTAGGAAATCAGTGACATGATGCTATCATTCTGTATTCATGTCTTTAATTGTGAAATTTAAATTGGAAGCCAGCCAAGGGATAGTGAGGCAATGTTGTCAAATGCAGTGGAATTTATTCCTTAGAAATATTCTTTATATGTAGTGGACTACATGACAAAATAAAAATCAAAATTAAGTTCTTTCTCCTGGCGTTGTTTTTAATGGCTACATCCTGACTTACATACAAAGGGTTACTTTAGGGGGGAGGAAGGGAAAATTGGTACAGTGTGAAGGAGGAATACCTTGAGTTGAAAAGATTCTGGGAGATGTAGTCTTTGTAGATGCACCAAGGTACATAAAAACTAGGAGATGCTTAATTAGAAAAGGAAGTTAAATATTTCCATTATCATACAGGGGGAAACTCCACATCTGCTGGGCAGCTGGTGGTGACAAGCTTGCAGTGGAAGGGTGGCTGCCTCTTACTGGCACCTGGAGAGATGTCTGAGTAAGAGTCCTGGCTGTCCCTCCTCTCTCTGGGCTGCCTGGGAAGGGACCTTGGCCCAGTTGTGAACTGTTGTAATGGGTGTGCTTCCTACTAGTCAGCAAGGGGTTGGCCTTTTGTTAGGATCTTTTATATAGCAGTGAAGTATTTTTCTATTAGTTACACCAAAATATTTTTTACTAAAATGCACTCTAATACTAGGCTGCTTGCTTTTTGCAGATTAATAAGAGAGTAATGGTCAGTTACTTTTTACACATACTGCAGTTGTAATAGAGTTGTAGATTTGTAACCATGTCTTCTCTTGCTTCTGTGGAGAGTTCAAATAGTACCTGATTTAAGGAACCAAAAAGTTTCTTCTCTACTGGATTGTAGACATTGAATTAATTTTCTTGCATTTTGTTGCAATGCTGACTTAAGATCATAGTCCAAGATTGTGGGTGTGTAACGTGCGCAGAGTGTTTCCCCACAGTAGAGGCAAATAGCCACTTGTGAACCTTTGTTCTTTCTGGCTTTCATTGCTCAGTTGTGAAAGTCCATCATTATTAGTACTGCAGCAGGTTTGATTTCTAGAAATTAAAGAAGTTACATGCTAATAAGGTATGATCTGTATTGCACTTCAGCATGATGATGCATTGTTCCCATGTGTCTTGTTTTTACCAACCAGTTTTCTGTAATTATAGAAACAGAATGGCAAGGTTGAATTTTAAGTGTATGTTTTATAAGATATGTATTGATTGAATTATTGGGGTTTTATCTAATCTTCTAAGTAATTGTTGTTCATGTAAAAAGAAAAATCAGCTATGGAAGCAGTTGATGTCTGATTGAAATGAGACTTGTTTGCTCAGATTGACATAATGAAAATACTTTTCAGTGCTTTTTTACTTAAAGATTTAAATGCTTATGGGTGATGGATATTAAAGGACTATGAGGAGTGGTGACTTCTGTGTTACTGCAGTAAGACAGTCAATGACTAAAAAAACCTGAAGAAGTATCTTGATCTTAGCTCGTCTTTTTAGGGTCAAGGAGAAAAGGCAGAAGAGAAGCCCGGTAAATAATAGGGTGAGGGAGGGTATAACAGAATCCTTAATCTTTAAAACAGTGTGAAACCTGGAGTGGAACATGCAATAGCCTAGAAGTGGCTGTTACAAAGCACCTATGACATACCGTAGATCCTGAAGGAGTATCTTTATTTTCTGCTGCTCAAAGGTCAAAACCAAACAATAGGATTTATCAGATCTTGGCCTATACTATCCTTGAAATTATGGAAGAGTTCATGCAAGCCTTGGCTGGCAGGCTCCGTTACAGGACAGATGTATCGTAAAGCTGTATTCTTGTCTATAGAAGCATAGCAAAAAGTCATCATGTTTCACTGTGTTTTGAGTAGTTCAGTGAATGGGCTGTAGGGTGCAGAATCACAGGATAGTTTGGCCTGGAAGGGACCTTTAAAGATCATCTAGTCCAACCTCCCTGCCTTGGGCAGAGTCATCTTGCACTGCATTAGGTTGCTCAAGGCCCCATCCAACCTGACCTTGAACACTTCCAGGGCTGGGGCATTCATAATGTCGCTGGGCAATCTCTTCCAGTGTCTCACCTTTCTCATTGTAAAAAAAACTTCTTGTATACAGTCTAAATCTACCCTCTTTCAATTTAAAACCGTTGGCCCTTGTCTCCTGTCACTATTGTCCCTTGTAAAAAGTCTTTCTCCATCTTTCTTATAAGCCCCCTTTATATATTGAAAGGCTGCAGTAAGAGTAAGTTGGTCCTGACTTACTGCATCTGTTATTTGTGGGTTAATTTTTTTAATTGTGTAACCTCCTTTGTCTTTTTTGTGTATCTTCTTAATTTTGTTGCTACTGTAGATAAGGCATGTTAAAATTTGCATAATATTTTTAAGGACTTGTGTAAAAATGGATCCTCTCTGCTTCATATTCTCAGTAGTCCTTTCAGGTTGACTGTTTTCCTACTCTGTCATTTCACAAGGCTGATGAATTGATAACTATCTTTTAGCTGCCTCCCAAACTTTGTGCACTTAAGCATTCATAGGAGTAGTGCATTTTCTTAGTTTCTTCTTCTTTCATTCACAATTCATGCAATCTTTGTTTTGTGCAATGGTGGTCTTTCTTCTCACCGTTATTGGCTGCATATTCTCTTGCTGGTAAGATGACATTGAAGGAAGTGGTGTTCAGTTATTTAGTGAAGAAGTTAATGTAAGCATGCATTTACCAGATGGAAAAATTCTCTGCTCCCTTGGACTTTCAGGTTACCTGTAACAGAATCTCAAGTCTGGAAGAGTTATTGATAACAAAAAAAAAATAGTTTTAGTATCTTTTGGTTAATCTTGGGTACCCATCAGGATGCTTGTTAACTGATGAGTTGTGACAGAACCCTGAGTTGTTTGGAAATACTGAAGCTTTACTGTTTTATAGGGAGTAAACACTTCTTAGTCTGCTGCTTGGAAAGATTTTTAGTGTTAAGTTGTCCTATTAGCGTTAGGGTTTTGTTGTCAGCAGCTCTGACCTAAGTACCTTCAGGCTTTGGGCAGATCTGGGCACTAACAGTCACATTTTGTAGTGGATTGCTAAGTTGCAAAATTATGTTCCTTGGTTCTGGTATTTCGGTTCTCATCATGGATTTCTCATCTGTGTAAATTAAAATGTTGCAATGGAATCATGAATTTTGTATCTTTTTCTGTAGTGTGAATGAATTTGGACTGTCATATAATGCCTATGTTTTCTTTTCCTTTTGCAGATTGTCTTCCTGGGAAACATCACTCTTTGTATGTAAAGAATATCTTGCTGAATTGCTGCAACTGAGTTTAGAATGTTACTTGACTTGTGATTCTGATGGAGGAATAACCAGATCTCAGGCTGCTGCACTGGAATACTTTACAGGAAATACAAAATGTCATCGAATAGGAGTCAGAACCCGCATGGACTTAAACAAATTGGTCTTGACCAGATATGGGATGACCTAAGAGCTGGAATTCAACAGGTTTACACCAGACAAAGTATGGCAAAATCCAGATACATGGAACTCTACACGTATCCTAATGCCTAAGCCAGTTAATACTTTCACTGTTAGTAGATTAGAGATAGGAAACAATTTTGAGTTTAGAGAAGTAAACTAACTGTTTGACTCAATGTCTTTTAAGAATATATTTTTATGCTGAAGATTAGCCTTTTCTGTTTAATCTTACTGGCAAATAAGCAGGAACATTCTGTTGTCTGGAAAACTCTCTTCATAATTATGGCTATCTCTGAATTTAAGGTTTGATTACTATTATCTTTGAGAGCAGATGTTTAAAGTGATTTTATTAATAGGTCTAATTTTGAGTCCACAATACACCAAGAGAAAGTAGAAATTCTTTTTCCTTTATATGTTAGTCTCTCTCATTAAGCTGCAGGTGTTATTTGTAATAATGTCTGATTACCTGGAAAATTTTTCTCTTGTCATCCTCAGAGTAGTACTTTACTCTTGAGTTGGTTTTATAATTTTCCAGCAGGAGTGAGAATGCACCCAGTGGATTTCTCTTGAATTCCTACCTTGCGTTCAGAGAGCAGTTGAAATTTTCTAGCGTCTCCCCATTCTGGGAGTTGTTATAAGATGGTAAAAAAGGGTTGTCTTCATCCTTGTATGTGTGTGCTGAAGTACTATTTGGAAGAGTGTAGGAAATCTGTTCTTGTCAGGTAGTGTGTAAGGATCTTGTATAACTAATTGGAAGGAGTGATGTGCGTCTTCCTGTATTATAGCTTCAGTGTTTGACTTCAGCACTTTGTTTGGAAAGTGAGAAATCCTTGTTTTATGTTCCACTTTCTTTTACGTTACATGCCACCATGTACGTGGCACGTAAATGGATTTGGTGAGGACCCACCTCTGTTTTGCGTCTGTTCTGTGTTTGCTCTTGTAACCTCGTATTGCTCAGTAGAATAGGCACTGCTTATGAAGATGATAGTACAACAAAGTATGTAGATATATGATAAGAGAAAAGGTGATTGAATAAGTTTCCTATCTTACTTTAAGTAGTTGTACTATTTTTCTTTATCAATTTTTAGAGATTTTTTTAATACAGGTTATTCTTCTGATACATAAATGTCTAAAGCTGTTGCTGGCACTGATTTGGAATTGCACATCACATTTTTGTCTGTGTTTTTTGAAAGGACAGAGCTTTTATAAAAGAAAGAGGAGCTTGAAATGTATAAAGTAATTAATTCTGTAGTCCTCTGGCTTTCCTAAGGAGCTGTACACATAATCTCAGAGGTCATGTGTGATCTTATGTGGGCCTGCAGAATCCACGCTCCTGGGGGGTGGGAAAAACCCTGATCAATCTGTTGTGTGTTTCTGGGATACTTCTTAATAGTGATGGGAAGATGGAATAACATTTGGTTTAGGGGAAGAACATTTATTAAGACTTAAAATGACTGGTTTCTTGCAGTGCTAGGTTCAGCATTGTTCTTGACTGAATGAAACGAGTCTGTAAAAGTTAAATGTCTGACAGAAATCTGACATGTAGTAGAACCTCTGAGAGAGGTTTTCTTTTTCCTTCTGAGTGCCTTTAATATACTCCTGTTTGTAAGGTCTGTCAAGCGGGGCAACTGCAGACTAAGTACTTATTATAATGTTAATGTTAAAGCACTTGCTTTCTTTCCTTCTGATGTTCTCAGATATTCTTGGAATGAAGCTATAAAAGGGATATGTTGTTTGTTAAGTACTTGTTTCCTTCTTGTCACTGCTTCAAGGAGTTGTTGGGTCTGAAATTAAGGACTGTTTTTGTTACTTTTGTAAGTGAGTTAATTTAGTGGATGATTTTTGTGGTTGACTTTTGTGGATTAATTTAAGAGTCTGATAATTCAGGATACTTGACAGTGGTTAGGCTAAGAGTTTTTAATCTACTATGAAGATAACAATGTCTTTTGCATTTTGTACTAAGTGCACACGTTAAAAAGTTGTGCTTAAAAGATTACTCCCCTTTCAGATGCAGTATCTATAACACGTGCTCAGTCTTTGCGTACAGCAAGTCGTGTAGATTGAAGGACTTATTTTGGGAAGCTCAGACTATCAAACAGCTTGGTTTGGAAAGCAGAACACATGCAGATGAGTTTCAGCTGCAGCTGTAATTGTTCTGAACATCAGTCCTACTTAGAAGGATGCTGGATGTGGCAGCAGCTTGGAAATCTTGTTCAGAGGACAGTGTAGTCATTTCCTCATGCTCTTTTGTCCTCTTTTTTCC
>VXBO01001454.1:0-11897 GCA_013400135.1 Rhinoptilus africanus | reverse complement strand
TTTTTTTTTTTTTTTGACAGAGAATTGCTCCTGAAGTGTGTTGGGTTCCATCCTTGCTAATTTGTAACCACTCATAGGGTCAAACCTGCATTTAGCCTGTGTCTGCTATCAAATTTTCAGTCAAAATTGGTCCGATGTGGAAGTTCTTGTTGTGCCTTGTTCAAGTGAATCTGGGAAAGAACTGGAAGAGTTATGCGATTCGCATGGTTTGGACCTCTATCCTACATCCACTCATTTTCTTTATTCACAGAATCATAGAGTTTTCAGGGTTGGAAGCGACCTGAAAGATCAACTAGTTCCAACCCCCCTGCCCTGGGCAGGGACACCTCCCACTAGACCAGGCTGCTCAGAGCCCCATCCAGCCTGGCCTTGAACACTTCCAAGGATGGGACTTCCATCACCTCTCTGGGCAACCTGTTCCAGTGTCTCACCACCCTCATGGTGAAGAACTTCTTCCTAACGCCCATTCTGAAACGACCCATCTCTAGTTTTAATCCATTCCCCCTAGTCCTACCAGTGTCTCTTTTTGTGAGACACTAGATTCAGTCTCTGAGTACAGGCCAGAGCTTGTACTTTGTGTTTTGATTTGTTGGGGTTTTTTCCTTCATTCCAGCAGGAGAAGAAAGAGGTTGATTATTCCAGGCGATGATTATTCTAGGTCAGAATACTGAAGAGATGAACCAAGAAATCTTGTTTCTGAATGGTGGTTATAGAGATCCTCATCCCCACTTTTTCTAATTCAGATTAATTTGTGCTCCTGGTTGCAGGGTGTATTTTGTCAGAGAAGGTGATTGCCAAATGTTTTTCAGAACTGCATATGCTTTTGTAATTCCTTTTGCCCTGTCAGCTATGCCAAAGCATCTAACCAGAAGAACAGTCCTTTATGGAAGTTGTGATATTTTCATTTACCACTCCTTAAGTGGTTAGGAAGATCAGTGTACTAATGTGCTTTCTGAGGGATGTTCTTGGTGTTTCCTATTGAGAATTTGCAACTTCCATATAGAAACTGAGTTCCTTTAGACTGGTGTTCCCTTTGGATGATGAGACTGGGGTTTATTGCTGTGTGTTTGTCATTTTGGTGTTTCCCTATGTTGTTTTCTTGCTGTTGTTTTTTCCCATGTGTGATATTCTTGAAAATGAAATCCTTTATCTGGATGCTTTTCTGTCCCTTACCCAGATTTTCAGGAGTGGGTCACTTCTGGAACTCAGGAGAACAGCAAGTTTTGGTACCTGGCACCTGAGAGTGTGGTTCACTCAGAAGTAATTCCCTCTACTTTATGCAAAGTTCAAGCCTCTGTTCTGCAACAACAAATCCCTATGTTGTTTTCTTGCAATTAGTCAAGGAGTAATGGAATTTAGTATCAATGGATACAGAATATCTCTCTGTGTCTTTTAGTCTGTTTGGAGGAAGCTGCCAGACTGTCTGAGAGAGAACTGTGCTTGCCTGTAGCAAGTTGTGAGCTTCTGTTTGGAATTGTTGGTGAAAGACCTATTACTTTGTTTACTAGAAGTTTTCTTACTCAACTTACTAATATTTATATTGCTGTAAGTGGCTTTTCTTTATGGATACCTTTTCTTAAACTCCATTTGGCAATGATAGAATATTTGTACATCTTGTGCTAGTTTTCTTTTTTTTGGCAGAAGGTGATGCCCATTTTCCAAACTAATCATATAATGAGTCTGCAATTTACTTTCCTCAGGCCTCATAGTCTGAGAGGGTGAATTGGGATTTACATCCATTCTCTTTGGTGTAGAGAACAAAGGGATTTTGTTCCTCTTCTTGTTTTATGTATCTTAAGCAGATTTTTAGACTAGGTACTAGAATATCAGAAAACTTTCCTGCCCTATATTAAACTAGCCTTTTTTTTTTTAATGGCTGAATAACTTTTTGAAATTCTTATTTTCTTCCTCCAAGCGCGCATCAACTTCTCAATTTCCAGATATGATTGGTGAATGGAAACTTAGCGGTGGGCTTTTATTTCATATATGTGTGCTTTTTATTTAAAATGTCAAAATGACTTCTTTGGCCTATACTCGTGCTTTCACTGTCTTGATTTATAAAACATAACCTGAGAAGTGTTTTTAAGGAATATATTAGACAATTTCATATGCCTGTATGGAACAGAGGAACCTTTTTGTCCAGTTTTAATATTTAAAGAGAATTCAATTGGGGAAAATAAGACTGCTTGAAGATTCCAAGTACCATTAATTTATAACAAATAAGGTTTTTATTTACATGAAGATATCTTAAAACCTTTTAATTGATAAGAGGAGGAATATACAGTACTATGGTAGGTGTGGTTTTACTAAAAAGTGCATCTGCAGTGTCTGAATTGACTTTCAAATTCATTCTAATGTTGTGTGCATAAAGATTATAGTATTGATTTCAACAGTTCTTAAAGTACATTTGAGTAGTAGTTTGGCAGAGTTACCATATAGCTCTTATATGAAACTTTGAAGTTAAATGGCTGAATTTACTGTGACTAAAATTTGCTCAAGTCTATTGAATTGTATAGATGTGTTTCTTATTACTCAACTTACTAATATATCACAGTACTTCTTCTCAAAAATAATTGTTTTAAGTATTTTAAAGATTAAGTAAAGACTAAGTTGTTTGTCATGCTTCATTATTTTATGAAAAATCTTGTTTCTGAATTTGCTTAGCTTATTGTGATTCAATTTTGTTAACTTACTTTAACAAAGTGGGAGTTACCGATTATCTATTATACCAAATGTAAATGGCTGTACATCACAAAAGGTTACTGACTGTTTTATAATCTGTTTTATAAGATGGAATTTTTTTTCCTCAGATTTTTTTTTCCTCAGAATTTTTTTTCCTCAGATCTTACAATTTTTCCTCAGATTTTACAATTTTTCCTTTACCACTTTTACAAGTGGTAAAGGAAAAGATTGTGTTAAACATTAAATAATTAAGTGTAGTATGCTTGCATTTTAAAAATACCAGATGACTTAAGATAATCTTTCTGTTCGTAAAATAGAATGTATAAATGCTTTTAACTTTTTTACCTGTGGGTAGATTCAGCAGCAGTAGTACATGTTGCTCAGTCAAAGCTGTGAAGCCATTCTCTTGGCATCCATTTGCCAAGGTCTTTTATGGTTGCTTCTACTACAGTCCTTGTCCTAGTGGTTTTCACTAGAATTCCTGTATTTTAGTAGGATTTTTGATTGGCAGATGTAAATTAAAACTGTGAGAATCTTTTATTTCCTAATAACATGAATCTGTTGTTACTAGGCAGCGTGTCCTTGTCCTAGTGGCTTTCACTAGAATTCCTCTATTTTAGTAGGTTTTCAGATCATCAGATGTAAATTAAAACTGTGTGAATCTTTTATTTTCTGATCACATGAATTTGTTGTTACCAGGCAGAATGGTATGTTTTTGGTTTCTTTCCTGAACACATTATTATGCTTTTTCTGTACAAAAAAGATACTGGAGTGTTAGGGCATGCACTTTTTAAGCCTCAAACTGTTCTGCTTTTTCTTGAGATTCTCTCTAACCCATCCTTTCGCTTTAATGTCAAATTGTTTAAGGTCACTCTGGACGCATCAAAGCAGCCTCTGCTCTGTGCTAGTATTAATCCTGTTTATATTCAATATGATATTTCATAGTGTTTCTCATTGTGGAATGTGAACGTAGAAGTAAATGTATTTGTTTACATGTTCAAAGGCTACATAATACACTTTTTCTTGTGTGGAAAGGTAGGTAGAGTTTTGTGATTTTTGTGTATATTATGTATATAATATGAAAATTGCTGCTTCAGTTTGAAAGAAGTGCAGAATATGTTTGTATTAGTGTGATCAGTTCCTTTTTTATGCTCTTCTTCACAATGATTTCTTGGTGTTCTACTTGCTTTTTATAGTAATCAAGAATATTCTGTACAAAACCAACTTCTGTCAATGCAAAAAACTTTAAACTTAAAAGGAACCTCAGTTATGGTGGTTCTTAAACTTCCTGGCATAAAGACTGTACATTTTGTATTTGCATTTGGCTTTGACAATTTGTGTTTTCTTTGTAACTCAGTGCTTCTCTGTGATTCTTTTGAGTTTATGCCATGAAGAGGGAAACAAGAGGTTATCAGTCTTCAGATGGCTCTTGCTGGAAGTTTCTCCGATCTCAGACTTGTAGAAACGTGTCTGAGCTCAGTTATGCCTGGATTTTCATAGCAGCTGCATAGTCGATGCTGTAATAGCTCCTTCAGTCTCTGCCACAGTCTTTCCCTGACTAAATTGGGAATGGTTTAACAGTGCAGTTGTATCTAATCTAAAGACTTAAACGTGTAATTGATTTTTAGGATAAAGTATATTGAAACACGGATGGAGAATGTATGGGGCAGGGTCTTAATTTTTTTTGTTTGTTTTCTTTGAACTGCTTTGTGGGAGTACCTTTCCTTACTGATTGACAAACTGCACCTACTTAAAATAGGCTCTTGCTGGTGCCTTCCTGAGAAGAATTAAGGTTTCTGGGTTTTTTGTTTTACTGCTACTCCCCACAAAGCTCAACAGGTCATTTAAAGTACTTTTTCTGAAAAGTGATTGCTTTATGGCAACCTCATAATTTCATAACCTTGTGCAAAATTCCTTCATCTGTTTGGTTTATGAAATGTTAAAGTCATATAGGCACGTCCACTTCTCTGAGCAGCTTTACTTATGCATGAGATGGTTTTGTGGGGTTTGCACAGTCTAATCTTCCGGACACACTGGAGTAGAAATGTATTTAATAATTTTGAAGAAAATATGTAAAGGTGCTCTCCAGTAATATAGGAATCTGTAGTGTTTGTATTAAAAGCGGTTTCACAAGAATACAAAACTTCTGTAATCTTTCCTAGCAATTTCCCTATTGGTATTTTCAGTGACTTTCTATATGTTGTTCTTGAATGCCTTTGGTGTAATCTAGGAAAGTACAAATTTTTGTCAGAAGTGGAACTAATCTCAACTTGTTCCTGTAGGCCAGCTGTTGAGGTGTCAGAATACTCAACATAGAGCTTATGATCTGTAGACCAGCAAATTTATACCTAAAATTATCTTTATTATAAAGAGACTTGAAATAATGAGAGAGAAGCTCTGGTTAGAGAGTTGTTCAGCTTTTGTTGTTGCTGCATGCTTCCTCCTTTACAAAAGCTTTGTTGTCATTTCTCTCTGCCCTATGTAGTTTTGTGATACATTTTATTAATTCTGCTTCTCTTTCAGTTCCTTTTAATTTTACATATCTGTTCCTCAAGCCGACTCAGCCCAGTTATGTTAATTTTTCATAGCCAAATGGAAGAACTGTGGGCACCCAACTGTGCTGCTGGAAGGAGAATCAGTTATTACCTCAGCAGAACTGTTTTCTTCATAAAAAAATTAAGATTAGGGAGTCATGTGAAACTGAGTAATTTGTAACCATCAGTGTAAAATATGAGTGTTTTCCTGTTGTGTATTGAATTACAAAACTGATACTCATCTTGCATAATTTCTGTTTGCAGTTGCTCCTGAAGAAAAAAAAAAACATGCTATATAGAGTATCTTGGTACTTTTCTGGGGCGGAGGGTAGATTACAGGTGACTGTAGCACACTTAAGCTTGTGTTTTGATGATGTAGTTGCTCAGAAAGTATATGCACTGCTACTGAAAGAGCCTGTTTCGCTTCCCCTGTGTGGACACAGAAGTTCAGATCTGCTCCACAAAGGATCTGGGAACAGGGACAATAGTTGTAGTGGCAGTCACTTCCCCAGTCCAAATCAATGGTTGCCTGCATAAAACTCCCATGCTACTGGAAAAGCAGGTGGCAAGTAAGCCCTCCAGGTGGGTTTTGTGTCAGGATCACTTCCTTCAGTGGAAGTGCTGTCCTACAAGGCCATAAATTCATTATGGTGTGCAAACATGGGAAATTTCTTTTTCCTTTGCACTGTCCAGCTTTAGAAAAACTGAGTCAAGGTTGTCAAACGCAGTGTAAATTGTATTGAAGACAAAGGTGGTAAAATTAGTTTATCTTTAGGTGGTTCTTTTATCCCATTTTGAAGCGTTTCAGAGAAGAACAAAGTTCCGAAAAACATTTTTTCATCTTAAACAGCACAATGCTGAATCAATTTATCAACTTCCTTGCAGTCTTCTACCTCAATTTGAATTTGGAGAAGTAAATGGAATTTCTCCTTTGCTGTAAGGAAGGTGTAGAAGTTAAGAGATTGATCTCGTTCTGTTCCTCCTGTAGATGGTTTGCTGGTTTTCTGGGCCAAATCTGAAGTTCAGCAGCCAGAAGTTTGGGGAGCAGTGCAGCTCCACTGCGGTGCAAACTGTTCTATTGATGAATTAACTTCTCTGCTTGTTACCGTAGGCGAATTGCTGTGCAGAATTGTGCAAACACCCACAGTAAAGTTTCCTAATAGCTGTTTGGATATGTATATGGCTTCCAGCATATGAAGCAGTTGAGGGGATTAGTTTGTCTTCTGCAACCAAGAATTCTTTTCATAGTGTTCCCCTTGTGATTCTCAGATGAACTGTCATGTACTTCATAGTAAGCAGCGGAAGTCTGATTTTGTTTTGAATATGTCAGTCTTTCTGTCAGTGGTTGGCTTTAGCAGATGGGGACACAGATTGTAAACAAAGTGTGAGAGAGCATTCTTTTATGTATAATATGTCAACGAGTTATTTACACTTGCAAACTGCCTTATGCACAGGCAAGCTGACTTCAGTTTGACTTCCACAGAACAGCTGAAGTAGAGCGTTTCGAAAGTGCTGTCTCGTACACTGTGACTAGCAAGGCTCAAGGCTCAATAACAAGTAAAGATGGGCATTACTGGTATATTTTTACTACAGCTCTGAGTTGATTACGGTCAGGCATGGACAGAAGGTCTCAGTCTCTCTCTGTTTACTTTACAAGGAACCCTGGTTTTAATAGTAAAATGTGTTGGGTTAGAAGGCGGCTTGTGTTTTCTGAACTTGGTCTTTTATTTTTCTGAAGGCTGGTGTGATTATTCTTGGAGAAGAACAGAAAGAATCATAGAACCGTAGAATCGGTGAGGTTGGAAGGGACCTTTAAGATCATCAAGTCCAACCACTAACCTACCCTAACAAAAACCACTTCTAAACCATGTCCCTAAGTACCACATCTACCCTTTTCTTAAACACCTCCAGGGATGGTGAATCCACCACCTCCCTGGGCAGCCTATTCCAATGTTTAATAACCCTTTCAGTGAAAAAATGTTTCCTGATATCTAATCTAAACCTGCCCTGACATAACTTGAACCCATTTCAAATCAGAATATTTTCATCAGGCAGTATTTACAAAACCTGCAAGAATTACCTGTCATCTGGACAATCCTTGTGTTTTTAGGCTTGCTCAAAGCCACTTGTGATAGGAGAGTTAGGGGAAGATGGATTCTTCCTGAATTCCTTGTATCTTGATAGAGAGATTTTTCCATACCAATTCAGAGGACCTTATGTTAACTATTTTAAAGCTAAACTGTGAGGTATGCCCTGCTTTTCTTGTTTGTGAAAATAAAGTTTTGTATCTAGAGAAAAATTGTTCTGCTGTGTGGCATGCTGTGTCACTTGAACAGGGAATTCTGAAATCCAGGCGTACATGGTAAAAGTAGCAACAGTGCCAGGAAAGTTGAACAAGCAAATGTCTAGGAGCTGGAAGAAATCATTAATGTCCAGGAAATAAGTGGGTGATAGAGATAAGAGGCTGATAAAAGTTCAATTGTTAAGCACAAGTGAAGGTTTTATGTTATTGGTTTATATCACAGGAAATCTAATCATTTGGCACCTGGGTGAGGTAATGTAAGTTTTCAAAAAGGGTTAATCTTAGGCAAAGAGCGTTACGCTCTTGAACAGAATGCGATGACTTTTTGAACCAGTACATGAGTATAGACTGTGAGCAGGCTTTCCTTTCAGTTTGACACGAAGACCCATGAGCCTTGTTCCTGTTGGCATGCAGGATACTCTGATTCTTAAACCCAGTTTAAGGATATGATTTGTCTGTGAAGGTTTTTTTTTTTTTTTGTAAAGTAATTGCAAGGGAGTTAACTGGTTATTTTAAGAGATTTTTCTGCTAGAGCTTTACTCTTGAAATACTAGAAGCAAGACTGTCCATAGTGACTGTAATGCATCTTATATTTGGGGTTTATAATTCCTTTGGTATTTCATTGTGCTGATGTCTTCCATTATATTGTACTGGTCTTTCTGAAGGGAAAGATAGAAGGCAAACCTTAGCAATGTATTCATTTCCTAATATGTGGCATACTGTGGAGGAAGCCTGTCTAATGGTTAAAGCTTGTCCCATTAGTTAAAACACAAGTTAAAACCAAGTTGGACCTTCTGGATTGCTTAATATGTTGTTCTGTAACGAGGGATGTGACTCAAAAGTCTGCCCTCTGACTCTCAGTAGCTTTGTTCCTGTTTGGTAATCATTTGCCAGGTGAGTCGTTAGGGTAATTCTTGTTGTCAGATCTGAGTCCTCATCAAGTTGAATGTGAGTGCTACCAAAGTAGTTTATTTTCCTTGTTTGTGGAGTACAGTTTCTTTCAGGATGCTTTTTTATTTGAAATGTTCCAAGCAATGTAACTTACACTTATTACTTTGGAAAAATTCTGAATATTTGAATCTTCTAGATCAGAAAACAATATTTTCTTGAAATGCTATATTAACAGATATAGTGAGTCTTCCAGGCTGTATCAGTATGAGAAGAAAAATTATTGCTACCACTTACTTAAATGTTGGGATTATACTTGTAGCCTGTAACTGGTGAATCTCATCTTATAGCGTGCACTTGAGTATGTGTCTCACTATTACTGCTTTCTAGGTTTGTCCCCTGTCTGCCAGTATTAAATGGCCAAATCTTTTATAAAAGATTGTGTTTGAAAGAATGCAAAAATAATATCCTCTGTGTTTCCAACTACTCAGTGTTGCTTGAGGCTAGTGTTGAAATTTCTTCCTGTTCAAATGAAAGCTTATGTATTTGTAGAAGGCCAATATAGTATATCAAATAAACTCCATTTAAACCTTGAAAATAATCTTATCACCAAATTCCGCTGCTTTGTTTTCTTGGTGGTCTTGTTAAGTAAGCATTAGGTAAATTTAATGTCGGTGTCAGTGTTTGCAGTGCACTTGGCAGTCTGACGCATTTCTGATGCAGATAATTCTGATGCACATTATTTTTTTAGCTTTGGTTTGATTTTTACGTGGGCTGATGCATCTTGTAATGTATTATGCTTAAGTCATTTAGAGTCATAAAAATAGCTTATTGAAATTAACATATTGTTTTTCATTGTATTTTTAATGTGTCATGCTGGCACATACATATTCCTTAACTTTCCTGTCAGTCATGTTTATAACTACTGTACTAGTGTACACCAGTCTAATCAAGCAAGGGGAGCTGGAGTACCTCCTTCTAAATCGAAAAAGGGCCAGACACCTGGAGGTGCTCAGTTTGTTGGCTTGGAATTGTACAAACGGCTAAAAGAATTTCTGAAGAACTACTTGACAAATCTCCTTAAGGTAAGATGGGACATTAGATTGATCTGCATTTGTAGTAGCGGTATGGGCTGGGTTGAGAAATGCTTGTATCAACAAACCTAGAGGTGTATGCAGCCACTGGAAGTAAATTGAATGAACTTGCAATTTACTTTTGTCTCCATTAGCCATTAGAATGTTTTATAAGCTTTATCTCGGGCATAGATCAGTTGCTAAGTGTACCTCTGAGATGATTTTCTTCTTGAAGCTAAAACAGCGTTTCTGTGTCTTATAGAAGTAACATTATGTGCCACCTTAAGCTGTCCTTCATCTTGCACAAGAATAGCTAGGCTTTTAAACTAATTAACCAGCATATTACTATACCAGCATTAGCATATTAACCAGCTGAAAAAATGGTCGCCAGTAATGTTGAAAATGCCTGATGGTAGCAGTTAATTTAATTCAATAAATAAACTACAAGTAGAGCTGGATGTTGGGCTGCTTTGTAAGAGAATGGTTCCTAGCTATTCTTGTAAAGGAACCATGCTTTTAACTTTGGGGGTTTTAATTTTGAGCAATAAGAAAGGCTTCTTGGTGTCCTAACAAGTCCATTTATGAAGCTGCATTAAAGTCTCTGAGGTCTTATGCAGAATGCACTCCTGGTTTTATTCCCGTGTCCATTCAAGCTTTGGAAAGATACTTGAACTTCCATGTGTTACAACTTTATCTTCTTTTCTTCTGTAACAAGAACAAATATGATACCCATTTCTAAGAATACAAGATTCCATTTACTACCTGAGAGGGTCCTAGAGAAGACGCCATCCATACTCACTTGTCCCACCCCCCTAAGTAGCAGCAGTGGGAGTGGGTGGTATATTCTGGGGAGATCGTTATGTTGAATGCATTACCATTGCATGGCATGCTTTACTTAGCGCACTCATCGGTTCTAATGTGGTGCCTCCTTGCTCTCTCCTGCAGGAGGGACAGGAGTGTCTTCTGGAGCTTTGTCTATGCTGTGCACCTTTTCTTTCCCGGTTTTTAAATTTCTAAATCTCATACTGACCTTGTGCTTTGTTAATGTAGAGGAAAGCGTATTAGCACTATGTTTCCTATAAATGCACTGCATGATGTAGATTTATTACACGGTCAATTTGTACACCATTGTGTATCTTGGTTGTACCTTAAAATTACCCAACAGTACTGGCAAACTGTTATTTTAGGATGGTGAAGATTTGATGGATGAGAGTGTGCTGAAATTCTACACTCAACAGTGGGAAGATTATAGGTTTTCAAGCAAAGTGTTGAATGGGATATGTGCCTACCTCAATCGACATTGGGTTCGTCGTGAGTGTGATGAAGGTCGTAAAGGAATATATGAAATTTATTCAGTAAGTAGCTTTTTGAATTGAGTGATTTATCCATTCCATCTGTCGTGTTTGCATTATCATCCTCCAGACTGCTCCTTGAAACTTGTAGGAAGTTCACAGGAGTTTTGGAGAAGCGGGCAAAGTGGAAATCTGCCCCCTTTCCCTACTCCCCCACAGTATAGCTGTAAAAATTCCATGGGTCTAAACCTGAGAGATGTTCAGTCTGCCTTGTACGTATTGGGACTACCAATATTAGACTGTTGAGGATTGTCTGTTTCTGAATATTTGCTGCTTATACTGTTATATGTGCGCATCAGCGTGACCTTGTCACTCCACTCAGAATTCAGTCAAGTGTTTCAAATACAGAACGGAGAAGTAGATTGCACTTTTCTTCTTTTGACTTCAATACATCTTTACAAATCTTTTAGCATCCAAGCTGCTAAGATTCAGTCAACATTTGGTTTGTAATATAAGTTATTTTGGTACTGTTCTGAAAGATTGATATGTGATCTTGATAATTTTTTTTGTAAAGTAATATAAAGAAGGGAAAAACAAAGCAGAAGTTCTGTATCTCAGAGAACTAAAAGTACTTTTTTTTTCATAAAGGATAATTCTTATCCTTCCTGGTGAAGCATTAGAGAAGTGATGCGTTATTTTACCACTTCACTAAAATAACTTTGCATATGGTAGAAAAACAGTTGGTATCCTTAATTCCCTCCCTCTTAACTTCAGTAGCCTAATGCTAAGGGACTGTGTCAGCCTAAAAATCCCCAACAAAAAAGGCTGTATGTTGTCAAGGTAATTAGCAGGATTGTTTAGTATTTAGAATTGACAGTGGATCACTGTCAGAGAAGGGGACATCTTGGGTAGAGTTAGTAATAAAGCAAATGGTAATTTTGTTGTGAAACAGTCTTGTTGCGTGAGAAATCTATGTGCCAAAATATAATCATAGAATGGTTTGTGTTGGAAGGGACCTTAAAGATCATGTAGTCCAATCCCCAATCATTTAAAAAGTTCTGATTATTTAGCATGGTATATCAGCTTTCCTTAAGGAGTTATCCTGCATGTATATGTGTGTGTATAT
>VXBO01001453.1:30592-50983 GCA_013400135.1 Rhinoptilus africanus | reverse complement strand
TCTATGATTCTATGAATAAAAGAGCTACGTCATGGAGATGAGTGCCTTACAGACTGGCCAGGAAATAACATCACAAGGTGAGTCCTTTGGGGCTACTTGCCCTCGAGAGACAAAACCCTGCATAGCAGCTCGAAGTTAGAACCAAGGCACAGCAGTACTACAATCAACTGGCACCAACTTTTTAGTACAGTTTTTTTTCCACAGAAGACACTGCCCAGCAAAAGTCTGGAAGAAGCTTTTATTTTAGCTCACACATTTACTATATTTGATGTGACTGTCCTGAAACAAATACTTAGGAAAAAAAGTCCTGTGTAGCTGCTCTTTTAAACATAGCCCTCCAAAAGCATCTGGAGGAATCTTCAGATATATCTTGGTTTGCCCAACTCCTTCATTTACTTATTTTATGGGTAGAGTCAAGGTATAAAGGTCACTTAAAACCCTTATCTGAAGGCTTCCAGAGGAGCATTGTAGAGGTCTTCCATTGGTTTACAGTTGCTTCCAGAGCCTAGTGCACCATGGCAGCACAGGAGGAGTTCTGTAGGAGTTACCTACAGAAGTCACCAAAACTATTTGAAAAAGGTTCACTGGTAAAATTATTTCAAGCAAGAACAAAACAGAACCCAGAGGACAATCCACAGAGCTTGCCCTGTTCTGAAACAATTTTCCAACAGCTACAAAATGCAAAAAACCTTCTTCCCAAAACACGTTCCAGACAGTTTTTTAGAAGGGAACATGGCAGTATGGCTGGCAATCTTCTGTTACTCTGAAAAGGCTTTAGAGACCGCTATCAGTGATCATTGCCTTGAACAAACTGGAAAGATATGCAACTCAATGCAATATCCTGTAGCACTTAGAGGTTGCTTGGAAATTTAATTACAGTTTAGTTCAGCAAGTAATTGTTAAGAGAGATCAAGTTTTCTTCCCTATTTTTTAGCCTAAGACACTTGGGCCCAGCTTTCCATGCTGCCATCCTGCCCAGTTTTCCACAAAACACATCCTTTAGGACCCATAAAACTAAAGTCAAATACGTGAACATCAAAAAAATCTCCCTCCAGAATCTCTCTCCAAGTAACCTTTCTGGAAGGAGCTCGAATATGTTAGTAAGTAAAGACATGTAACCAAGAGGATATACGACCTCTGCATGACTGGCATGCACTCCTGCATAGCTTAGAGGCAAATCTCTTCCACGCAGCTAAAACCAAATTCAGTGCTCTGAGGGACTTGCTGCTATCTAAGTTACTGCAGTGCAGCTGAAAAGACAACTCCACATAGCTTTAAGCAAGTTACCTGAGGTGTATTTTCATCACAAAAGCACAAAGCTCACTGAAGGCTAATTTACCTGCATTTTGGGACAGATGCTGCAGTCTTGCAGGGCTCTGTGCTGAGATGCCTGGACAGAGACAGTTAGTTTAACATTAATTAAGGCATATCTACACTATGCTGTAGTTGTTGATGCACCCTCAGATGTTGCTGGAAATGGAGGACAGTATGGAATACCCATTCGTTTTCCCACCCGGTTGTAACAGCCATCACCACAGTGAAGTGAAGCACTGCCTACATAATACCCTATTCCACACAGGACAGCAGGTTCCTTCCACTAAAGGGCCGTAAGAAACCCGTTAGAAGAAAATGATACATAGCTTATAATGAAAGAAATAGTTACATCCCATGCCAGTTAGCTGAAAGACACAGCCAAGTCATGAAGTTATAAGAGAAAAATTGTTCATAAATATTTTTTATTTCTGGTAAAGGCACACTCATATACTTCTTGTCTCTGTAAAAGTTAAACTATTTCGGAATTGTAGGTCCTGTATTAAGCCAGCTTGTAACATCCTGGCTGTAGGAACAAGGCGTGGTGGCTATTCAGGGAGAACAGGGGATGTGGACGTCACACTCATGCCCCAAAAGGATATTTCTAGCCTATGATGGCTGCTGACTAGCATCTGATTCACTGAGAACCACCAGAGGGTATGATGACAAAAATCAATGCTGCAAGATCACATTAGAGATCATCTGTGGAACACAAGCACTCAGGAGCCGTGACGTTCCCTATACTGTTTCATTGCCAGGATCAGATTAATTTTTCTTTGGGTTGTTTTTGTTAGAGAATTCCCACTGCTTCCAGGACAGCCATGACCTACTGAGCTTCAAAGGAAAGCTGATGTGACCAACCTATTCATTTATTCTTGTTTCACTTACCTTGTCAGTTTCTTAGGAAGGAGGCCGGTACCTCCACGGGGAGACCAGCCAGAATCTCAGAAGCACTGCTGTAGTGTAAACTCAAAATTCATTTTTTAACTTTAAATACACTGTGAGCATTGTGTGTTTCCAATATGTTTGCCTCTGACGACCCAGGAAGCAAAGGAAAGACAGACCTAAACAGAAAAACTATTCCACAGTGGAAAGACATTTAAAAAATAATCAATTGAGAACAGACATCTAAATCCCTGATCTTGTTAGCATTGCTTCTGTGTACTCACAGGGCTGCCAGAGCTTGCTTCATCTATGGGAAGAAACCAATCTTTTTTCTAGTAGAAAGACCATGGAAACATTGAATATGAATCTAATATTCAGTAAGTTTGTAATGTCTTGGTTGCCCATAGCAACACACGGGCACTATTGCCAGGCTCTACTTAACTCAGACTGCAATTTTAATCAATATTAATGGAGTGTACACCCAATCAGAGGTTTTGTCTTGATACAAAGCTGAATTTAAGTACAACTATTTGGTTCAAGGGCTGTTTTTCTAAACACCCAGTTCTAACACCTGGTTATTTATGAGAATACTTAAAGATTCAGTGGTACAGCACCACAGAATTACAATGTTCTTAATCAACACTGCATAGAGAAAATTTAAACCTTAAAAAGAACAATCATTTCTACTAGAGAAGAGACTTTACATTTGAGGTTTCTACTGTCTGCCAGCTCTTCCTCTGGAAAAGCAGGAGCCAGTAGCTAGTTTCTTAACTATAGCTCTTTTGAGAGACAGAAGGGCCCACAGAAGCTCAGAGTGCCACCAAAAGAGGCTACAGCTGGGCTTTCCCAATATATCAACAAGATGACTGTTTTCATAATAACTGGGCACACCACCTCAAATGGGCCATGAATGTCTTTCTCGGAAGTTTGGGCAAGAAGTCTCTTCCAATGAGCAGGAAATTTTTCTGATTTTGGATCATCAGAAGGTTGCTGTGACTCTTACCCACCTTCTACACATTTTGGGACAGAACTGAAGCCCGCCATCATCAGTTCTCCAGATTCATCCCTTTTTCAATAGTTTTTTAGCAGACAAGTTCACAGATAGCGTAGATTCAAACAATTTGGAAAAGAGAAGAAACGTTTTGCTTTGTTTTTAAAACCCCTCCCTTCAGCAAACCACAGCGGATAGAGCTTGGGTGCAATTTTTACCTTAACCAGGAAGAAGCCTTCCTCAGGGTAAGGCCAGAAGGTGGAAATGGTTTGCCAGCTGCAAACAGCAATGCCCACAAAGGGGGTATAGCAGATGACACGAGCAGGTATGACAGTTTTAGTTGGTTGCCACAGATCAGACACACACTGCCTACAACCCCAAGTCCTATATATGTGCTTTTGGAGTAGCCCACAATCTTAATTTCTTTGTACAGCTGAGTGTGTTCCTGCTACGCCCAAACTGCAAAACAACATTTTACAGAAGGGCTTTACCCTGCAAGCCTTGAAGTACTCCAGCTTACCCAAATTTGTCAGAGGCCTGCAGGTAGCAAAGGAACTGCCACATACACCTCCCCACATCCACTGGGTAATTAGCCAGATGGCAAGCCTGCAAGAAAGGTACCATGAGACAGTCCGTATTCCTGTTCACTGGACCCTGTAATGCAGCTTAATTTCTCCAATCTAAATACCAAGCTTTGAAAGCTGCTATTTCTCTTGCCCATTTTCTAGATAGCATTAGGATTCCAGAAGGGAACTGTTTGTATTAAAAATAGGATGTGTCACATTAAGCCACTGGTGTGTTCTATAAAAGCCAGGGAAGAGCTTTTTAAGAAAACACTGTAGACAATACTGGCTTTTCTTCTTGCTACTATCTGGCCNAGGAAAGTCCTGACCCAGCACTATAAACATTGCTAAATCTGTAGAAACCCTTCTCTAAGCTATGAGAAAGAGATACCGACTTCAAAGAGCAGCTCCTCTGGAGATCAGAAAGAACCCTGCTAGTTGCTTTACCAGCAACTTTTAACCCAGCATCCTGGATTTGTTTTCAAAAGCTTTAGCACAAGAGTCACTCAAAATGCAGCACGAGGCACAGCCCCACACCGGGGCTGGTCGGTGTCCTGTGACATTTCCTGCCAATGTATGGACACAAACTCATCTCTGGCTATAACATTCAAGACTGCGACCATACAACGTACTGTGGAAGAAGTGACAGAAGCACACAGAAAACTGCATCAGGTGCAAGGCAGCTAAGTTTACACATCCGTGTAAACAGAGCTTCACCACACGCGAAAGTTGTTATTGAAGACTGGCCATTGCACTGGAAGTACAAAACTTGGTTTTCCTTAAAGTGAAAAGTGTGCACACTATTACTGCTAGCCAATGTACTATGAAACACTTCCTGTTTTATCAGAGCAATGTCATGTAATCATTTCTTTTAGATACTTGCATTGACACAGTTCTAATATTTCACTCACTACAGTTACTGCTGGAAGGGAAACATCTAGTAGCCGAGGAAAGCTTGGTGCAGTAACAAAGCCAGCACCTAGTACCTGAGACTGAAGAACAACTGGAGTGATGCTCTGCATCTCGAATAGAACTAAACACAGGACTCTTCCTACCAGGAGAAGTTACTGGGCTTCAACAACCCAAAGCAACATGTAAGATTAAATTGCTCTCCACTGGCAGCTGTAAGAATCTTAATCACTCCTTCATACCAATCTGGTAAAACCATAGATTTCAAGGAAAGATGCTGCTCGTCCCGTGAACCTACAAACTGAGGTTTGGAACAAAACCAAAAGGTAAAGGTTTTTTCTCTATTTCTTATTTATCACTTTGACTTCAGGGGCAGGACAGGAGGACATCAGAGACAGAAGTTGAAAGAAAAGCTTTCAGTAACAGTAAATCACAATAGCTAGGGGCAGAATTGTATCAACACCAGAGAGGAGAGATCTCCATTAAAAATAAAATAAAAATAAAGTGATAAAAGCAAAGAGGTTCTTCAGAAGAACTTTAAATGACACCAAAGCTATGACAGTTGTTGAAAGCACCGACACATGATGGCTTGCAACAGCAGAGCAAACTAGCCTCGACAGTTCACAAGCACAACTCCGTACCACTGGTAGGAAGTCCCCTGCAGTGGCAAGTACCTAAGAGACTGGCACATTTACCTTGCATATGCACAGAAACTTTCCCACAGAGTTCACCAAATTTGATTAGATCCCTGGGAGGTGCTGCAGTTTCCAGCATCCAACTGGACCATGTTTTATTTGCATACAGACTCTGCCTACTTATGACATGCAATTGTCTCTGAACCTAGAACTATGACAAGGTAAGGTACTATTGATATAGATTAATTTTAATTGCTCAGCAGCATTTACCCTTATCATAGCAGTATGGTAAGAACCACAGCACTCAATTTCAAAATAAAATCTGATTTTGATCCATCATTTCTACAGAGCTCTTGTGGAATAGACCTAAGCTGCCATTTCCTCTCCTCCATTTCAGTAAGACAAGGTGGTATACAGAGTTGTTATATTTAAACAGTACTCCCCACTCAGATCTCAAAGCTACAAGCTTGTCCATTTTCAAAGTGTCCAATTGCCATTATTGAAGGTAACTACTTAGTAATTAGTAACTAATTAGTATTTAGTATCTGATGATACTAATATGCTCCTTTAAAACAGTATGGCTGAAATAACAGCTAAAGTAATTGATTTATGTCCACTAGTGTGTTCCTAGAGGAAAAGGTGCATCAGCATAACAACACTGATGGTGCATCACTTTTTAAAGGCTGAAAAACAGGACTTAGGACTTGTCATATTACAGATTCAAAGGCCTTAAGCCCTCTGCCTTGCCTCATACTACAGTCACCACTTACTGCTGCAGCAGCCTTCTTCCAGGAGGACCGTACCTGCATCCTCCTTTCAAACCACTCTTCCCTTACACCTCTTTCAGCACTCCCCTGCCCCAGTCTCATTGTGCTCATATCATCTTACTTATGATCCTGAAAAAAAATCTGCCACTTGTAGGTTTATAGGGTCCTCCTTTGTCTTTTCAAGGGAGATTCTAACAGCTGTCCCACCCCTGAGGCATCAGTCACCCTGATGGTCTCCCTTGTTACTCAATTTTTTAAGCTCTTCACAGAGCACAGCTTAATGATGCAAGACAGGGCAGAGACCAGTATCAGTACTAAGTAAAATGCTTCTTACCTACTGACTCAGAGGTATGATGTCCTCAAGCACGTGGCCCTTTTAAGTGGCTTGAGGGTTTTGGTTTTGTTTAGTTTGGGTTTTTTTTTTTAAGTAGATAAAGACACTGATACAGATCTTCTGTACTCTGTGGGTTCAATGTACAGGCTCAATGAAGAGTCCACTAACTTTGTGGAACTGAAAACCAGGTCTGAAGACAGCTCAACACCTGCAGCAGAGTACAGCAACACCAAGGCATCCTCTGACCTGGAGGCACACCACGAGCTAACAGCTCCTTAAGATGTTATTCTGATCTCAGGGATCAACCCTTCCATGCCAGAAGACACATTTGCTTTCAACTTAAAGAGCTTTTTGATGTGCACTCATCGCTCAGCACACCTCTCTGCCCTAAATAAAGTTTTTGCCTTTTCCTGGTACAAACCCAGATGAGCTTCAGAGCAGCAACCCAAGTCACAAAACATTAATCAGGCTGAAATGTTCACTGGATGTGGGTGGTAGTTTTTCAGGTGCTCTGCCAAATTGAAAGGTGGCCAGATTTAGAGAAACACTTACTACACTTCAACCAGCAGTAAAACAATTTTTAATAAACCCCAGTATTTTATTAGCCCTTTTCCCACCCTAGTGTAGAGGAATTACTAAGACACCTGTAAATACTAGCAGGTAGAAACAGGACAAATTCAGACAAAACTGCTAAATAAACTGGCAAAATACAGCAAAAAAATCTTCTTTTTAAAAGATTTTATATTTCCATTTAAAAAAAATGTTTCTGCAATACAAAAGTAAATAGTTTTAAAATAACTTCAGAAGACATCTATCTGATTGCTCCAGCCTTTAAGAGGTGTCTAACTTGAACTGTTGACACCATTCAGGAGAGGCTTAATCTGAAACCTTACTGTAAGTAATTCTTGCCCCATCTTAGCCATGTCTGTTAGGTGCTTCTTGCCCTGTGAAGGGGACTGCACATCCTACTAGCACTGAAAGTAACCACTGGCCGGAGCACACATTTGTAGGACTTTACTGAAAACTAACCAAGTAGCTACAGTTTAGAGTGCTGTACGTGCTCACCACCCAAGCACTGCTTGCACCAGTTGATCCAGAGTGAAACTTGAGTTCAGACATAGTTTGCTTACAATGGACTTTGGCTCTGGGCAGGCACTTGAGGTATTAACTGAAGGTCATGCTGACCAATAGAGCAAAACTCACCTGAAAACTCGGGAAAAGACAATAGCTAGCTTTTGAAAAACCTGACCCAGTAACATAAAATGGCAATTGACACTGCTATGGGCAGACTGTTTGAATAAAGGATGGTATTTCCACATACATAACACTATTTTGAAGTTCAAGAGGATTCTGGTGACAGTGACAGATCCAAAACAGCATTCACCATGCACTGCAATAGAGGATGTGTAGCACTACAACCCACCAGGGAAGCAGTCCTGTCTTTGAAGAGCAGACATATGTCATCTAAAACTACTATTTACACACATTGTGGTAGTTATTCCAAAACAAAAAGCAGAATGAGGACTAGTACAAAACCACTAATTTGGAAGTGATCTCCATTAAATTTGATATGATTTACCAGATGGGCTGAAGGGGTTTTCTTATCATTATTTGCAATTAACAGAATTAAGTCCCATGCCCTAGCAAGGACCAAGAAAGAGCACTTCTACCTGTGCATAATAAAAAGCATGAACTGACTTCAACCTTGAAAAATTAAAGGATTTGTCATGTTTATCAATTAAGATCACAGCCTGAAGTACAGCTTTAGACTATTAAGAGCAAGTTCTTCAGCCACACTAAACGAAAAGAAAAAGTTTGCAATATCAAGGGAATAAAATCTCAGCAAGGGTCTAATACACTTCAGAAGGTCAAGCTTGGAGCGGTGTTTAATAGGCCTGCCTCAACCATGCCTCCTGGCTCTGTATGTGTCAGCATGAAAACGTTATCACCATTGCAACCAACTGCTGGTAATTCCCTGTGATGTTAATGAGTTTTGAATTTATGCAAAGTCTCCCGGCAGGTTCTTCCGCAGTATCTACCAACTGCCATACCAAGGGAGGATACCTGTGGTAAAAAAATTTAGCTTTCTCCCATTTATTAATTAATATAGCAAGCCAGACTTCAGCAGCCATTTGAAAATCTTTCAAAAACCAAAAGTCATGTGGCCTGGAAAAGAGGAGTCAAGAAAAATGCATCAGAACTTGGTTTTGAGTTCCTATGTATCTATTAAGAAAAGCTCATCGCACGTTTCTATAATTCTGACTAACCTTCCACAAAATACAAGTCAGAAACCAAAAATGAAGTGTTTGACACTCAAATCAATTAAGATTTGCAAGAGCTGTCAGGACCTTGTGCAGCCAAGTGAATCTGCAACAACAGAAATAACCTCACAGCCAGGCATAGATTTAGAAATTGAGAAGTCTAAAGACTTAACATTGAATTTTTCAGCTTTTTACAGAATTATCAATGGTCGTTCAGCATCAGAGCCACTGTCAAACTGACATGGTTTACTAAGAAGGAGTAAAATTTCTTTTTCATAACACAATCACAGAATCATAAACTAGATGAAGAAATTAAATAAGACAGCATCAAACACACATCTCTTATGCCAGTAAAAGCACCCTGTGCCTCTCTATCCAGGTGCTAGGATATTAACCACCACCTCCCATCAGCACTGCTATATAGGCACATAGTACTAAAAATTGCTTCAAGGGCTAATCATTTGGACAAGCAAGAGAAAACTCTGGCACTATTAGAATCTATATCATGGACTACTAGTTTCTGGATGAGAACTGAAAAGAGAGATGGTGTCTTGGCAACACACAGAGACACACACACACATACACTTTCTCCATTTTGTACCCAGACTGAATAACAACTAGGGTCTCAGTCACTGGGAAGAGGTTAAATGTGCATCTAGTTCGTGCATCTCCATTTCTCAAAGCAAGCACAGCCTTATGGCCATAAACTGAGCAGCAAGCACTGCAAACTTCGCACCCCTGAAAGTCAGTGCAGAGGCACCTCTAGATTTAATGCGTGCTAACAGCTAACCTCATGGGACAAGATTTCTTTGTGGGGTTGGTCTCTATCTGAAGAATTTTTTCCCCCAAATTCAGAGATTAATCTTTAAGAATTAAATGTTGCAAATAAAGAACATTAGAGTTAAAAGCTTGTATCTGACATTTCCCGGTACAGCACAAGGAAACTTTTTTCTGCAGAAAGCACAGATTATAAATTCTATGTAGCTACATAATCCAAATGAAGCATTCTCCCATAGCTAGATAATCTCTTTATAATAATTCTTACATGCATAGCATGGATCGCCTCAGTTATTTTCACAATCACTTTGCCCTAATTTTTGCAAGCGGTACAAGAAATTCTTCTCCTAAAGAAGTGCTTTTGTGATATGCTATCTAAAGTACATCCACTGAAGGGATTGGCTGTGATGGAATAGATGAAGACAAGGAGCAGTACAACTTCTTACTCCCATCAGAGCAGCAGAGGAATCACTAGTGCTTTGCAGAATTATAGACTATATCTTCAGGCTTTGCAATAACATCCTCAAGTGGCAATTCCTTACAGTTAAACCTCAGTACAGATTTGTCACAATACATTTTCAAGAAAAGCTGGGACTCCCTCTAACTCCTTTACCATACCCATTCCCCTTGGTCCTAACACAGTGATCAAAACTGGAATCTAAATCCAACTTTTGACACACGTATTTACAGAAATAGAATCACTGGCTAGCAGTTTCTCCTAGGCTTATCAACTGTCAACAACCCAATGTGAAGTGCAGCTTTTACATGCTCCAGTGGGCTAGGTGACCTCCATCTTCAAAGCCTGTGAACATGTCGTTCCCATAATTATTCTCAGGATTGCTATTCACAAATTTTCTTATATAAACAGAAATTAAGATTATAGATCTAGACAGACCCACAGACCAGAAAGAGGTTGGTAGAGGCAAAGAAGAACAGTTAAATCTTTCCTTGGACTACACCACAGTTTTGCTGCAAGATTCTTCGAAGTTTAAGAATCCTAAACTTAGAAAAAAAAAGTTTTATCTGCTGCTTCCATATCATATGGAACATGTGAAAGCCCTGCCTCAAGAGATACCGTGCTTAGCTTTCTCTTAGTCCACACGTATTCCACAGCCAGACGCTATGAGAACCAAGGTTCAGGTTCTGTGTGTTCCCTTGTGCTTTTAAACTAAATCCACATTTGCAACCATTACAGTTCAATGCTGCACCTAAAAAGACACCACAGCATTTCCATGATGCAGGCTGTACTTACACTAAGTCTGTTTTACCACGGGAACAAAGCTGTCCCACAGAAGCATGGGACTGGAGGTGCTGCTGGAGAGGGAAGATAGAGCTGGTTCCTGCACAGACACAGGAGCACTGCACATTTCTCTGTACACCTGAGACTCAGGTATACAGAGCCTGTCCAGAAGACAAGTCTGGAAGGGTCAACCTTCACTAGCTTTGTTCCATCAGTGCAATTACCTCTTTCCATGCCTCAACTGACAAAACAGTGCCTGCAGAATGTCTGTGTGATGTTCAACTGAAGGGTCGGCTCTGGCCAGAGAGACAACATACTTTCCATTTGCATCACATGCATGTGGTTGGGAAGAAAATTATGCTTTCATACAAAAGAGTGTATTGTTTTTAGAAGCGCTAGTCACAAGATCCTGCCAGACAAAAGCTTTACAATGCCATCTCTGGCCAGGAACACTCCTATTTGTTTTTTCTTTTCAATTAACAACACACAACAGATGGCAATGCAGACCTCTCTCCCTCCCTCTCCCATTTCTCAGAAGGTCAGTTTGCTCAGAATGCTCCTTGAATGTTCAGGTTCTGCAGACTTCAAGAGTTTTGAAAGTTGTCTTTTACTGCACCTCAAGCCACTTGCAACAACTGACCACAAAACGAGTTTCAGATTAAAACTTAAGCCCCACAATCGAGTCATTACCAATGAGGATAAGCACCATGAGTATTAAAATAGTAAGTACATTCCTCTACTGCATTAACCACTGCAGGCAAAAGCCTTTATACTCTGAGATTTCTAACCACAAACATTAGGATCTGACTTATGGAANCTCTTCATCTCTAACAGATATTAGACTAACATGCTCTAAGAAGTCGCTTTCCTAGAACTAGCTTGGCTTAAAACATGGGAAGTGTCATCTGCTTCCCTTGACGTATCATTAGTTTGCTGTAATGCTGGTACATCAGCCAGAGTCAAAACAACAGAGTTCACTTTCTGGGGGCATGATTTAAGCAATACTAACAAAAGAGCTTAGGTAAGCATAAATCAATCTCTTCCAATTTTACTAACATGAGTTTAGCTAACAAGTGCTTTTAACTACTGCAATACACTGACAGTGTGCTCTTCTTCAAGGACTGCAGCACTTTCTCAATTTGAGGGGAAAAAAGGAAGCCACACAACCTTAATACCATCACAGAGGTGCACATAGAAACACGAAAAAATCTCAAGTTACCTTAGACAACTGTGCATAGGAGTGAAATGAAGAACTGATGCAGACAGAAAAATAATCGCATTTAAGGAAGTTAAAGATACTTGGTCCACCAGGAAGAGATCTTCTACTGACGTACTGTAGAGATCTGTTTGAAAACAAGAAGCAGGAGAGGCCACCACCAAAGCAGGCTATCTCATCCCAACTCAAAAGCTTTTCCAATGCCTGTGGCAAGTTTAGTGAACAGACACCACCACATCCCAAATTCACTGTGGGTTGGGGAGGAAACAATATTAGCTCAGCATAAGCACCTCTGACATTAAGACAGGAACCAAGCTTTGTTTTCACCTGGAGACACATAAAAACAAAAGCCTGAAACAAGACGTAACCTAAGTAAACAGTTTATTTGAATATGGCTGTACTAAATCACTAAGCTACATTCCTATGCAATCAGTAAAACACATAAGACAGAGAGAAATTATGATCATTAGCATACCACTGCTATGCTTGGTTTAGGAAAAGAGACTGCCTGCAGGATTTATTAGACTGAATACTGCAGATCCCAAAAGGTCAGCTGTTCACATGAATGGATCTTAGTTCAGGAAGGACACTGAAAAGAAACTGAGAAAAAAGTGTCAGACAAACCTGGCAAGACACTGTGCCACTCCCAAGGAGGAATGATTCCTGTCTGATGGTCCTTGACACCAAAAGAAACAGAAGCTGGATGGAATTGTTCTAATGTCATCTATTCTGGAAGCAAGCTTTGTGAAGGGCGTGGGAGATTGATGAGGTTAGTGCTACCTGCTTGAGCACCGCACATAGAGTATGGACAATGTGCTCCATCAGGCAGATGGTCCTGGGTTAGAGGAGTTACTTGGTGGCTAGTTATTTGATATCCTGACCTATACTACAGCTTTGTTGACATGTTTTCTCCACTAGCTCCAGGCAGACAACTTGTCAACAGCTGTAATAAAGCCACAGCTATGCGGTAGAACTTACTAAGCTCAAGAAGAATTTAAACAGGTTCTAGCAAAATAATTTGTTCACAGACAGAGACTCCATCTCCACTAGACAGCATGCCAGTATAGCTGGAACAGCTTTTAAAAAAAGAAGAATAATCTCCCTTTTCCCTTCAGTATAGGAATTAAGTTATTACACATCTTTAGAGAGCCAACGCTCTTCTCAACAAAAGCAGCATGTACTACCTTCAGCTTTATTACTGAAAACAACAGATTTTTCTCAATCCACAACTAAGATTTATTTACTATTATAATAATATTATTAACATTATAATAATATGGTAGCCACTGTTAGAAAACCACAGCAGCTACTTTTAATGGAGACCCAGTAAAAGTGGTTGAGATACAGCCAGTATCGTCTGCATGTATTTAAGAGGGCATGTCTTTGCAAAGAAGTTCCCAAAGTGATAAACCTTGCTATCCTGCATATTAGTGATGGATGTGTCCAAAAGCCGAGCAGATTCCCTAGCATCTACTCTTCAAAATTAAGAAAATTTCCACCTACAATTTCATTCACTCCAATTCACTATCCTGAGAGTCAAACCACCGAAGCAAGTGCTTGCTTTCTATTGTATGCTACAAAATGGACACCCATCAATTGCACAAGATTACTCATTAAACCCCAGAAAGAATAACAGCCAGGGAGACTATACAGAGTTCAAGCTCGAACTGACAGATTTACTAGTCGCAAGTGGCTGCATCACTGCAATGTCAGTTTTATAGTGGCAGATACAGAATAACCTCAGAGGGACCTTATATTCAAAATGGCACAAGACTTCACCGAAGACGCACGGTGTGCGTGAGTATGAGGGGAAAGCAGAGACACATTTCTGCAGACTGTCTGGGGAAAGCGACAGATAATTGATCTGCATAGAAGCCAAAAGACAGCTACTCCAGCCAAGGTCTTAAAATGTCTGGAAAAAACAGGCGCATCCTCATGACAAACTCCCAGTCCTGCCATTAGGCAACTCCACTCTTAATGCTCTGCCCCACAGATCAAACCAGTGATGGGGTCTCCTCCTCTGTTCGTACCAAGTTCAGTCTCCGATTTCACAGAAAGGAAGATATAACTCCGGAGAGGCCACACACACCCTGCAGCCCCACTGGTAAGCTGAGGGCTTTCCTTGAAGGAAGGCTTCTGGTTAAAGGCATGAGTTGTTCTCCTCTCTCACTTTGCCATTTTGCTCATCTTGTCAGACTCCTTAAAGATCTGCCACTACCTGCCAGCAGAGAGAGTACACAGCTGTATCAGCAGCAGAAATTGGTGCCTGAGTAGATACTAATATCAAGCTACAGATAACGAGCTCTCGGGAGTTACAGAAGAATCCCAAGAGAAGACTGTGCAGGTTTAATTCTTCATGGAATTCAGTGCCCCTTTTATAAACACCTTTCTTCACTCAAGAAGAGATTTCCAAACATGACTGACAGAACAACCGTAGTCAGAGCTTGTACAAAGACTAAGAGTAGAAGAAACAGTGTGCCTGCAGAGAAGGTGCCAGCCAGAACATGGCTCATGTGTCCTGACAGGTCATTCTCTAGCTAGAGCAGCCGCATTCCTCACCACAGCTGTTCAGGAGCCTGTGCTGGATCACTGGTGGAATTTCAACCTGGCCTGGGGTGCTAATAAAAACACTCCTGTACCTCTGCATTAAAGGCCTGATATAGGACGGTGAGGAGACAGTACAGAACCCCAATGAACTGAAGAGCTCAGGGAGGTAATCTTCAGACTACTGCTATAAATGACACCGCAGCACATCAAAACAGGCTGTATAACTTAAAAGCATCACTACCTGAAATAGTTCTATTTCAGAACCCATAGTACTGCCACATTACAAATCTCATGTCCTGTAGGCATTTACAAAACATACAGCTGTATAACCCCTGGGCAACATTACAATCAATATACACAGGGATGACATTTTCATTTTAGAAGCTTTTTCCTTCTAGAAAGATGAGTTTCTTGTGGATCTGCATTAGAGACACTGTTATGTTAACATGCTATTTCTAAGCCCTACACGTACAACCTTTCTTTTTGCTTCTTTGTTACTTTTGGTTTTCCACTTTTAATTTTTTCCCCATTTTAGGAATGCATCAGACAAAATAAATACATCTTAACGAAAAGCACAACTGTCCTAGGATGAGACAGTCAATATTTTCCAAAAATAAAGAATGCAGATTTTATACACATGCTTAGCACTCATGTTGTCTGCTGATTAAAATTATAGTTAGTTTTTTAAAAAATAAGTATCCAGTAGATAGTCTAATTTTTTGTTTTCTGTTTTTCTGATCTACTGTTAAAAAAAAAAAGCTATATAGAAATGCAGCATCTTCTGAATCTTCAGAGTTCCTTTGAACTGTATCTTCGAAGTTTTCCACCTCCAGGACCAGCGTAGATTTGGCATGTCAGCTAAAAAGCCAACAGCATCACTATAGGATGTGGCTAAGCAAAATGCTTAGCCTGGCTGTCATCATCACAACTAGAGCTACCACTTGAGGTCCAACAGCCGAGCAAACATCTGCAAGGAACCAGCCTGGTCACAATGCTTCAGAACAAGGTATAAGAACCATCAGAGCAATTTCTCTGGAAAGAACGCCCATTTTTCACATGCGCCAAGAACTGGGAACTGAAATACTGCATTCCAGCTGCTGCTTTCAAAAACTGAGCCAAAGTCTCAGGAGTCTGTGTCAAAGCTCCTCTGAAACCGTTGCACTTTGACAGGTGCTTTTTCTTAGGAAAAGTCGTACTGCCATGTGGGCAAGAGCACTTTTACTCTACTTCCACTTTTATGCCAAGAACAGAAACTGCCTGCATCAGTGGATGGGAGCAACGTGTGATCCAACACTGTCATATGTCAGTTTGCCATTGTATGTCAGCCAGTGCTTGCTGTACGCTAGAAGCACAGGCTCAGGAGCATTTAACATACCAGCAGAATTTAAGAGACAACCCCACAGTATCATGCTCAGTACATTTCATTTTAACAAAAATACTAATGATTTTGCAACAGTTTAGCTAACAACACAAAACAGAGACTTACAAATCACAGGGAGAGCATGTAATGAGGCTCCACGCCTGAAGAAAAGATGGGTCCACATATAATTACAGGCTCTCCCATTCCCATTTCAAAGACTATTTTAATTATTTTTCTCTGCAGCATTCTCATTGTACAAGTGTCCCTTCATCTCTCTCCCCCTTTAATATCTACCTCTGTAATGAGAATTATGTTAGGAAACCTTCCTGACAAAAAACTGAGAAAACAAACGCCAATCACCACAACAATGCACTATCAACAACAGACTGGGAAAAATAGTGTAGTTGGAAGTTAACACATCAAATAGCAACCCCATCAGCCAATATAGCCACCTACCAAGTGTAAGTGTCCCAGAAATAAAGAATTCCAGGCCTCATCACACCATGCATCTCTGCAATGTTGGGAATTGATTTTATCCAAAACTAACCCGCTACTCAGCAGCTAACAAAGACGGACCATTTTCTGAGTGCAGAGGGATCCAACAAGCTGAGCTGAAGATCAAATAGAAACTAAGCAGAACAGAGTTTCCACAGCTGCGCTTGCATCATGTTGATAAGGAAGACATAATACTAATCATTACAAGTAAACAGAACCCCTTGTAAATTAGTTTATATTACAGAATCATAGAATGGTAGGGGTTGGAAGGGCCCTCTGGAGATCATCTAGTCCAACCCCCTGCCAGAGCAGGGTCACCCAGAGCAGGGGGCACAGGAACGCGTCCAGGCGGGTTTGAATGTCTCCAGAGACGGAGACTCCACCACCTCCCTGGGCAGCCTGTGCCAGTGCTCTGCCACCCTCAAGGTAAAGAAGTTCCTCCTCATGTTTAGATGGAGCTTATGTTCAAGCTTGTGCTCATTACCTCTTGTCCTGTCACTGGGCACTATATTAATTGTAAGAGGTTGGCATTTTGGGGATTAATGCCAAGAACCACCAGTATCCAAGACAGGAAATGTGGATCAGATCATTTTCATGGAAAGGCACCATGTGAGTGCGACCCAGTGCCAGTTACTAGCCTTTCTCCCCTTTCATGATGAATACATACAGAATTGTGCCACAATACCAAAATATGCAGAATAATGTGTCTCACAAAGATAAGAAACACTTGGCCTCATCCTATCCTACAACCTGCCAATGTTTAACCAGGGTCTGTAAGCCATCCTGTCCATCTGCCCGCAGCAACTCACTCCCATTAAGTCCTGCACTGAACGTTTGTTTGGATCTGAGTTAGTACGCAGCAGTTCTCATAACACGTTTGCAGAGGTCAGGCAGAGTCAAGACAGCTTGCTTGACTCTGCAATGCTTATCCAAACAAGCTGGAGAGAGGAGGAAATTATTGTCCACCTTCTTAACTTCACATCACTGCATCTGATACAAAGGGTAGGAGGTCACATATGACAGAGCTGGCAAACGTGCAGCCTGTAGATCAAATGCTTCTTGGTTCTGCAACACAACCCCTATCTGATTTGTTACTAGCAGAGAGAAACTTGCAGCAATCAGAGATCCTCACAGGTTTTGTCAGATCAAGCAGTACTTGACACAGCTCCAGTCTGTACTAGCTAGGTGGTGCCCTTAGCCTTGCCAAGAGATGCCAACACAGCCCTTGGGTGGACAAGGCTGTCAAAGAGAGAAGGTTCCCCCACCAGATACATTGGGGCTGTAAAGAAGTTACTTTCGCAAAAAGCCATGAATGTGTCAGGTCCTCCATCCCTGCTCAGTAAATACAACACTGGTTATTGTCAGGATGTATACTCAACGAGAACCAGGCATCAGTGTACTATCACCTCTGACAGACAGCTGATCGATAGTGCCAGTATCAGTGGCAGGTTTGGAGGCTGAGGGGCTCAGAAAGGCTTCAGACTACTTTCTAAGAACGGATTCCCTTCAGCATTTAATAGCCGTACCTATCTGTTAATTTTGAACATTAGCAGATCAGCAGACCTGTCTGCCAGATGGTTTCTAGGCAGATCACTGGATATTATCCTGAAGTTCACCATAAAAACATCAAAAGCTAAGACGACACTTTATCTACACCAATGAACAAGACATTCAAATGAGTGTATGCTGGTCAACAACGCAAAGTTCTGAAGGATTTCGAGCAAAGCCTAGCCTCACAAACCTCACTTCAGGACCTTTCTCACATTGCCATGTAGTGGCCAGACTCAGGGGGAACAGTGCTCTCCTAGGACACCTGCCAGCCTTAACAGGAAGAAAAAACATTTCTTACAGTGGATGCACTTCAAATCAAGCAAGGGACTTTCTCTTCTCTGTTTGCTTTCAGCTGGGGATCATGTTTCAGGACATATTTTTTGTTTTATAGGTTCAGTAGCATTTCACAATGACTTCTAGGTCTCACCTGGAAAACAAATGTCTAAATGTCAGCCTTAGCCCCCGGATGTGGAAAAGACTGCCCGTCTCAGCTGTCCCTGAGATCATGTGCAACTGAAAGCTTTTATACTGGGAAGAAGAAACAAGAAGTCTTGACACGCTGAGATTACTCTGTACTTTAAAGCATAGGATGGGAAGGAAAGGGAAGGGACAAGTGATAACTGTAATAGAACAAACAGCAGTATTGCACAGAACTGTGTTTTCCAAGCAAAACAATACAATAAACCTCAGCTGGCTTCTTGAAGTGCAAGGATTCTTACAAGCATACAGTTCCTACTTGCAAGACACAGACCAGGAGCTACAAAGCACAGGAAGCCGCCGGAAGTGCTGTACCAGACTTGTTCTATACCACTTCTGAGCCCAATTCCAGCATTTCCAGGCACATGGAAGAATCCTACACACCCAGTCACACAGCAGTAGCCCCTCACCTACACAAGAGCTTCGCTCGTTAAAAATCGACTGAAGCACACATCCAGAATATTCTTCTAATGCAAGTGTTGAAGCCCTTTGTGAAAATTTCCTAATTCTTGGCTGCTGAAGAAGGGGAGGAAACCAGCTTCCTAAGCATACTATCGCTGCTGCACAATGCACCATCCTATCCTGAGACAGCAGGGTTGGACCAGACACCTTTTCCTGTTCTACTCACTCCATGTCCATGCAAACGTGCATGCATGTGCCAACTCCACTCCACTATTATCGCAGGGTTTCTAGAAAATACTCAGGAGTATTTTTTGTCTGCCAACAGCATTTCCAAACTTGCTGATCTCCCTATTATGCCTGCTGCTCTCAACGACATGGATAAAGAGGGCCAGCATTTTACATCTGTTGCCTCTGCCTGATAAAAACACACACAAGTAGAGGATGCAGCAAGTCTGCAGCAGCTTCTATGGACAGTTTTCATCTGCGCCACAAAGGCACCACAAAGAACCAAACGACAACAAAAAACAAGCTCAAACTATTTTAACAATTTGTCAACACTCCCACCATAAGAAAAGTGTTTTTCTTGCTACTGAGGGGTAATTTGAGTTTGTAAACCTTCACAGGGAGTCTTTCTGTTCACAAGACAATTATCGTATTCTCAGCTTTTCACAAACACTAGCTGCAATAAGAAACCAAGGATTGGTACATCAACTCTAAATAATGCACACTTTGATACACTGGAAATCACAGTAGTATCTTCAGTGCTAACATGAATCTGCCCATAATGAATTCTCCCCTGCTGACAAAAGGACCTGTGCAAGTTTTTCATTAAAGTTCTTTCCACCTTTCCAAACATTTCATATCTCCATCTCACACAATCAGATGCTGAGATGGAATCTGCTTACTCCAGGTGCCAAAGGGAATCAACATCTTGAGTGAGTCAGCCCATTATCCAGCTTTGCCTCTAATGCCAAGGTGAACTGTATTTCAACAGGTCCCAGGTTGCATATAACACACCTTCGAGCCAAGAGTGAGGCAGACAGGAGTAAGGGGAGAGGAACACACAAGGGAACTTTTCCCAGATGGGAAACATAAATGGACAAACACATTCGAGTGTTCTGCAGCATGCATACATACACAAGCAAGGGTGTAGCATCAACGCAAAACAGCTACGTGCTCAGGAGAAGTCTTGGACTACTCAGCGATGATCTAGTGTCTCCCATGGCTGCCAGCCAGCCGGCCTTCCTTCCTAAGTGTCATTTCAGGAGCTATCAAAAGCCAGGGACCACTCTACCTGCCCATTTATGCAGCCGCAAAGTCCCACGAGCCTGTATACTTCCTTCTCTGCAAAGATTCCCCAGAGTTCCATGTAGCAGTGGAACCATTATGTCAAGCTCTTCAGAGCTCATTAATTGAGTATAATTGTGTATATGAAATGAAAAAAACATCCTGATATGAAAAACACACGCCCTGGCACGAGGAAGGGGAAATCAAATCCTCACAAACTGCCTTTTTATTTTTTATGCAAAGGATTATATGTGAGCAAAACTAACTCGACAGAGGTGTTTCTTGGCAAAACACCTGGACTTTTCACGCGGTGAGCATCTCACAGCACCTCTGGGATGGCTGTAAAACCAGCCACAGAGAAGACCAAGCCGCATCTCCACACC